>OY769903.1:10032349-10454849 GCA_963669185.1 Dyspetes luteomarginatus | reverse complement strand
TGAAACGCAAAGCGTGAGCGAGTAGATACCTCTATAGTTCCTGTACGATATGGCATAAATAGAAATTTTAATATAAATTATTCTAGTATTATTGACGATCTTAGAATCGGAGACGTTGAGTGAAAAAAATAAAACCTCTCGTACTCTACGTACCATTATCCATCCCCACATAGTTTATGTCTATATATATATTAACGAATGAAAAAGGTGAAGAAAAAAACGCGGAAAAACGTAGCTCTATTAGAACCTCGTAGGGTAAAAGATACAGTGATTGGCCACCTGAGAAAAAAAAACACTAATTGATTTCTAAAAACAGATGCTGCCAATCACTGAGGTGTCAATAACTGTACAAATTACCCTCATGGACTCATCACATTTTATTGAAACGATTCCCGATCCGTTCTCTAGATTCATCGCTATATATATACACACACATATATATATATATATACATAATAAATCGAGCATATTGCCGAAGACAGAAAAAAAAAATTACCCTGGACAGAAATAAAATTTTATTCATTCGTCAATTTTATGATCATGAAGGTTAAAATAAACGTTCAGAGATGATTGAATGATTTTTTTCGTCACTTCAATAATTATCCCGGACAAATATAAAATACAATTACAAATAATATTTTCGTTAAGCAAAAATTGGTTCTACTAACTAAAATATGGCAAAAAAAAATTATTTCAAATTACCTGATTCGATCAATTTTTCGTCTCATTGTGCAAAAAAGAATCATGTACCAAAGTGAGGAAAAAAAAATTGAAGCAAAAAATCGTTATTCGTTGGTAGGTACAGGGCAGACAGAAATGAGTTTAGAGATGAAAAAAAAATTCTTTTATCAAATAAAGATTTTCTCGAATGGCTTTTTTTGGTCAGTATACCGTCCGGTAAACGATTGCATGGAAATATATTGTAAACAAAAAAAGGAATATACAAAAAAAATTCAACATACAATCCCACGAGCTCGATTCGGTATTTCCTTGTAAATAGGGGCCCCGAGGAAGAAGGCCTGATCGTGCCATTTACCCGAGACAGACAGAGAGAGAGAGAGAGAGAGAGAGAGAGAGAGAGAGAACGAGAGCAATAGATCTTGTGGAATCATCAAGTCAGCCGACAAACGAGTCATAAGCGTGGCCACGTGCGCGTTGCCTCGTGTACATCAGAGAGTTTTAGTCCCTGGTTGAGTGGATCCAAGGCCTTTGTAAGTCAGATTCATTCACGTGTGTAACTTACATCCTCATCGTCCCTTTTTATATTACATCTATATATTATACTCTGTACTATATACATGTGCCCACATATATGGCAACACAACTACTCGTTACTACCTACTATACCATAACTGCTACCACTACTACTGAGGAAAAACTCTACTAAAGGATACCCTCGATCGTATATGGGCTAAAGATATATATATATATATGTATATATACACAATACTTGGCTCCTCCTCTGTTCATATTAGCCAGTCTCTGTATGTGTGCCACGTGCTATAATCAGTTTGTCTCATAGCGAAGAGACTGCATACAAGACGTATTTACACGCTAAATTCCACCATTTTTGGCCGGTGAAATTGTTAAAGCGACGATAAACTTTTTTCTCCCCCAAAAAAACTTCGCTGGAGACCATTTGTATTCGAAAATTTGTATTCGACTTTCCGAATTGTACGAAAAAATGAGTATGACATATTCATACGTTTGAAACTGCAGATAGCACATCACTTGGAAATGTAGAAAAAATTGTTTAAACAATTTCTCTTTTGATTCTCGAAAGAAAATACGAAGTTTTGATGAGCTACAATGATTATTTTATTTCCATCTGGTCTATATGCATCTTTTTTCGGGGTTGAGCAAAAGGGGCAGTTGAAAAAAAAAAAAAAAAAGCCCTTTTCTTTAAATTTATTTTGGATGAAAAAGCTCGCAGATGGACGATTCCCAAAAAAAATCATTGGCCAAAAATTGTTTTAATTCATGTGGAATAGCCCAGATATATGTACAAAGTATCTCAGGAGGGGCCTCCATCAATGTCTTACGTCTTTTCGAAGGGTATCCAGTCGTAGATTTTAATTTCGAAACGTTGGCGCAAATTATGTCTGACTTTTCCATTTACCCAACAAAACGAAATGAAACAAAAATAAAAATAACCAGATATTCCGATCTCCGTCGCACAAACGCGTGTAAAATCTACGCTTTATGACAGTGACAAAAATATTGGATCAGGTATTAAGGATAGATGAATTTATTTAATTGACGAAAAAGGTAAAAACTTATTCGACTCGTAGGAGAATACATAGAAGCCTTTGCGGACGTATGAAAAAGAGCCAAGGGCCTTTTTACCCCGTATAGGGACTTTTGAACAATGTTTTTTTTTAGGCATTATATATAACGCTTTATTCTAGGTGGAAACGAATAAAATAACTTATATACTATACATATATCCAATGTAACTAATTTAAAGACTGTGGAACATTATAGGTGTATAAATGTTTAAATAAATTATTATAACGTGAAGCAAAAAATTGCTGCGATGCAAGAGTGTGTATGTACGTGTGTATTTCATTGTTTTTGCGAACCTGAAAAATACCTCTATATATCCTAGTAATTCAACGACAATTATTTCCTCCATGATTCAAATAATGGAGTATTGATTTCCATTATAATGATTATTCGTATCAATTTATGTAACGCGATTGAAAGATTCAAATGCATTCGAACTTTATCGTAATTGTAATTACAAAAATACAAGCGTTTGAAACTCGTAAAAATTTCATATATTTTTTATGTCCGAAATAGTACTAGGTAACGCAATAGTCGGAATGTTTTGCTATGTTTCGTCCTGTTTTCAATATATACAATAATTCACCAACTCATTAAGAGGCTGTGAAAGGTTTTGGCGAACTCCGATGGCGTCGGCATAGTAATGAACGGGGTACGCGCAACGAATTACCATCCGTGCGGCGCGCGCCACCGTTAGATGGCACTATACGCCATCGGCGATTCGACAGACAAACCATTAGTGATCTTCGACTTTTGTCTTTCTTTACAATGTTTCTCACTTCCCAGAAATAAATATATATATAGGGGGGGGGGGAATATGCCCCCTTAAGAGATAGCGGATTTTTTATTTTTTTTTAATCCCAAGAGTTCAAGCTTTAAAATGCCGCTGGATGCGTTGAGCTGGCATTTTTTAAATTATTTTTTCAAGAATTTTCGAATTGGGCGAGTGACTTTGGCAAATGTTTCGGCTCTCGTGTAGTATTTTTCCAATCTGCCCTCGTAAAGTAAATTTTTAACCGCCCCTCGTAAAGTAAATTTATCAACCGGCCTTCGTAAAGTAGATTTTCCAACCGGCCCTCGTAAAGTCAATTTTTCAACCGGCCCTCGTAAAGTCATTTTTTCAACCGGCCGTCGTAAGGTAAATTTTTCAACCGGCCCTCGTAAAGTCAATTTTTCAACCGGCCCTCGTAAAGTAAATTTTTCAACCGGCCCTCGTAAGGTAGATTTTCAACCAGCCCTCGTAAAGTCAATTTTTCAACCGGCCCTCGTAAAGTAAATTTTTCAACCGGCCCTCGTAAGGTAGATTTTCAACCAGCCCTCGTAAGGTAGATTTTTCAACCGGCCCTCGTAAATTCAATTTTTCAACCGGCCCTCGTAAAGTCAATTTTGCAACCGGCCCTCGTAAGGTAAATTTTTCAACCGGCCCTCGTAAAGTTAATTTTTCAACCGGCCCTCGTAAAGTAGAATTTTTAACCGGCCCTCGTAAAGTCAATTTTTCAACCGGCCCTCGTAAAGTCAATTTTTCAACCGGCCCTCGTAAGGTAGATTTTTCAACCAGCCCTCGTAAAGTCAATTTTTCAACCGGCCCTCGTAAAGTCAATTTTTCAACCGGCCCTCGTAAAGTAAATTTTTCAACCGGCCCTCGTAAGGTACATTTTTTAACCGGCCCTCGTGAAGTCAATTTTTCAACCGGCCCTCGTAATGTAAATTTTTCAACCGGCCCTTGCAAGGTAGATTTTTCAACCAACCCTCGCAAAGTCAGTTTTTCAACCGGCCCTCGTAAGTTGGATTTTTCAACCGGCCCTCGTAAGTTAGATTTTTCAACCGGCCCTCGTAAGGTAGATTTTTCAACCGGCCCTCGTAAGGTAAATTTTTTAACCGGCCCTCGTAAGGTAGATTTTTCAACCGGCCCTCGAAAGTCAATTTTTCAATCGGCCCTTGCAAGGTAGATTTTTCAACCGGCCCTCGTAAGGTAGATTTTTCAACCGGCCCTCGTAAAGTCAATTTTTCAACCGGCCCTCGTGAAGTCAATTTTTCAACCGGCCCTCGTAAGGTACATTTTTCAACCGGCCCTCGTAAGGTAAATTTTACAACCGGCCCTCTTAAGGTAGATTTTTCAACCGGCCCTCGTAAGGTAGATTTATCAACTGGCCCTCGTAAGGTAAATCTTTCAACCGGCCCTCGTAAAGTCAATTTTTCAACCGGCCCTCGTAAGTTAGATTTTTCAACCGGCCCTCGTGAGGCAGATTTTTCAACCGGCCCTTGCAAGGTAGATTTTTCAACCAACCCTCGTAAGGTAGATTTTTCAACCAACCCTCGTAAGGTAGATTTTTCAACCGACCCTTGTAAGGTAGATTTTCCAGCCGGCCCTCGTAAAGTCAATTTTTCAACCGGCCCTCGTAAAGTCAATTTCTCAACCGGCCCTCGTAAAGTCAATTTTTCAACCGGCCCTCGTAAAGTCAATTTTTCAACCGGCCCTCGTAAAGTAAATTTTTCAACCGGCCCTCGTAAGGTAGATTTTTCAACCGGCCCTCGTAAGGTAAATTTTTCAACCGGCCCTCGTAAAGTCAATTTTTCAACCGGCCCTCGTAAAGTCAATTTTTCAACCGGCCCTCGTAAAGTAAATTTTTCAACCGGCCCTCGTAAGGTAGATTTTCAACCAGCCCTCGTAAGGTAGATTTTTCAACCGGCCCTCGTAAATTCAATTTTTCAACCGGCCCTCGTAAAGTCAATTTTGCAACCGGCCCTCGTAAGGTAAATTTTTCAACCGGCCCTCGTAAAGTTAATTTTTCAACCGGCCCTTGCAAGGTAGATTTTTCAACCAACCCTCGCAAAGTCAATTTTTCAACCGGCCCTCGTAAGGTAAATTTTTCAACCGGCCCTCGTAAAGTAGATTTTTCAACCGGCCCTCGTAAGGTAAATTTTTCAACCGGCCCTCGTAAAGTCAACTTATCAACCGGCCCTCGTAAAGTCAATTTTTCAACCGGCCCTCGTAAAGTCAATTTTTCAACCGGCCCTCGTAATGTAAATTTTTCAACCGGCCCTTGCCAGGTAGATTTTTCAACCAACCTTCGCAAAGTCAGTTTTTCAACCGGCCCTCGTAAGTTGGATTTTTCAACCGGCCCTCGTAAGTAAGATTTTTCAACCGGCCCTCGTAAAGTAGATTTTTCAACCGGCCCTCGTAAGGTAAATTTTTCAACCGGCCCTCGTAAAGTCAATTTTTCAACCGGCCCTCGTAAGGTACATTTTTCAACCGGCCCTCGTAAGGTAAATTTTACAACCGGCCCTCTTAAGGTAGATTTTTCAACCGGCCCTCGTAAGGTAGATTTATCAACTGGCCCTCGTAAGGTAAATCTTTCAACCGGCCCTCGTAAAGTCAATTTTTCAACCGGCCCTCGTAAGTTAGATTTTTCAACCGGCCCTCGTGAGGCAGATTTTTCAACCGGCCCTTGCAAGGTAGATTTTTCAACCAACCCTCGTAAGGTAGATTTTTCAACCAACCCTCGTAAGGTAGATTTTTCAACCGACCCTTGTAAGGTAGATTTTCCAGCCGGCCCTCGTAAAGTCAATTTTTCAACCGGCCCTCGTAAAGTCAATTTCTCAACCGGCCCTCGTAAAGTCAATTTTTCAACCGGCCCTCGTAAAGTCAATTTTTCAACCGGCCCTCGTAAAGTAAATTTTTCAACCGGCCCTCGTAAGGTAGATTTTTCAACCGGCCCTCGTAAGGTAAATTTTTCAACCGGCCCTCGTAAAGTCAATTTTTCAACCGGCCCTCGTAAAGTCAATTTTTCAACCGGCCCTCGTAAAGTAAATTTTTCAACCGGCCCTCGTAAGGTAGATTTTCAACCAGCCCTCGTAAGGTAGATTTTTCAACCGGCCCTCGTAAATTCAATTTTTCAACCGGCCCTCGTAAAGTCAATTTTGCAACCGGCCCTCGTAAGGTAAATTTTTCAACCGGCCCTCGTAAAGTTAATTTTTCAACCGGCCCTTGCAAGGTAGATTTTTCAACCAACCCTCGCAAAGTCAATTTTTCAACCGGCCCTCGTAAGGTAAATTTTTCAACCGGCCCTCGTAAAGTAGATTTTTCAACCGGCCCTCGTAAGGTAAATTTTTCAACCGGCCCTCGTAAAGTCAACTTATCAACCGGCCCTCGTAAAGTCAATTTTTCAACCGGCCCTCGTAAAGTCAATTTTTCAACCGGCCCTCGTAATGTAAATTTTTCAACCGGCCCTTGCCAGGTAGATTTTTCAACCAACCTTCGCAAAGTCAGTTTTTCAACCGGCCCTCGTAAGTTGGATTTTTCAACCGGCCCTCGTAAGTAAGATTTTTCAACCGGCCCTCGTAAAGTAGATTTTTCAACCGGCCCTCGTAAGGTAAATTTTTCAACCGGCCCTCGTAAAGTCAATTTTTCAACCGGCCGTCGTACGGTAAATTTTTCAACCGGCCCTCGTAAGGTAGATTTTCATCCAGCCCTCGTAAGGTAGATTTTTCAACCGGCCCTCGTAAATTCAATTTTTCAACCGGCCCTCGTAAAGTCAATTTTTGAACCGGCCCTCGTAAAGTAAATTTTTCAACCGGCCCTTGTAAGGTAGATTTTTCAACCGGCCCTCGTAAGGTAAATTTTTCAACCGGCCCTCGTGAAGTCAATTTTTCAACCGGCCCTCGTAAAGTAGAATTTTCAACCGGCCCTCGTAAAGTCAATTTTTCACCCGGCCCTCGTAAAGTCAATTTTTCAACCGGCCCTTGCAAGGTAGATTTTTCAACCAACCCTCGCAAAGTCAGTTTTTCAACCGGCCCTCGTAAGTTGGATTTTTCAACCGGCCCTCGTAAGTTAGATTTTTCAACCGGCCCTCGTAAGGTAGATTTTTCAACCGGCCCTCGTAAGGTAAATTTTTTAACCGGCCCTCGTAAGGTAGATTTTTCAACCGGCCCTCGAAAGTCAATTTTTCAATCGGCCCTTGCAAGGTAGATTTTTCAACCGGCCCTCGTAAGGTAGATTTTTCAACCGGCCCTCGTAAAGTCAATTTTTCAACCGGCCCTCGTGAAGTCAATTTTTCAACCGGCCCTCGTAAGGTACATTTTTCAACCGGCCCTCGTAAGGTAAATTTTACAACCGGCCCTCTTAAGGTAGATTTTTCAACCGGCCCTCGTAAGGTAGATTTATCAACTGGCCCTCGTAAGGTAAATCTTTCAACCGGCCCTCGTAAAGTCAATTTTTCAACCGGCCCTCGTAAGTTAGATTTTTCAACCGGCCCTCGTGAGGCAGATTTTTCAACCGGCCCTTGCAAGGTAGATTTTTCAACCAACCCTCGTAAGGTAGATTTTTCAATCAACCCTCGTAAGGTAGATTTTTCAACCGACCCTTGTAAGGTCAACTTATCAACCGGCCCTCGTAAAGTCAATTTTTCAACCGGCCCTCGTAAAGTCAATTTCTCAACCGGCCCTCGTAAAGTCAATTTTTCAACCGGCCCTCGTAAAGTCAATTTTTCAACCGGCCCTCGTAAAGTAAATTTTTCAACCGGCCCTCGTAAGGTAGATTTTTCAACCGGCCCTCGTAAGGTAAATTTTTCAACCGGCCCTCGTAAAGTCAATTTTTCAACCGGCCCTCGTAAAGTCAATTTTTCAACCGGCCCTCGTAAAGTAAATTTTTCAACCGGCCCTCGTAAGGTAGATTTTCAACCAGCCCTCGTAAGGTAGATTTTTCAACCGGCCCTCGTAAATTCAATTTTTCAACCGGCCCTCGTAAAGTCAATTTTGCAACCGGCCCTCGTAAGGTAAATTTTTCAACCGGCCCTCGTAAAGTTAATTTTTCAACCGGCCCTTGCAAGGTAGATTTTTCAACCAACCCTCGCAAAGTCAATTTTTCAACCGGCCCTCGTAAGGTAAATTTTTCAACCGGCCCTCGTAAAGTAGATTTTTCAACCGGCCCTCGTAAGGTAAATTTTTCAACCGGCCCTCGTAAAGTCAACTTATCAACCGGCCCTCGTAAAGTCAATTTTTCAACCGGCCCTCGTAAAGTCAATTTTTCAACCGGCCCTCGTAATGTAAATTTTTCAACCGGCCCTTGCCAGGTAGATTTTTCAACCAACCTTCGCAAAGTCAGTTTTTCAACCGGCCCTCGTAAGTTGGATTTTTCAACCGGCCCTCGTAAGTAAGATTTTTCAACCGGCCCTCGTAAAGTAGATTTTTCAACCGGCCCTCGTAAGGTAAATTTTTCAACCGGCCCTCGTAAAGTCAATTTTTCAACCGGCCCTCGTACGGTAAATTTTTCAACCGGCCCTCGTAAGGTAGATTTTCATCCAGCCCTCGTAAGGTAGATTTTTCAACCGGCCCTCGTAAATTCAATTTTTCAACCGGCCCTCGTAAAGTCAATTTTTGAACCGGCCCTCGTAAAGTAAATTTTTCAACCGGCCCTTGTAAGGTAGATTTTTCAACCGGCCCTCGTAAGGTAAATTTTTCAACCGGCCCTCGTGAAGTCAATTTTTCAACCGGCCCTCGTAAAGTAGAATTTTCAACCGGCCCTCGTAAAGTCAATTTTTCACCCGGCCCTCGTAAAGTCAATTTTTCAACCGGCCCTTGCAAGGTAGATTTTTCAACCAACCCTCGCAAAGTCAGTTTTTCAACCGGCCCTCGTAAGTTGGATTTTTCAACCGGCCCTCGTAAGTTAGATTTTTCAACCGGCCCTCGTAAGGTAGATTTTTCAACCGGCCCTCGTAAGGTAAATTTTTTAACCGGCCCTCGTAAAGTCAATTTTTCAACCGGCCCTTGTAAAGTCAATTTTTCAACCGGCCCTCGTAAAGTCAATTTTTCAACCGGCCCTCGTAAAGTCAATTTTTCGACCGGCCCTCGTAAAGTCAATTTTTCGACCGGCCCTCGTAAGGTAAATTTTTCAACCGCCCCTCGTAAGGTAGATTTTTCAACCGGCCCTCGTAAGGTAAATTTTTCAACCGGCCCTCGTACGGTAGATTTTCTAACCGGCCCTCGTAAGGTAAATTTTCCAGCCGGCCCTCGTAAAATCAATTTTTCAACCGGCCCTCGTAAGGAAGATTTTTCAACCGGCCCTCGTAAGGTAAATTTTTCAACCGGCCCTCGTAAAGTCAACTTTTCAACCGGCCCTCGTAATGTAAATTTTTCAACCGGCCCTTGCAAAGTCAATTTTTCAACCGGCCCTTGTAAGTTGGATTTTTCAACCGGCCCTTGTAAGTTAGATTTTTCAACCGGCCCTCGTAAGGTAGATTTTTCAACCGGCCCTCGTAAGGTTAATTTTTCAACCGTCCCTCGTAAGGTAAATTTTTCGACCGGCCCTCGTAAAGTCAATTTTTCAACCGGCCCTCGTAAAGTTAATTTTTCAACCGGCCCTCGTAAAGTTAATTTTTCAACCGGCCCTTGTAAGTTGGATTTTTCAACCGGCCCTTGTAAGTTAGATTTTTCAACCGGCCCTCGTAAGGTAGATTTTTCAACCGGCCCTCGTAAGGTAAATTTTTCAACCGGCCCTCGTAAGGTAAATTTTTCAACCGGCCCTCATAAGGTAAATTTTTCAACCGCCCCTCGTAAGGAAGATTTTTCAACCGGCCCTCGTAAGGTAAATTTTTCAACCGGCCCTCGTACGGTAGATTTTCCAACCGGCCCTCGTAAGGTAAATTTTTCAGCCGGCCCTCGTAAAATCAATTTTTCAACCGGCCCTCGTAAGGAAGATTTTTCAACCGGCCCTCGTAAGGTAGATTTTTCAACCGGCCCTCGTAAGGTAAATTTTTCAACCGGCCCTCGTAAGGTAAATTTTTCAACCGGCCCTCATAAGGTAAATTTTTCAACCGCCCCTCGTAAGGAAGATTTTTCAACCGGCCCTCGTAAGGTAAATTTTTCAACCGGCCCTCGTAAGGTAAATTTTTCAACCGGCCCTCATAAGGTAAATTTTTCAACCGCCCCTCGTAAGGAAGATTTTTCAACCGGCCCTCGTAAGGTAAATTTTTCAACCGGCCCTCGTATGGTAGATTTTCCAACCGGCCCTCGTAAGGTAAATTTTTCAGCCGGCCCTCGTAAAATCAATTTTTCAACCGGCCCTCGTAAGGAAGATTTTTCAACCGGCCCTCGTAAGGTAAATTTTTCAACCGGCCCTCGAAAGTCAATTTTTCAACCGGCCCTTGCAAGGTAGATTTTTCAACAAGCCCTCGTAAGGTAAGATTTTCAACCGGCCCTCGTAAAGTCAATATTTCAACCGGCCCTCGTAAAGTCAATTTTTCAACCGGCCCTCGTAAAGTCAATTTTTCAACCGGCCCTTGTAAAGTAAGTTTTTCAACCGGCCCTCGTGAGGTAGATTTCTCAACCGGCCCTCGTAAGGTAGATTTTTCAACCGGCCCTCGTAAGGTAAATTGTTCAACCGGCCCTCGTAAAGTCAACTTTTCAACCGGCCCTCGTAACGTCAATTTTTCAACCGGCCCTCGTAAAGTCAATTTTTCAACCGGCCCTCGTGAGGTAGATTTTTCAACCGGCCCTCGTAAGGTAAATTTTTCAACCGGCCCTCGTAAGGTAGATTTTCAACCGGCCCTCGTAATGTAGATTTTTCAACCGGCCCTCGTGAGGTAGATTTTTCAACCAACCCTCGCAAAGTCAATTTTTCAACCGGCCCTCGTAAAGTCAATTTTTCAACCGGCCCTCGTAAAGTCAATTTTTCAACCGGCCCTCGTAAAGTCAATTTTTCAACCGGCCCTCGTAAGGTAAATTTTTCAACCGGCCCTCGTAAGGTAAATTTTTCAACCGGCCCTCGTAAGGTACATTTTTCAACCGGCCCTCGTACGGTAGATTTCCCAACCGGTCCTCGTAAGGTAAATTTTTCAGCCGGCCCTCGTAAAATCAATTTTTCAACCGGCCCTCGTAAGGAAGATTTTTCAACCGGCCCTCGTAAGGTAAATTTTTCAACCGGCCCTCGAAAGTCAATTTTTCAACCGGCCCTTGCAAGGTAGATTTTTCAACCAACCCTCGTAAAGTCAATTTTACAACCGGCCCTCGTAAGGTAAATTTTTCAACCAGCCCTCGTAAAGTCAATTTTTCAACCGGCCCTCGTGAGGTAGATTTTTCCACCGGGCCTCGTAATGTAAATTTTTCAACCGGCCCTTGCCAGGTAGATTTTTCAACCAACCTTCGCAAAGTCAGTTTTTCAACCGGCCCTCGTAAAGTAGATTTTTCAACCGGCCCTCGTAAGTTGGATTTTTCAACCGGCCCTCGTAAGTTAGATTTTTCAACCGGCCCTCGTAAGGTAGATTTTCAACCGGCCCTCGTAATGTAGATTTTTCAACCGGCCCTCGTGAGGTAGATTTTTCAACCAACCCTCGCAAAGTCAATTTTTCAACCGGCCCTCGTAAAGTCAATTTTTCAACCAGCCCTCGTAAAGTCAATTTTGCAACCGGCCCTCGTAAAGTCAATTTTTCAAACGGCCCTCGTAAGGTAAATTTTTCAACCGGCCCTCGTAAGGTAAATTTTTCAACCGGCCCTCGTAAGGTACATTTTTCAACCGGCCCTCGTACGGTAAATTTTTCAACCGGCCCTCGTGAGGTAGATTTTTCAACCAACCCTCGCAAAGTCAATTTTTCAACCGGCCCTCGTAAAGTCAACTTTTCAACCGGCCCTCGTAACGTCAATTTTTCAACCGGCCCTCGTAAAGTCAATTTTTCAACCGGCCCTCGTGAGGTAGATTTTTCAACCGGCCCTCGTAAGGTAAATTTTTCAACCGGCCCTCGTAAGGTAAATTTTTCAACCGGCCCTCGTGAAGTCAATTTTTCAACCGGCCCTCGTAAAGTAGAATTTTCAACCGGCCCTCGTGAGGTAGACTTTTCAACCGGCCCTCGTAAGGTAAATTTTTCAACCGGCCCTCGTAAGGTAGATTTTCAACCGGCCCTCGTAATGTAGATTTTTCAACCGGCCCTCGTGAGGTAGATTTTTTAACCAACCCTCGCAAAGTCAATTTTTCAACCGGCCCTCGTAAAGTCAATTTTTCAACCGGCCCTCGTAAGGTAAATTTTTCAACCGGCCCTCGTAAGGTAAATTTTTCAACCGGCCCTCGTAAGGTACATTTTTCAACCGGCCCTCGTACGGTAGATTTCCCAACCGGTCCTCGTAAGGTAAATTTTTCAGCCGGCCCTCGAAAGTCAATTTTTCAACCGGCCCTTGCAAGGTAGATTTTTCAACCAACCCTCGCAAAGTCAATTTTACAACCGGCCCTCGTAAGGTAAATTTTTCAACCGGCCCTCGTAAAGTCAATTTTTCAACCGGCCCTCGTGAGGTAGATTTTTCAACCGGGCCTCGTAATGTAAATTTTTCAACCGGCCCTTGCCCGGTAGATTTTTCAACCAACCTTCGCAAAGTCAGTTTTTCAACCGGCCCTCGTAAGTTGGATTTTTCAACCGGCCCTCGTAAGTTAGATTTTTCAACCGGCCCTCGTAAAGTAGATTTTTCAACCGGCCCTCGTAAGGTAAATTTTTCAACCGGCCCTCGTAAGGTAGATTTTCATCCAGCCCTCGTAAGGTAGATTTTTCAACCGGCCCTCGTAAATTCAATTTTTCAACCGGCCCTCGTAAAGTCAATTTTTGAACCGGCCCTCGTAAAGTAAATTTTTCAACCGGCCCTTGTAAGGTAGATTTTTCAACCGGCCCTCGTAAGGTAAATTTTTCAACCAGCCCTCGTGAAGTCAATTTTTCAACCGGCCCTCGTGAAGTAGAATTTTCAACCGGCCCTCGTGAGGTAGATTTTTCAACCGGCCCTCGTAAGGTAAATTTTTCAACCGGCCCTCGTAAGGTAGATTTTCAACCGGCCCTCGTAATGTAGATTTTTTAACCGGCCCTCGTGAGGTAGATTTTTCAACCAACCCTCGCAAAGTCAATTTTTCAACCGGCCCTCGTAAAGTCAATTTTCCAACCGGCCCTCGTAAAGTCAATTTTTCAACCGGCCCTCGTAAAGTCAATTTTTCAACCGGCCCTCGTAAGGTAAATTTTTCAACCGGCCCTCGTAAGGTAAATTTTTCAACCGGCCCTCGTAAGGTACATTTTTCAACCGGCCCTCGTACGGTAGATTTCCCAACCGGTCCTCGTAAGGTAAATTTTTCAGCCGGCCCTCGTAAAATCAATTTTTCAACCGGCCCTCGTAAGGAAGATTTTTCAACCGGCCCTCGTAAGGTAAATTTTTCAACCGGCCCTCGAAAGTCAATTTTTCAACCGGCCCTTGCAAGGTAGATTTTTCAACCAACCCTCGCAAAGTCAATTTTACAACCGGCCCTCGTAAGGTAAATTTTTCAACCGGCCCTCGTGAGGTAGATTTTTCAACCGGGCCTCGTAATGTAAATTTTTCAACCGGCCCTTGCCAGGTAGATTTTTCAACCGGCCCTCGTAAATTCAATTTTTCAACCGGCCCTCGTAAAGTCAATTTTTGAACCGGCCCTCGTAAAGTAAATTTTTCAACCGGCCCTTGTAAGGTAGATTTTTCAACCGGCCCTCGTAAGGTAAATTTTTCAACCGGCCCTCGTAAGGTAGATTTTTCAACCGGCCCTCGTAAATTCAATTTTTCAACCGGCCCTCGTAAAGTCAATTTTTGAACCGGCCCTCGTAAAGTAAATTTTTCAACCGGCCCTTGTAAGGTAGATTTTTCAACCGGCCCTCGTAAATTCAATTTTTCAACCGGCCCTCGTAAAGTCAATTTTTGAACCGGCCCTCGTGAAGTCAATTTTTCAACCGGCCCTCGTAAAGTAGAATTTTCAACCGGCCCTCGTAAAGTCAATTTTTCAACCGGCCCTCGTAAAGTCAATTTTTCAACCGGCCCTCGTAAGGAAGATTTTTCAACCGGCCCTCGTAAGGTAAATTTTTCAACCAGCCCTCGTAAAGTCAATTTTTCAACCGGCCCTCGTAGGGTAGATTTTTCAACCGGCCCTCGTAAGGTAAATTTTTCAACCGGCCATCGTAAGGTAGATTTTCAACCGGCCCTCGTAATGTAGATTTTTCAACCGGCCCTCGTGAGGTAGATTTTTCAACCAACCCTCGCAAAGTCAATTTTTCAACCGGCCCTCGTAAAGTCAATTTTTCAACCGGCCCTCGTAAAGTCAATTTTTCAACCGGCCCTCGTAAAGTCAATTTTTCAACCGGCCCTCGTAAGGTAAATTTTTCAACCGGCCCTCGTAAGGTAAATTTTCCAACCGGCCCTCGTAAGGTAAATTTTTCAACCGGCCCTCGTACGGTAGATTTCCCAACCGGTCCTCGTAAGGTAAATTTTTCAGCCGGCCCTCGTAAAATCAATTTTTCAACCGGCCCTCGTAAGGAAGATTTTTCAACCGGCCCTCGTAAGGTAAATTTTTCAACCGGCCCTCGAAAGTCAATTTTTCAACCGGCCCTCGTACGGTAAATTTTTCAACCGGCCCTCGTACAGTAGATTTTTCAACCGGCCCTCGTAAGGTAAATTTTTCAACCGGCCCTCGTAAAGTCAATTTTTCAACCGGCCCTCGTACGGTAAATTTTTCAACCGGCCCTCGTAAGGTAGATTTTCATCCAGCCCTCGTAAGGTAGATTTTTCAACCGGCCCTCGTAAGGTAAATTTTTCAGCCGGCCCTCGTAAAGTAGAATTTTCAACCGGCCCTCGTGAGGTAGATTTTTCAACCGGCCCTCATAAGGTAAATTTTTCAACCGGCCCTCGAAAGTCAATTTTTCAACCGGCCCTTGCAAGGTAGATTTTTCAACAAGCCCTCGTAAGGTAAATTTTTCAACCGGCCCTCGTAAGGTAAATTTTTCAACCGGCCCTCGTAAAGTCAATTTTTCAACCGGCCCTCGTGAGGTAGATTTTTCAACCGGGCCTCGTAATGTAAATTTTTCAACCGGCCCTTGCCAGGTAGATTTTTCAACCAACCTTCGCAAAGTCAGTTTTTCAACCGGCCCTCGTAAGTTGGATTCTTCAACCGGCCCTCGTAAGTTAGATTTTTCAACCGGCCCTCGTAAAGTAGATTTTTCAACCGGCCCTCGTAAGGTAAATTTTTCAACCGGCCCTCGTAAGGTAGATTTTCATCCAGCCCTCGTAAGGTAGATTTTTCAACCGGCCCTCGTAAATTCAATTTTTCAACCGGCCCTCGTAAAGTCAATTTTTGAACCGGCCCTCGTAAAGTAAATTTTTCAACCGGCCCTTGTAAGGTAGATTTTTCAACCGGCCCTCGTAAGGTAAATTTTTCAACCGGCCCTCGTAAGGTAGATTTTCAACCGGCCCTCGTAATGTAGATTTTTCAACCGGCCCTCGTGAGGTAGATTTTTTAACCAACCCTCGCAAAGTCAATTTTTCAACCGGCCCTCGTAAAGTCAATATTTCAACCGGCCCTCGTAAAGTCAATTTTTCAACCGGCCCTCGTGAGGTAGATTTTTTAACCAACCCTCGCAAAGTCAATTTTTCAACCGGCCCTCGTAAAGTCAATATTTCAACCGGCCCTCGTAAAGTCAATTTTTCAACCGGCCCTCGTAAAGTCAATTTTTCAACCGGCCTTCGTAAGGTAAACTTTTCAACCAGCCCTCGTAAGGTAAATTTTTCAACCGGCCCTCGTAAGGTACATTTTTCAACCGGCCCTCGTAAAGTCAATTTTTCAACCGGCCCTCGTAAAGTTAATTTTTCAGCCGGCCCTCGTAAAGTTAATTTTTCAACCGGCCCTTGTAAGTTGGATTTTTCAACCGGCCCTCGTAAAGTAGATTTTTCAACCGGCCCTCGTAAGGTAAATTTTTCAACCGGCCCTCGTAAAGTCAACTTATCAACCGGCCCTCGTAAAGTCAATTTTTCAACCGGCCCTCGTAAGGTAAACTTTTCAACCGGCCCTCGAAAGTCAATTTTTCAACCGGCCCTTGCAAGGTAGATTTTTCAACAAGCCCTCGTAAGGTAAATTTTTCAACCGGCCCTCGTAAAGTCAATATTCCAACCGGCCCTCGTAAAGTCAATTTTTCAACCGGCCCTCGTAAAGTCAATTTTTGAACCGGCCCTCGTAAGGTAAATTTTTCAACCGGCCCTCGTAAGGTAAATTTTTCAACCACCCCTCGTAAATTCAATTTTTCAACCAGCCCTCGTAAAGTCAATTTTTGAACCGGCCCTCGTAAAGTAAATTTTTCAACCGGCCCTTGTAAGGTAGATTTTTCAACCGGCCCTCGTAAGGTAAATTTTTCAACCGGCCCTCGTGAAGTCAATTTTTCAACCGGCCCTCGTAAAGTAGAATTTTCAACCGGCCCTCGTAAAGTCAATTTTTCAACCGGCCCTCGTAAAGTCAATTTTTCAACCGGCCCTCGTAAGGTAGATTTTTCAACCGGCCCTCGTAAGGTAAATTTTTCAACCGGCCCTCGTAAAGTCAACTTATCAACCGGCCCTCGTAAAGTCAATTTTTCAACCGGCCCTCGTAAGGTAAACTTTTCAACCAGCCCTCGTAAGGTAAATTTTTCAACCGGCCCTCGTAAGGTACATTTTTCAACCGGCCCTCGTAAAGTCAATTTTTCAACCGGCCCTCGTAAAGTTAATTTTTCAACCGGCCCTCGTAAAGTTAATTTTTCAACCGGCCCTTGTAAGTTGGATTTTTCAACCGGCCCTCGTAATGTAAATGTTTCAACCGGCCCTTGCCAGGTAGATTTTTCAACCAACCTTCGCAAAGTCAGTTTTTCAACCGGCCCTCGTAAGTTGGATTTTTCAACCGGCCCTCGTGAAGTCAATTTTTCAACCGGCCCTCGTAAAGTAGAATTTTCAACCGGCCCTCGTAAAGTCAATTTTTCAACCGGCCCTCGTAAAGTCAATTTTTCAACCGGCCCTCGTAAGGAAGATTTTTCAACCGGCCCTCGTAAGGTAAATTTTTCAACCAGCCCTCGAAAGTCAAATTTTCAACCGGCCCTTGCAAGGTAGATTTTTCAACCAACCCTCGCAAAGTCAATTTTACAACCGGCCCTCGTAAGGTAAATTTTTCAACCGGCCCTCGTAAAGTCAATTTTTCAACCGGCCCTCGTAAAGTCAATTTTTCAACCGGCCCTCGTAGGGTAGATTTTTCAACCGGCCCTCGTAAGGTAAATTTTTCAACCAGCCCTCGTAAGGTAGATTTTCAACCGGCCCTCGTAATGTAGATTTTTCAACCGGCCCTCGTGAGGTAGATTTTTTAACCAACCCTCGCAAAGTCAATTTTTCAACCGGCCCTCGTAAAGTCAATTTTTCAACCGGCCCTCGTAAAGTCAATTTTTCAACCGGCCCTCGTAAAGTCAATTTTTCAACCGGCCCTCGTAAGGTAAACTTTTCAACCAGCCCTCGTAAGGTAAATTTTTCAACCGGCCCTCGTAAGGTACATTTATCAACCGGCCCTCGTAAAGTCAATTTTTCAACCGGCCCTCGTAAAGTTAATTTTTCAACCGGCCCTCGTAAAGTTAATTTTTCAACCGGCCCTCGTAAATTGGATTTTTCAACCGGCCCTCGTAAGTTAGATTTTTCAACCGGCCCTTGTAAGGTAGATTTTTCAACCGGCCCTCGTAAGGTAAATTTTTCAACCGGCCCTCGTGAAGTCAATTTTTCAACCGGCCCTCGTAAAGTAGAATTTTCAACCGGCCCTCGTAAAGTCAATTTTTCAACCGGCCCTCGTAAAGTCAATTTTTCAACCGGCCCTTGTAAAGTCAATTTTTCAACCGGCCCTTGTAAAGTCAATTTTTCAACCGGCCCTCGTAAAGTCAATTTTTCAACCGGCCCTCGTAAAGTCAATTTTTCAACCGGCCCTCGTAAGGTAGATTTTTCAACCGGCCCTCGTAAGGTAGATTTTTCAACCGGCCCTCGTAAGGTAAAATTTTCAACCGGCCCTCGTAAAGTCAATTTTTCAACCGGCCCTCGTGAAGTCAATTTTTCAACCGGCCCTCGTAAAGTCAATTTTTCAACCGGCCCTTGTAAGTTGGATTTTTCAACCGGCCCTCGTAAGGTAAAGTTTTCAACCGCCCCTCGTAAGGTAGATTTTTCAACCGGCCCTCGTAAGGTAAATTTTTCAACCGGCCCTCGTACGGTAGATTTTCTAACCGGCCCTCGTAAGGTAAATTTTTCAGCCGGCCCTCGTAAAATCAATTTTTCAACCGGCCCTCGTAAGGAAGATTTTTCAACCGGCCCTCGTAAGGTAAATTTTTCAACCGGCCCTCGAAAGTCAAATTTTCAACCGGCCCTTGCAAGGTAGATTTTTCAACCAACCCTCGCAAAGTCAATTTTACAACCGGCCCTCGTAAGGTAAATTTTTCAACCGGCCCTCGTAAAGTCAACTTTTCAACCGGCCCTCGTAAAGTCAATTTTTCAACCGGCCCTCTTAAGGTAAATTTTTCAACCGGCCCTCGTAAGGTAGATTTTTCAACCGGCCCTCGTAAGGTAAATTTTTCAACCGGCCCTCGAAAGTCAATTTTTCAACCGGCCCTCGTAAAGTTAATTTTTCAACCGGCCCTTGTGAAATAAATTTTTCAACCGGCCCTCGTAAGGTAGATTTCTCAACCGGCCCTCGTAAGGTAAATTTTTCAACCGGCCCTCGTAAGGTAAATTTTTCAACCGGCCCTCGTAAGGTAGATTTTTCAACTGGCCCTCGTAATGTAAATTTTTCAACCGGCCCTTGCAAGGTAGATATTTCAACCAACCCTCGCAAAGTCAATTTTTCAACCGGCCCTCGTAAAGTGAATTTTTCAACCGGCCCTCGTAAAGTCAATTTTTCAACCGGCCCTCGTAAGGTAGATTTTTCAACCGCCCCTCGTAAGTTAGATTTTTCAACCGGCTCTCGTAAAGTCAATTTTTCCACCGGCCCTCGTAAAGTCAATTTTTCAACCGGCCCTTGTAAAGTCAATTTTTCAACCGGCCCTCGTAAAGTCAATTTTTCAACCGGCCCTCGTAAAGTCAATTTTTCAACCGGCCCTCGTAAAGTAAATTTTTCAACCGGCCCTCGTAAGGTACATTTTTCAACCGGCCCTCGTAAAGTCAATTTTTCAACCGGCCCTTGTAAAGTCAATTTTTCAACCGGCCCTCGTAAAGTCAATTTTTCAACCAGCCCTCGTAAAGTCAATTTTTCAACCGGCCCTCGTAAAGTCAATTTTTCAACCGGCCCTCGTAATGTAAATTTTTCAACCGGCCCTTGCCAGGTAGATGTTTCAACCAACCCTCGCAAAGTCAGTTTTTCAACCGGCCCTCGTAAGTTGGATTTTTCAACCGGCCCTCGTAAGTTAGATTTTCCAACCGGCCCTCGTAAGGTAAATTTTTCAACCGGCCCTCGTAAAGTCAATTTTTCAACCGGCCCTCGTAAGGTAAATTTTTCAACCGGCCCTCGTAAGGTAGATTTTCATCCAGCCCTCGTAAGGTAGATTTTTCAACCGGCCCTCGTAACTTCAATTTTTCAACCGGCCCTCGTAAAGTCAATTTTTCAACCGGCCCTCGTAAAATCAATTTTTCAACTGGCCCTCGTAAAGTCAATTTTTGAACCGGCCCTCGTAAGGTAGATTTTTGAACCGGCCCTCGTAAAGTACACTTTTCAACCGGCCCTCGTAAAGTAGACTTTTCAACCGGCTTTCGTAAAGTAGATTTTTTAACCGGCCCTCCTAAAGTAGACTTTTCGACGGGCCCTCGTAAAGTAGACTTTTTAACCGGCCCTCGTACAGTAGATTTTTCAACGGGCCCGGTTGAGCTGCCATTTTTTTAAATATTTTCCAAGATTTTTCAAATTGAATGAGCGATTTTTTCCCTTTGCTTCTGATTTCGCGGATTTTTAAAGTGCCTCAAGGAATAGAAATAATTGGCATATTTGGATGAAACTAGCGCCATTCTTTAAGTCTACTCGCGACATTTCCAAAACCCCCCTCTCAAATCTCAATAGGGATAACGATTGCAAAGATATCGCAGCTTGAAAATTTGTATTATTCAATTTGAACAAAGTTTCTATAATTTAAAATTAATATTATTTTAGCCACTATTGCATCATAACCCCTGAAATCTAAATTAATTAAAAGTATTGTCATTATTCTTAGAAATAAGACAATCTACTATATTTAATTCATATTATTTTTAATCATTATTATCTTTGTAAAATAAATAATTAACCTATCATTGCAAAATATTTGATCGACGATAGTTATTCAATTATCTTGCGATTTCATGTAAAGCCCAAAGAAAGTCTGACCCTGCATTATCTTGGATACCTAAAACACCTTGACTTTTCATATCAAATGCAAATGACTAAAGACATGGCCTACTGCAGCGGTCTCGCTTTCTCTCTCTCCTTCTCTCTGTTTCTCTCTCTTTCGCTCTGTGGTTATACGCCCGGGAGACAGAAAGACTTGGCTCTTCCCACTATTACTATACATTACAGTACGAAGAAGACGCCGCTGGCGTTCAAGTATATATGATTCGTTAGCGGAATGTTCGCGAACCAAATTTGGGCTAAACTGATCGGCCACGGCTTGTATGCAGGTAATCTTACCACAAAAATGTTCGTGCAAATAGTATTGCCGAAGTTTTGCGCCTAAAAAAATGTACAAGTACTCAGTGCGTAAGTTTTTGATTACTGCATAGGGTGACATAAAGGAATAAAGGATTTTTTGCATCACTAGCTTTGAATCCATTTTTATTTTACAGATAACTGGTGGCCATGCAAACTGTAATTTTTTTTTTGGAATTTCAAAATTCTAAGAATGTCACCTTATAGGATACTACTAACTGGATTATATACTAAAATTTCCATTTATTCGGTTTGATAGTTTTGCAATGTCATTTGCACGAAAATTTCGGTCTGCTACGATGGTAAAAAAGAGCTTTCACATCCTCTTAATATCCGTGATTCCTAACAGTAAATGCACAAATTCCAAATGAATTATTAATTTCGTATTTTTGAATGGCTATAAAACTAATGTCGTGATATTCATTTTGAATTTAAATCAAATTCAAATATTAATTGTAATTTAAATAGAAGAGTAGTTTTGCGAGAAAGAAGAAAGAGGTCTTACCACATCAGCAGATGTTCCCCTCAGCTAATTGGATGTATCGACTAACGATATAGAAGGGTACAAATTTCTTGATATACCGCGGAAACGAGCTTAGTTCACAAAATTGATCGTCCGATTAATCATTGGCGCTTTCGTTCTATATAGTTACTCGAGGACTCGAGCCCCTGAGCTCGCGTGTTGTTGACATTTCATCCATTATATTTACGTAGATTTTACTTATTTCACACTATAGAATATATTTATAATCATATGCATTATAATCTCAGTGATTTATCAAAAAGGTGATTACTCGTGTTTATTCGCGAAAACTATGGCAAAGCATCATCCAGACTTGATCTTTTGTCGTAAACAACCCGGCGTTGGTAAGTTCGACCTAACCTCATACTTTTTTTTACTCCGATCGTATTTTTTTGTATGGACTTATGTTTTCTCTGAGATATTAAGATTTTCTTATTTTATTTTTCTCTCGAATCACCAGCAATTGGTCGTCTGTGCGAAAAATGTGACGGCAAATGCGTTATATGCGATTCTTACGTTCGTCCCTGTACTCTGGTGAGAATTTGCGACGAGTGCAATTACGGCTCGTATCAGGGACGTTGTGTGATTTGTGGAGGTCCAGGAGTCTCGGACGCTTATTACTGCAAAGAATGCACGATCCAAGAAAAAGACGTAAGTTAAAAAAAAAAACAACCTCGAAAACACCATTTTTCATGATAAATTTTAAGTTTTTTTTTCGTATTTTCATTATTTTTAAAATTTGTTCCATTTAATGTTTACAGCGCGACGGTTGTCCAAAAATAGTCAATTTGGGAAGTTCGAAAACGGATCTGTTTTACGAGAGGAAAAAGTATGGATTCAAGAGAAGATAGAAGGATGAAATCCACCTTTGTATTAGGAATATTGACTTCTTTTTTTTTTTTTAATTTTTATTATAAATATTTCACGAACATTCGAGTGAAAAACATTCACGAGTTTAAGAAACTGGAGACGAGATGAGGAGAATAATATAGGCAAATTTTCAATATTCATCACTGTTTTTTATTGATAATTTTGTTTCTCTTTGTCATGTCATTTGGAATGTAAAACCTTGAATTTTTTCATTAACGATTGCTACATAATATTTGAACC
The DNA here is from genome assembly GCA_963669185.1 of Dyspetes luteomarginatus. NCBI lineage: Eukaryota > Metazoa > Arthropoda > Insecta > Hymenoptera > Ichneumonidae > Dyspetes > Dyspetes luteomarginatus. Next base: position 10,432,461 of record OY769903.1, on the reverse strand, counting down.
AATAAAATATATGTGTATTTCTTAAGACAGAAATTCTATCGAGCTCATGATATTTTTTCTATTCTTACAATTGGGGCTCAAGGAAATGACCGATTTTTTTGTTTTCTTCAATTTCTAATTAAACTTTTTGCTAGCTTCTGTGTGTGTGTGTGTGTGTGTGTGTATATAGGATCTACAAAATATCCCTTGACCCTGAACGAATATAATGAATTAAAGAATTGCATTGAACAAAAATTATATATAATAATATGTACTATTTATCTAGGCACTGTAACTGCTAACATAGATTCTCATCTAAAACTCATCGCTAGCCTACAGCATTCACGATTACTCATTCACAATATTTTCATAATACAATATATTAAATTAAATATTAATTGGGGGAGGGGAGGGGGGAAATCAACTGATTACGTATAATCGTCAGTTTTATTTAATTATTATACTAATATCTTCCTTGCAATGTCTCTGTTAAAATTCGTTGTTTTTACTGGAAAAGTGTTCTATACTAATACTACTGATAAAACTCGTCTATTTAGAGAGCAATCTATGGAATTAATTCATCGTCAACCACGTTGGATTGTTTCTGTTTTTTTTTTTATCCAGTAGCAATATTTCGAGACAAGTTGATGATTATTAATTTTTCTAAAATTTGATCGGACCAATAATTTAAAAGTATTGGCTCTGTTAATTGATTCAGTAGCTTTTCTTTTTTCGTTTATTCCCGACATTCGAGAAAAGAGAAAAATAATTTTCCCATTTGATGACATTGATTATGACGGGATTAATAAAACAGGATCATAACATTATAAATTCTTTGCAAGCTTCTTTTTCTCTCAAGTATGAAAATAATTTGCTCAAACTCGCAACATCGCTGTGTTTAGGAACACTGCATAACACTCAGATAAAACACGAGCTATATTTCTTTTTCTTCTTTTTTCCATTTTTCTATGAATTAGTCAATAGTGTAGTAGATTTTTGGCGAATTTTTCTCTCTTATCGCCTTTGACACAGTTTTCAGTGTTACGTTCAATGATTGATCTGTGACTCCTGGACCATTCGAATGAGAATTGTAAATATTTTTGTTTTATTACACGTTTTATCATTACGTTATTTTTACTATTTTATTTGTTTAATTATTTTGAATTTATTTTTCATTCGAATGGTAAACTTTTCTATTATCGTTGGAATTTTCTCGTTAAAAGTGGACGTGATACAGTCGTTTTTTTTTTATCTTTTATGGGGAAAAAACTCACCCGTTGACGGAGTACGAAAAAAAGTAAAATGCGTCACAAAAGAAAAGAGGAATTGGCTCGAATCAATTATTGATTGGAGCCGGTTTCGATATTCTCGCTGTTTTTGCGTTTGCTGCCGTTGCCGCCGTTGTCGTTAGCCTCGTCGCGGTTTCTGGCAGTGTGCGCTTCTCATCTGGATAGAGAAGAGCTCGCTACTGATCTTCCGCTTACTGCCGATTGCAAACTCATCATCGAACCTCTGTGCGAAAAAAAAAATCATTAGTTAAAGAATACTCAATTTTTATAAATGAAAAATTGTATTCTCATTATTTAGAAATGTTCGATTTCATATTCACAAATTTTTTATTTTATAAAATCGAAACAAGCTAATTTGAATGTAAAGTCGTGCAATAGATTGGAAAAAATAAGAATAAAAATTTTAGTATATTTTACCGGTAGTGAACCGACGGCAAAACTTCATAAAAATACATGAGCTGAGCCTTGTGTGAACTTATGGACGGTAAAAATTCGCCCTCGTCGGCGTTTTGCCATTGAAGAATGTACGTTCCTGCTTCTTGTATTATGTGCGTTCCCTGTCGCGAGCAAAAAGCACAGTAAACGTGATATTTTCTTTGGTCATGAAAAATCTTACTAATAAAATTTAATTTATACCTGAATACTTTCGCCATCGTGACACAAAATACTGGCTTCGACTTTGATACAGTCGACTCCGTCCTTCCATTCTTTCATCACCGACCCTGTCGAGTCCTGACAACCCGAGGATTCTTCCAAATTTGCAGCTATTCAACCGAACCAAAACAAAAATATCAAATTTGTACAAATAATTATGATTTTTCTATTAAAAAAGGAAAATCTATGCGATGAAAAATTTGCCCACCCGCGTTTATTTCGTCCATGTCATCCTTAGTCTCATGAAGTACCGTAAAAATAACATTATGTCTCATCACATCAAAGTCCCAAGTGAGAACAGCCCCCGGATCATTTGTATTTATCGCAACATGATGAATCTGACCTCGTCCAAGACTTATCGAATTGTACAAGCTGTGCTCGTGCTCGCTCGATGGACCATCGAGATCGAGCCTGTACAAATTTTTGGGCACTACGCCACCCTCGAGAACGCAAGTCTGTCACAAAACACGAAAAAAAAAAAAAAAATTGAAATAATTTAACTACAAAGAGACATGGAAGAAAAAAAATACAACGAAGACGTGGATAATTTAAATACTCTCGTAGACATCGATCGACAAAAAAACGAATACAATCTGCACTGGCTGCAAATTTGTGCAATGTTGAATTCTACTTTAATGCAAAAACAAGAAACTATTTCAATGGATATTTTTGCACGTGACATATAGAAGAAAATGTGTGAACGGCGTTACGTCAACAATTATTATGGAGAATAATAGACGAAAAAAAAAATTCAAACGATTAAAAAAAAATACAAAACAAAAAAAGACTGAATAGTTTGAAATAAAATTGAACATTGTTCTTTTTAGGCGGTTTGATCGATTTTTTTTTTTCAATGTTCCACATTTGTTGATTTTTTTTTTCGCTACTACATCTCGCTCTATTTCACATTTTGTTCTGTCCTGTGTCTTACGCTGCTCTCAGTTGGATCGGGAAGGTAAAAGCGTTGTGGTATCAAATTGTACTGATCACTCATAACTTCCTATGTGATCGAACGAAAAAGCAATTATTAAACACTAGGGATAAAAAATGTTTACGAAAAAGTAATTAATAAAAACTGTTGGGAATTGCTGGTAAAAACATAATATATAATTTATCTGACTTACCTCCGATGGTCCACCAAGAAAATCTGGTATTAATTCAGGATCTATGTAATCCGTAAGACCACCGGCGTTTCCCTCCTGATAATCACTACCGCAATAAAATATAAATTTGTTTCTCGTATTTTCATCTGAAAATTCGAGGATTAAATTACAAATTCTGTAAAATAATTCGACGGTGGAAATCGTCGATGGTGTTTGTTGTGCGGTCTAATTATAATCAATCTTACGTATGAAGGTACTAATGAGAGTCCACAGTATTGGGAAACATCGAGGTGCTCGAATAATCAATACCCTTCCCATTGTCTCGGGATAATTCGACTCGACAATCTCAATTATTCGTAGCAGAGCCTGGAACAAAAAAAACTCAGAGATTCGTTACACTCCAAGATGCTTTTTGATGAAAGCTTTTGAGCTTTAATTTCAAATAAAAAAAATTATCATCTGATCATTGTTTTTCTTGCTAAAAAATGTTGGCCAGTAAAACAAGTATAACTTTGTTTCCCGATAGAGCTAGCACTCCATTCTATGCTCATTTTCTTCGTAATTGTTCGAGCTATAAATCGGCCTTAAGATAATTGAGCTGGGACTTTTATATACAGCGTATATTACAGATATTTGTAAAATAGCATATTACGAGAAAAATACCTTGATACCGGGTCGCCATAAATGGCGCATGTTGAGACCTTCCAAATCAATTAGAAGCGTCCATTGAGAGACAGGATGACCGGTAATTGTGGTCGCTTCTTCCATCAGGAGTAATCCCTCTTCGCAAATATGCAAAGACTGTTTTTTTTTTTTAACAAATGGAACGAATTTAATGAATTCAACGAATTGAAATATTCAAAGATGCAACAAAATGAAAAATAACAAATGATAGTTTGAATTTATGGAGAAAAAATTATTCACCAGCAATAACAATTCATCCTCGCCAATCGACTTTAACAGGCCCTTAACGTCCATTTGTCCGAGTCGTAAAATATAAAGTGGACGGCCGTCTGCATGAACAAAAACGTATACTATATAGTAGATACAACGACACCATTATTTTGTCTCGCGTGTAAAAATACTTTTAATGCACGGATGAAATTTACGATAAATTGATAATAAATTAACCTTTGTCGCAATGATGCCAACCACCGGGAAAATAATCTTTAACGACTTTAGGTGCCTCGTATTCTTCCAACAATTTGTCTATCTGATGCTTCTTTCGCCAGTGCAACGATTGCGTCAACATTTCGCGAGCTTTCTCAACGACAAATTCACGAGCTCGCAAAAATCGCAAAAGTGTTGCGTCTCCAGGTACCGAGCTGCCTCGTAATTCTTGTATACTGTGACGCAATTGTACCAATTTGCTCTCCTGCATCATATCAAGTTTTCCCAAATATCTCTCGATGTAATCCGACGACAATTGGATATCTTGAGCAAATTTTTAAAAATTAATCCAACAACGTTTAATAGAGAATAGCGGTTACGAATAAAATAAATAAATAATTAATGAGACAGACTTAATTTTTATATCTATTTTTACCTCTGCTGCTAGGTAATTTACTCTCGGTACTTCCCATTACTTTAACCTCGGTACTTTGCTCGAGACTCGATTCACCTTCCTTCTCTATCTCTTCTTCTCCCACCTCTGTCGTTCTGTGTGAGATAAAAGTACGAATTCTTTGTCATGTCTCCTGAACGCGAAAATATTTTTTGCCTTTGTCATTGTCTCATGGAAGATTTTTTCTTTTTTCTTTGTTCTGTTATCGCACTTTTCTCTCCTCTCTGATGTTACTCACAGCTTTCCATTGTCGATTTTCGTAGGAGTCTGCTGAAGTTCCTGCTGTTCCTCCTTCAACGGGTCTTTCCAGGGCTCTGCATAAGTTACTCCTTCCTCATTCAATTGATTTATAAAATATTCAACGATCTCTTTTCCCTGTGTAAATCAACGATTATATTTTGGATTTATTTTTATTTTTTTTCGTTTTTTATTACGAGCTTTATCATCACGTTTTTTTTCAACGAATTTTATTATCAATTTTACCTTTGCTATATTCTGAGCATATTGTTTCATCGCCAATTTTTCCATGGAATTTTCAAAACCAAAAAAATTTTTGATATCCAAGCTGGCAGTTTGTTCGAAGCAAGTCCAATCAGGATTTTCCGGATGGATCTAAAAGAATTATTTGAAGCAGTTTTTTCGTTTTCAATATAATATACTTTCTGAATTTCTTGTGATTTTTTACAATATTGGATCATAACTCACAAAGTATCTACATTTCTCTATCACAGTTACACGAGTAGAAAAACTCTCGTTGTAAGCTTCAATCTCCAAAATACTGTTTCTTCGGTCAAGAACATTTCTCTGAATGAAATAAACAAAATCGACTCCTATAATCTGTAAGAAATAAATTCCATTTTTATATATTCCATCTGTTGGCCATTTTTGCTCCTAGTAGTTTCTTTTTTTTTTTTGGTCCAAAATGTATTACATAATGGAAACATCGTATCCGAATATTTTATCAGCTAAAAAAGTATTGTAAAAATTTGATGTATCATAAGAACGATCGTGTTTGTCTCTGCCGCCAGTGCTGCCTCCTAGCGGCAAGTAATCGCAATCAAACTAATCATAAGGCGAATTTTATAAATTTAAGCAAAAAGTTATATTACTTTTTTGAGGATGTAAGGAGCCTCCACATTGAGCTTGCATCGTCTCTCCGTAGTTCTGATAGCTCCGCCCTGGCTCTCCTCATCGAGCGTTACGTCGCAACCCACAAACACGGGTATTTGAGGACACGTAGGAAAACGTTTCTCATAAGCCTGGACAGTCATTTCATTCATTACAAACACATAAAATTCTGACTATGCCATTTTTTGAAAAAATCTCTTATTTCGCTTATTTCATTCTCGTAATTATATCGTACTGTACTAATACGGACGATAAATGATCTCTAGATGAACTCTACGATGACGATGTATATATTTGCAATGAAGACACGATGATGATGATGATGATGATATTTCTTTTTTTTTTTTTTTTTTTTTTCAGTCGGATGAAAAAACGATGGTTAACGTGTATTTGCTTTTTAGTTCACCCTCCCCGACCACCTTGACATTGGATGCGAAGGTCTCTTATGTACTTGTAGTACTATAGCAATGAACTATAATTCACATTGTAGTTGAAAGTAGGAGAAAGTAGAGACTATTTGTCAATGAATATTTCATGCCTATGAAAGTTAAGAGTTTTGAAGGCTAATATGTTTATATTCGATATTACTGAGGTATTAATGAGCAGCAAGAACAATTATTATTGTTATTTGTTATTATGATTATTATTAATGTACGTAATGATAAAAAGTACAAGCTTGTGTCCTCAGTTCTCATGCATTCATTTATCGTGATATCCGAGCCATCTTAGGCATCCTTAAATAATAATAACAATAATAATGATAATAATAGGTAGTACGTGTACTTACGAGCATGACAAGCGCAAAGGGATGCTTGTAGACTCGAACAGGTGATTGGTATTGTTGGACCATTTTGACCGATATAAATTTCAAAATGACAATTATTATATCCCTTTACCGACTCTCTATATATATATATATATATATGTATGTATCCTTGAAGTATCTTTCCACGATGACAACACAAAAAGCTTTTCTCGAAGCCTATTCAACCCGTCCCTTCACTTTTTTTTACTCTCCCCTTTTTACACGTTTAATTTATATTTTTGTTTTCTTCTTTGCTTCACATTGCCATTAAAAAAACATGTTTTGTTGTTGTTGCAACAACTCGCGCTCGGTTATCGCAATATTTTTGATGAACAACGCGCAGAAACAGAAAGGAGACGATAAAAACGTCAAATTTGTATGTTTAATCATACAGACTCGCGTTGCTCCGTTTCTGCTTCTGATGCGCCATCAACATAACTGCACCAGCTCGCTCCGTCGCTCCTTCTGCGCCAGCCGCGCGCGCCTCTCTTGCCCCGCACCTGGACGGCTTCCAACTGATAACGTTAGGAGGAGCCACGCTAGTTTTTTTTTGTTTTCCTTTTAAAATCCTAACCTAAACTTATATTTCCAGCCGGAGCGCACACACGAGTAGGTCATGACGGCAGACGGTGCGCAAAGTGTCAAATATGTGCAAAATTCATACAACTCTTCTCTTGTTTATTATCAACGCAATTTTCGTGAGGAATGTTGTTTTTTGTTCAATGGGCGATAGATCGCAATTTTATAGACAGTGCATTCTCGAGTGTTACTCGAGCGCGTGCGAGCATAGTGAGAATTTTACGATTTTATCATTATATTTCGTAATTTTTTTTTTTTCGTACTTTTAAACCTTTTTTCATGTGTATTAATGGTTTTCTTCGATAGATGCGGAATTCGAAGTGAGAGTATCGTCGATCGATAATTCCTTGATGAGTTGGTCGTGCGAAGACGAGTGCGGTCATAATTGTATGTGGGATACTGTGGAACATTTTGTTCAGCATGGTTATCAAGTTCCTCAATTTCATGGCAAGGTAATTCATTTAAAAATATGTTAATTATTAATTATTATTATTTATACTTAATTTTCAAATACATCAAATTCATTTATAACATTTATTTAATTCAATTGATTTCTTTTAAAGAGCTATTTTAAATGTTATTGTTTACTTGGAAAATGTGGAGAAAATGATCGTTGATAATAAAGGAGAATATTATCCTTAAATTGAATTACTTGTCACATTTTTTAATATATTATTCACGTGAATATTGGATAATTTTATAATCTTTTTGCCATTTCCGGTTACAAAATCATTGCCTTGGGAATTCGAGGTTTTCGTAAAAAGATATGAATTGATAGACAAAAGGTATTGAAAATAAGTTATTTTCGATATCTTATCTACTTTTTAAGATATCACGAGTGAAAGAATAATTTTGGTCTTGCCTTTTTCTCTCATAGTCGTGCATCCTCGGGACTATATTGTTATAAGAATGGTTTTATTAGTTCCGGTACACCAATGGATATATCTTCGTTTTCCGCTCACCGCATACCTTCTTGCCTATCCATTTTACCCTCCGACCTGAAAAAACCACTTTAGTCGTGCAAAATACCGACCGTCGGTAAGCGAAAAACTAATATATTTTTCGATTTTTTTTTTCGCAATTTCGGAAAAATGAAACTCTTTTTACCTGCAGCATTGATAGATGAAGATTTTAAAAATCCTCTTCGAAGACATATGCACGAGCAAACGATGCGATTAAATTAAATTGTTTTTGGAAACTATTATTGATTAATCAGTGATAACAGATGGCTCTCTGAAACACCTTGTATGTTTAGCATAGCATAGAAAAATAATTATAGCAATTTATTATCAAATTATGCCAAAATCTGGGAAAGGTGTGTTTTCGTTCAAATTTTTCAAAGAATAATCCACACACCGTTGGACTGTATAATTCTTATTTTCCATTACTCGTTTTCTTGATGAATGACGGTGAAGGGAGAAATAAAAATGGGATGAAATTTTCAGTGGCCCTTTGTACGTATCTTCGGACTTCAAGAGCCAGCGTCTGTATTATTTTCGATACTTAATTTTTACGCTCACGCCATGATGTACAGAAAATTCCGAAAAGAAACGAGAGCAGATTCACCGATGTCTCTTCTATGGACGTATTTTACAGTGGTAATCCATTTGTTTAATTTAAACTTAATCATTTTACAAATATTTCAATGATTTCACATTTTAGCCAGTTTTTTTTTCATTCAGGTCTGTCTCAATGGATGGTTTTGGTCGGCGTTATTTCATACACGAGATAGGCCATTTACAGAAGTTATGGATTACTCTTGCGCTTTTGCAATAGTCATGACTCTCTTGTACTGCATGCTAACAAGGTCAATTTTATCTTTAAACGTAAAAAAAATTACCTATTTATTTGATTTTTTTTTAAGTAATATTTTGGGTTTACTTAAAATTGTTATTTCATGTAATCGTATTAATTAATTAATGATAGATTGGTTATTTATTAAATAAAAAAATCAACATGATTCATTGCAGAATAGCCTATAAGAGTAAAAAAGCGTTCATTGTGGTAACGTGCGCCTATATCAGCATACTGTATTCCCACTTGAGTCATTTGTGGTCGGGAAAAATCAATTATGGATACAATATGAAAATGAATATATTTTTTGGTAAATTTCTAGCAATATTTAAAGCTTCATTCACCCATTTTTTATGCTTCTATTTATCATATTATCTCTTTTGTAGGCTTTCTAACGTTTCTTATAACGATAATTTGGTGGTATGTCAATGCTAAAAGATTGAGTCACGCTTATCTAATCGGTTGGTTCAATATATTGACCGTAACTGTGACTCTTCTCGAAGTTGCCGATTTTCCACCTTTTCATTGGATACTCGATGCTCACGCACTCTGGCACGCATTTACAGCTCCTCTCACCATCCTTTTATACAGGTAAAAAAAATATATTTCACATTTGCATTAACTCATTAAATTATCAATTTTATTAATTTATTTTTCAACTTCAGATTTATGATCGTGGATTGTCAGTATCTCAGGAAGCGGAGCATCGACGTGACACTGGATCATCGTCAATTGTATCATTAACGCTCTCTTTCTCCTCTGTACTTCATTTATTTAATATAAAATCTTCCACGTTAAATCTTAGACATGACAAAATATATGTCACAATGACGAAAAAGACACTCTTTAACAAATTTTTCTTCCAAGGCAGCTGACAAAATGAATAGTATAATTCCAATATAAGTTAGCAATGCAAACTGTATATTAAAACTACACAAAAATTCGCAAACAGAATTTTTTAAAGGAACGATTAAAAACACGATAAAGTTTTTTTTCCTTGTAAAATCTTGTTCTTATTCGTCGCTATTACAGTTACAACTTTTACAATGAACATTTTCTTTCCCCATTCTCTCTACAATCTTCTGATAACCTTAAGTAGACTCTGAATTATTTAATTTAAATAAAACGTAAGGCGCTTAAGTATCGTTTACCATATCGTGATTGATATATTGTAAATTATTCACTAGTCGAAGATTTTTTGTTAGAAGTTGCATGAGACTTTATAAGTCAATTTCCAAGGAATGTTTGGCGATAATTAATACGTAAAAAAAAAAAAAATAATGTATAAAGAACCAATGATCAAAAGCATCAAAATCATCTCGATCGATGAAAAAAAAATACAAAAAATATACAGTAGTATATTACGTAGTATCTGTGTCAATTATTAAGTAACAGATTCGTACTTAAATAAAATAAAACTCTCCGATAGTCTGTATATGGAAAAAAAAACTACATAAGAATTTAAGTAAATGTGCGTGTCTGAGTGCGTAATAATAGTTTTCAAGGGGGAGATTAATTATCTGCTGGCCTTACTAGTAAAAAGAGATAAGAGTACCGGTGCATAAGTCAGTCTTCAGGATTCGGATCGCTTATAGAGTTTATGTATTAATTTTCTTCCCTTTTATCTTTTTTCTAGCTGCACTCGTTGGGTGATAAAAAAAGGTTCTCGGGGGTTTTTTTTTTCGTATGGCAGTGATATTTTCAAATCTTTCAGCTGCTGCATGTGTATAAATAAGCTCGGGCACAGTTATCCAAGATTGGCCGCTCTCGGAAGAAGCTCTTTCAGTGTTTGAAAAGTGCCTCGTTCTCGGGATTATCAGCTTCTCGGTGCTTCTCGAGATTTCCCGATAGCGTTGGATCTGGTCGGCGTCTCTTGAAAAATCCAAGCTTCCAGAGTACGAGAATCAGGAGAATAAGTAGCAATAGCCCGGCTATTATCGCAACGATTATTATCCATATTGGAACTGGCTCGCCCTCTTGTTGATCCAACAGATCAGGGTAGGCGATTGTTTCGGCCTAGGTCGTTCAAAAAAAGAACGTTTTTTTTTTTAATCTTATCGACATACGATTTATTTGTTTTTTAGCGAAATAAATTATTTATACTCACGATAGCGTGATCGTCGCTGAGATTCTCCTGTTGGATCTCAACGTTTGATGGAATTACAATTCGCGCGTTGGATCCAATTTTGACCATGTCCACTCGTGGATAATCCTCAACAAGCGTCGAATTCCACAGTCTTGAAAGTAAGAGTAACATTAGTCATAATAATAAATGAGATTAAACATTTTTTCAAATGTTTTGAAAATTTATATTTGTCTAATGAAGCATAGAGTGGCGAAATGTTACCTCGCTTTCACTGTTATCGTTGCTTCTTGTTTTCTTTGCAGATTGTAGATGGTGCACTTTATGTCAAAGCATTTGGCGGTTCCGGCTTTACAGTTCTGCATTTGTAATAATTTGGTATATTTTACACTTTAGAGTTATTTTTCTTTTTTTTTTTTTTCGAGAAAATATTTCTAGATTTTTTTTTTTTTTTCGTACCATTGAAACAACCTGATGACGATGACCATCGTTGTCGATGATTGTTCTTGTGTTTACAACTTTTTCGGTATCGCGTCTCTCTCTTATGTGATTGTACGTACGATTTCTGTAATAATTGCTCGGTGCATTTGTGCTCGTTGTTGATGGAAATAATGGATCGAAATCATCAAGGCTCATGCTGCCTTGAAGCTTCAGAGGATTTACAGTCTGACCAGGTGCGAGTGTACACTCACCGAGATCTCCAAGAACTAGAAAATGAGTAAGACGATTTTTAACAATTTTTCATTCGCTTTTCAAGTCGAACTGTCAATTAGCCAAATTCCCTTAAGGATATGGAAAATACTGATCTAGTCTGAAACATTTTTTGAACAAATCTCCGGGACAATTGAGAATTTCAACAAAAACAAATTATTACGGTTTTTAAAAATTTTTGAAAACTACAAGAGACTTTCATTTTGTTCAGGAATTCGTGAGATCAAAATTATCAAATTATTGAGAAGTTTTTTTAAGTACATAAAATAATCGTGAATTTGTGAAACATTTTTTTTACCCTGAACTGTCGGCATTTCCTCGAGATACAAAAGCCACTTTCCGTGTGGTTTGTCATTGGCAACTTCGTATGGCCACGATATGTGCACATCGACATTTCGTACTTTCCATGGACCCTCGTTGAAAATTTGATAAACGTGAGACACCTTTGGTCCCACTTGATTCAAATGTGTTATAGCCGATTCGCCGACCACAGGTCCACCGTAATAAGCCCATTGTGTTTTTGCGCTTCTGCAAAAAGGCAAAATTCCCCCAAAAATCATGTTATCTCATCTTTCACGATTAAAAATCGCTTAAATGTAAATTTAAATTTTGTCTGCAATAATTTTCACGGATTATCTTACCCCTTGATCGATAGTTCGGCCCGTTTGAGTACGATAGCTTGGAGTTTGGACGGTTCCTTTTCCATAATTTCCTTGGACGTTGAATTTGCAAATATAACAAAGCCCAACTGTGGCTCATTATCCTCAACGCCTTTTGGATCGAATCTCACTTGTATATTGACAGCTTTTGCTTTTCTAAACGGATTGCCAATCGAGCAAATGACCATCGTTGAATTGTGTAAATTGCATATTACCGATTCATTGCTTTTGCTTGCTATATAGTTTAAGCTCGACGAGTGCACTATGAAGAGCTGAGCCTCGTACGCCGATTCGCCGATATTTGCGGCATTAACGTCGACCACGACTTCCTCGACCTCGCCAAGCAATAGTTCGTAAAAATTTGGCTTCACAGCCGACGCTGATAAATTCAATTTTGCCTCGATCTGCAAATCACTCTCGCAGATATCATTATCGCCGCAATCTTTTTGAAATACAGCCTCGAATATTCTCGCAGCTTCCTGCTGATTCAGTATAGGATAATTTTTAATATCCGGCAAAACTCCTCCCTCATCAGGCATTTTTGGTTCTTCCTGAACGAGAGTATAATTTAAACGAAATTTAATCGGTGATTGTATGTCTCTCGTGTTTTCCTTCAGATAAACCGTCTCACGCTGACAATGCACGAGTCTTGAGGGATCGAGACTGACTGTACGATTTACATAATGCGATCTTGTTTTTCTAGTGCCAAACCAGACACGAGAAAATTTCTTTACTCCGGAATATGTCTCGGCCTCGATGTAATAATTCAATTGAAGATACTGCATATCCTCATTTTTCGTCAGTGACTCCGTTCTGCAGCAAGCCTCGAACGTAAAGCTGCGTAAATAGGCAAAATTAATTTTTCTTTTGGTTTTTGTTGTTGTTGTTATTATTGTAATTATCGTAGCACGATTACTTGCCACGTGTGATTCGAATCTGGATCAGCCGAGCAGCCCAATTTGTTTGGATCAATGGCCTCGATTTTTTCCTGATAAGTACCATTTTTCTTCATGTAACGTATCGATGTTGTTATGTCGATGATTTTTCTCGCTCGTAGCAATGCAACAGCATCATTGTCGTAGGCGCCAACGAGAAGATCCGGATAGCCATTTTTGTCCATGTCAATTCCACCGCTTAGTGAGTAACCGAAAGTTCTGAGGGGCACAGGTGTCTCCTCGGCATGAATTACCTGACGAAATACGCGTGTTAGAAAAAAATAACAAAATAATTTGTGAAATTTAAAAAATATTCTTGAAAATTTGAATTTTCACTATTTTTTACTCCATTATTTCACCCACTTAATCTGAAATTCATTTTCAAATTAATTATCGTTCAAATTTTTTTTGAACCATTGAAACTTCCATAAAATCTCGAAGAGATTCGTTCGTTTAAAAAGAAAAATTGACCTGTACCTGTGACGGTACAGTAATTATTCCTTTCTTCGATCCAAGATATATGTAGACAGTTCCTTTTCCCTCGTACGGGGCACCAATCGCAATATCCTCGAATCCATCCTTGTTTAAATCACCCAAATTTGTCAGTGCAAAACCAAATCTCGATTCTTCGCGGCCGACCAATTTAGTGGGTTTGCACTCGGCGCTGTCTCTTCTCGTTCTGCACAGATTCGTGTAGACGTAAACTGCGCCACCCTCAGCCTTGTTGAAGTAAAATGGTGCCGATACGATAAGATCGGTTATTCTGCAAAACAAAAAAAAAAACGTGAGATAAATAATATTGAAAATTTGTGAAAAAAAATGTACTAAAATTAACGATATAATCTCTCTATAATAGTCTATATATATTTACTTGTCGCCATTCACATCAGCAGCTGCAATTTCGTAGCCAAAACTCGAGGCGAATTGTTCACCATCAAGTGTCAAAGTTACATTCATGTCGGGTCGAAGATTTTCACGAGTCATGATAATTACTTGACCTGTGCCGCTTGAACGCGGCGCACCCGCCGCGTACGACAATTCGGCGCCAAAAAAATTTCCCACAGACACCGACATGCCTAAACAAAAATGCACACAAAATTTTTATAAAATAAATTTAACAACAAAAAATATATATAAATTCTGATATGATAAAGATATTGTTGATATTAAAAAACTTAAATAATTAACATATTTATTACGTTTATGTAAAAAGTTACACAATGATATTTCTTGCTTGGTATTCTTTCGAATTCATCGTTTGCGAATAAAACTTACCAAGATAACTGTATTTGCTTACGGGCGATGAATCCTGCATAGGTGCGTGATAAGCGGTATTATCGCGGGTCAAAAATTCGTCGGATACGCTAAATATGTAAACGGTGCCTCGCCATGTGTGAGGACCCGGTGTACCAATTACAACACGATCCTCGGACGTCAATATACCGCTGGTTCCCGCCTGACAATAGCCAAATTGTTCATGGGCTCTGAAAGAAAAAAAAAAGAATATAAATACAAGCTCGTTATTATCACTCAAGTAAAACGAGAGCGATAAATTTGGAGGAAAAAAAAACTGACTTAGCCGTTGGTTTTCCGGCGCAAGGCCTCTTGAGATCTTGATACTTTAAATCGTGCGTCAGGATGTAACACTGTCCTTGGCCCCATCGCGAATCTGCAGTTTTCACGATGTGTCGATGTGCGCAAACCTATTATTTAATTTTATCAATTAATTGAGATTATTGCGAACAATTGAGTCTTAGATGTTTAATAATTTTTATTGAAATCAATAAAAATTCGATGAATTTCAGTTCAAAGACTTGAAATTAAAAAAGAATAGAAAAACAAAATGAAAAAAATCGATATTGCAATTGTAAATAAATAATAACAGCTTAAAAAACATAGCATAACTTTGCCATCGAAAAAATTAAATTAAATTAAAACAATTGGAAATAGATAATACCAGCTTAAAAGACATACCATAACTTTGCCACCGACACCTTGACTCTTGACTGTAACACCAAGCCACTGATTGTCCTTTATTTCATCGGATTTCGGCGGACCCAATTCGTCGGACTCAAAGCCTGTGAGAAGATAAAAACAAAATTCGCCGTTTTCGATAATAAAAAAATTCAGTCCCATGAAAAATCGTTCTCAATCGCAAAAAATGAGCGCAATAATTGGCAAATCGCATAAATCCTCTCTTCATTAGTAGGCGTGTTCATGAACGATTAGATGGTTAAAAAACAAAATTCAAATGACAATGTTAGAATAAATATGTAAGGTTATTCAAAGCTCATGGATAGATTTTCTTTTTTTTTTTTAAATTCAGCTGCAAAAAAAGATGCGACCATGGTGCGATTGTAAATATTCATCGCAGTTTTTAACGCTCATGCAAGCTCAATTTGATTTATCAGCCTCAGCATATTCGTTCTCAAGCTTAAAATTTTTAAGATCCTGCAATAAAATGCAAGAAAGAAAAAAAATAAACAAAAATAAAGGAATAAACAAAGTTCAAAATGGACGCTTGAATATTCCGCCAAGCCTTCTTAGATTTCACTTACTTGAATCACTCAGACCATCTTCGGCTGTTGAGACAATCATAAAAGATAATTTTGAACATAAAATCTCATATTAATCGTGAAATTGAATAGATGAAAATGTTACAAAAATAGAGATTCGAGTTAATTGTACCTTCTGCCCTGGGACATATTAATGATTTACGATTCTACGATTAAAATTATTATTTCTACTACAGTTAACATCGAGAGTACTTAAAAAATATACAATAAAAAAAAATCAGCTATGAAATAACTGATGGATTGATTTTTTTTTTTCAATGATCACGAAAAACCGGAAATACTCACTGGCTCGTCCATCCGTTATGACTTGAGTACAATCGTCCATATTGGTGCTCAAAGGACATTGCCAAAGTGCACCCGATCTATTCGTTTCCGGTTGTCGATTTTGTCCAAGAGGAGCACCGACCAGCATCCTGCAACAAAAAAACCATAATTATTTTCTAGCATTACAAACATAATAATACAAATAAACGAAATGTTTCTCATGTATTTCGAGTGTTGGTTGATTTGCGGGAATTTCGCGAGATGCGCGAGAAGAAAGTGTTCTATTTATAATTTGAAAAATAGATCGCAGAGAGGTATCCAGGAAGGCTTGACCAATCACTCAACGCCAATGGTACAACTAAAATAATACTCGTGGTATGACTAACAAGATCCCCCGAGGGGGGAGCGATGACCGCATCGGTTCGTGAACGTTTTTTTATCACAGTTATGAATTATATTAACATTTATTTTTCTCGAGATGATGTAAAAAAAAAATCTAAAAACTTTTCTTCAGATTTTTTTCTATACTTCAAAGAAGAAATAAATTCTCAATAGGCTCATCGATCAAGCGTGTAAATCAAGCGATTTTTTCTTTTCCAATCTCGAAAGGACCTTTGCAAAAACAAAAAAAATTGATTGCCGTTATTTGTTACCGTCCGCCGGTTTTTTAGCTGCTTCGAGAGAGGATGGGCGAGGGGACGCGCGGTGAACGGCACGAGGGCGCATCGATCGGTGTACAAAGTAGCGTCAGTGCTGAGCTCGCACGAGTGAGAGAGAGAGACACGAGGCGAAAGTTTCCCTTTTAATCGAGATATGTCAAAAACTAGATTGAGCATCGTTTTCAATTTTTTATGAATCGCTTCTTGAGAATATCGTCTACAAATCGATTCAGTTTTAAAAAATCTCGTATTTTTACAGACATCCATTTTTAACCGGAAATGCCAGGAAATTTACAAAGCCTGCATTCAATGTTGGAGCTTCATAACTAGTATAAATGCAACAGGCGATTCGTACAAAAATATTACGGCAATAAAAAAAGACGATGAAAAATAATTTTTAATAAATTTCTAATAAATGACATTTAAAGTGATTGGTCAAAAAAAAAAAAAATGAAAAACATTGTCGAATGAAATGACAGTCGCGAATTGTATTCCCTAAAATATATATATATAAAAAATTGACTCACCAGCTTCTCGGCTTGATGTTGGTTTCATCTTGTAGTTCCTGATGCTCCGCAACTGAGTAACCAAAATACGATCCTGCTGGTCCACGCTTGATAATAGGTATTCTGGCTTCAAGATTGAAACTTATCACGGGAATGCACGTAAAAGCGAGTATCGCAATAAATACGAGATTCGTCGACGATAAATTTCTACTTTTCGCCATCTCGTCGTTGTATATTTCCCTTTCGGTGGATCTTTCACTCCAACTCTCGCCTAACAATGATAATTTTAACACTAAAGATTAATTTCTTATTTTTTGGTCTAGCCTCTCTCTTGTTTCATCTTTGCGCTATCTTTGTTATGTATTTATCGAATTTTTATACCTGTTATAATTTTATCACCACTTTTTAACGATTGTCATGTGTATAACAAAGACGCTGTAGTTTAACACAGCTACCTTTATTACTCTCTACTCTCTCTCTCTCTATGCTATAAGAACACAGAACACAGACTGTACTTTCGATCGAGGATCCACCCACGCTGATGGATCGCGTTGTACAGAGACCAGAGACCAGAAACGCAGCCCAACCCTTTCGACACAGTGCAAAGAAGCACACTGAATCACAGAACTGACTGAACACTTGGAAACTTGAACACCGACTTGAACTGCCGCATGGTAAATATATATATATATAGTCAGAATTGTGCATATACATACATACACTATTCTCTCTCTCTCTTCGAATTGACTATCGCCCTCGAACGGGGCATGTGCCGTACTATAATGCGCGTCTCTCTTCTTTATGGGTTGCCGTCATGTGAGCCGAGAAATAAGCGGATCTTTCGAACAAAAATCGAGAATGACGAACTCCGTCAAACAATAGCGCAGTAGTGTGAGTAAGAGAGAGAGAGAGAGAGAGAGAGAATCAGAAAGGGAGAGTACCGGCACGACCGCTATATTGAGCACCTTTTATTAAATTAGCCCTCAGGAGCAGGGACGTTGACATTCCAAAAAGTTATAGCCGGAAAGAGCTGCAGATTGCCACTATCAACTCCGAGAGCGTTACAAAATTGTAGGCAGCTGACAATGAGTCCGTCGCTCTCAACAAATTCAAAAAAACCGCGCGTGCGTCATCTCTCAACATATGCTTATAAGCATGAACCTATGTGCACGAAGAAAATGAAAAATCGACACACCGATGAGTTGATAAATTTTTGCCGCTAGATGTCGCTAGATGTTAAGTCTCTTTCGCTCTGTCGACTCTCGACTTTACTATCAAACGTCAAAAGAAAGGTTTGCAATTTGCAAGAAAGAGCGGACTACGGCCTCAGTCCTCAGTGCGGGCCTCAGAGCTAGTTCTATGCCATATGCTATCTTGCGCGTGAATTTGTGTGAGTTGTCTCTCATGTATCTTTATACATGCAAGTATATATATATAGAATTATATCACCAAGTTCAGTCCCCGCATGCCCCGCAGTGCTTGTGATCTGTGATGCAGTTCGTGCAGTTCTTAACCTAAGTCTGATGCTGCACCCTGAAACTTCACTACAGCATTAATAACTATACATATATGTATGTGCATACATATAGCGACTTCTATTATCGCGGAGACTAGGATGAACATTGTTTCAAAAGTGTGATTACTTTTGCAATCGAAATTTTTATAAGTGTCGAATGAACGAATCAAAGAAATATGACAGCTATAGATGACTGTCGCCATGTTTTATTAGCTTATAAACATTAAAAAAGTCGTTTCTGGTACCTACGTACTAGATAGATAACGTTATCTATCTCGTGATCCGGCTTTGACAATAATCAGATTTCTTTTCTCTCTCTCTCTTACCATTTTCTTCATTCTCTCGTGTTTCTTCACGACGAATATCCCTAGAATTCTGTACATCGTACATTCTTTTTTTTTCAAGCACATACGTGAATCTCTCGAGCGTAACAGCCAGAGATAGAGAGGAGAGAATGAACAAAGTGAAAATCCTGAATTATCAAAAAGTTTTTTAGTGCACGCGCGAGTAAGTACAGCACGAGCGAAGACGCGCCTCGGCTTTGCTCAGTGTTCAGTGTACGATAGTACTGCAGAGCGGAGAAACCGATCTTATCACGCACTTGTGTTGTTTTTTTTTTCTACGCTTTGAGAACGGTGCGTATGACTCGCTCTCTGTT
Organism: Dyspetes luteomarginatus; assembly: GCA_963669185.1. Classification (NCBI taxonomy): domain Eukaryota; kingdom Metazoa; phylum Arthropoda; class Insecta; order Hymenoptera; family Ichneumonidae; genus Dyspetes; species Dyspetes luteomarginatus. The sequence continues at coordinate 10,412,999 of OY769903.1, read as the reverse complement.
ATGTGGGTCCATGGGTGCGTGCGCCAAGTGCGCTTGTGCAATTTAACAGCATAGATAATATACAATCTCTTTCTCTCTTTCTATACATGTATATATACATACATATAGCGTATTAACTACGTGCCGGGGCAGGGGGGGGGAAACTCACGAGAAGTCGAGCGTGAGTGTGAGGGAGGCGCGAGAGAGAGAGAGAGAGAGAGAGAGTCGCGTGTGTGCTGTTCCATTCCAGCCACCGCGATATATATATATATATATGTATGTATATACATATATATATACGTACAAGTGGAAATTACGGCTGCACCGCCCTGCAAGGAAGAAAAACATAAAATACATCACTAATAACGCGAAATATGAGCGTTTTTGGCGATTTTCAGCGTGTCTGGGTCGAAAGATTCCCGGACAGCGCATTACCGGCTGCATGGGAAGAGGACGTCAGAGCTAATCTTGTTAAACACAAGCAAAAGGTATGTATATGTTTATTTTTTTCGAATGTCACTCATCATATCAGCATTTAAAAAAATTTAAGCCTCGCCCCTCGACCTCACTCCTCCTCTTCAGCAATCCAGAAGATATTTATGAGTCAGAGAGCTCTCTGTGTAGAACATTATATCGCGACTCTAGATCGTGTATATCGTCCATTGATCACTTACGAGTATTTACAGAATTTATTGAGCAAGATTGTCTGTTTATTTTTGCATAAATTACGGGTCAAATAATTTTTTCGTTATTTTGTTTTTTCCAAAAATTATCGAAATCGTGTGAATGTTAGACTGACGTTGCGAACGAAATTTCAAATGACGTATATGTATAAATATATATATATATGTGTGTGTGCATGAGGGCTTGTATATGTATGTATCGAACGTAATGTGCTAGTTGTGCAAAATTAAAACTGCTATAAGCCGAGAATGACTCGGGTTATCTTGATAAAATTTTGCACGCAAATGAAACTTTATTTATCAGGATTTTTTTTTTTTTTTTTTTTCGTTAAAATATAATAAATAAAAATGGCCTGATATTTTATAGAATTTCGAATTTTTTATAACATTTCTGCTATCTGATTTACGAAAATTTGACGATATTTAAACAGAAACTTTCTGATTAAATAGAGTAGTGGACGAGGATTTTTTGTATAGAATTTGCAAAGAGTTCATAAATGAATGCAGTTTTTATGAATATTTGAATTTTATGAAATTATAATGTTGTTGAAAAAAATGTTATTAGAAATATTTCAAGCAAAGTGAAATTATGAAATTTTCTCCAATTTTTTTTTTTTTTCATGAAGGATGTTCGGTATGGAAGTTGGGGAGAGTTGATAGAGCAAATTCAGTTTTAATGATTTTTTTTAAATTTTATCAAATTATAAATTCCTTGCGAGACGAGGAATTACGAATATTTGAAGCAAATTAAAGTGTGAATGTTTCTTTAAAACTGACATTATCATGTAAAAAAAAAAATTACATTACACATAAAAAAATAATGAATTTAGTGAAAATTGAATTATAAATTGTTGTTGAAAAAGTAAAATTAGCGATATTTCTTGAAAAATGTTAGTAATGTTTGGACACGAGCAAATAAACTATCGAGCTGTAGAATTGAGGAAACAAGTTGCAAACTGATACTAAAAATTTGTCTCTATGAGAAAAAAAAATAATGAAATTTGAAAAATTGTGTGAAAGCAAATGTACGATTTAAAAAAAAATGTTCTCATTCCAATGATCTAACAGGTCACCGCTCTCAGGGAGGAGCTCGAAAAGGAAGAATTTTACGTCGAGTATCTCGAGCGTTTATTAGCCGATGTTGAGAGACACAAGCAATTGGCAAGCAACGATGCAATGAGCACGGAAATAAAAAACGAACCACCCATAAGATCACATCAGTGCAATAGAAGAAGCATCCAAGATAGTAAAATTGAAGATGCGCAGCTCGTCGGAACCAGGCAAAATTTGTGTCTCATCGATCAACCCACGCAGGATCTTTCACTTCCAGCCAGCAATACTATAAGCGACATAAGCAAATTGCAAGACAAATGCGTTTCTGAATTGAGCTGCGCTCTCACCTCGTCGAGACGGCCAAAGAGCGAGATACCTGGAAATTTAGTAAAGAGAGAGATAATAAGAAGAAACAGCGATCCGGATGTACCCAGTAATTACGTTACTGTAATCGAAGTTACCGGAAGTTCGAAAAAGGAGAAAATCGATCAAGATGATGAAGATTACGAGGATGAGAATGAGAATGAAAAAGGTACATCAAATGAGCAATTAAAAAAAAATGATAATTAAATATAGAAAAAAACGAAAATGTATTTTAAAAAAAAACTGAAAAAATTAAAATTAAAATAAAATTAAAAATTAATAAAAAATAAAATGTTTTTCTTTATAAATCAACGAAACGTAAAATTTGTTTTTCTTTCTATTTTTCAAGAGGTAGAAAAAATCGTAAATGAGGATGGCGGAGAGGATGGTGATGCAGAAGCCTCAGAGGAAGAACCCTACTATGACTCTGTGGCTCTTGATCAAACGGGCGAATACGTTTACATTGATGCGCGTATACCAATAGTGACGAATAACAACGTTAAAAGTGCTATTGGAATTGGCATCGGCATCAATAATAGCAACAACAGTAAAATCGGTGGTGGCAATGGCGGCCGAGCCCCGATAAGAAGGCCACCATCGCTGCCAGACTCGCCAGGAAATCGAAGCAATTACGTCAATATCGATTATTTCATACAGTAAGAAATTTCTTTATTTATTCACAAAAAAAAACAAGCATTTATCGTTAAATAAATGAATAAATAAAAAATAAAAAAATTTCACTATATCATAATGTTTATCATAAAATTTATTATTGATTGATGATTTTAGTTTTTTTCGTCGTAATTAAAAAAAAAAATTATAACAGACACAGAGCCGCGATAGACAGCGAAGATGAGGAGGGTGCGAGTCCAGCTCCGCCGATTCTTCTTCGTGCTCTGAGCACAGACAACGAGACTGGCAGCAGCGATGCCGAACCTCTGAGTCTCAGTGAGGGCAGTCTCGAATCACCGACACCAACGACACCCCGTCGACAGAACGACAAGGAAAAGGATAATCGCGATGATGACCGAACGACGATGGTCAAGTGTATTGTACATTCCGTTGTCGAGAGCGAAACTATCTACGTCGAGTGTTTAACGGTGATGCTTCAGGTAAGAAAACAAAAAAAATGAGAACAATTGGTATGAAAATTACATTCGAAATTCGAAAAATTCAATTTTGTTCATATTTTTTGGCACTATTTTTGTTTTTCATTTCAGTACATGAAAGCTATCAGAGCTACTCTGACGACCTCACAACCGGTAATATCGGAGGAGGAATTTGGCACAATGTTTTATAAAATACCGGAGCTTCATGGCTTGCATCAGAATTTTTTGGACGATCTTAGCCTCAAACTTGATAATTGGGATGGCAAAACGACGATCGGTGAACAATTTAAAGTATGTTGTTTTTTTTTAACCTTTTTTTCATGTAGTTATCGATTATTAGGAATTGATATTAAGCAATAATTATTAGGTATTATTAGTTGTTAATAATGCTTAATAATTAATTATTGTTTGGTAGAAATACTTAATGATAATGAAGTATTATTTGCACAGATAATGGCGAGTAATATCGGATTATATGGTGCATTTTTGCATAATTACGCTCGTGCAACAGACACGGTTCGTCGTTGCTCCGCTCATTCGACCCAATTTGGCGAAATAACGAGAGATATAAGACTCAGAGGATTTCCAAAAGGACCAGGACTCTCACTCGAGGATTTGCTGCACAAGCCAGTCGCGAGGGTGCAAAAAAATGCTCTCGTTCTACACGTTAGTTGAGATTCTTTCGTTATTACCAATTTTATCATTTTTCGGAAGGATTTACTTGATAATCGTTAAAATATTTTTTCATTGATTTAAGGACCTTTTGAAACACACACCGGCTAATCATGCAGACCACGCGCCCCTTTCCGAGGCTCTCGCAATGACAAGAAATTTTTTGGACGAATTCAACATTATTCAAACAAAATCGATGTTTCCAGTATGTTTTTTTTTTAACCCTCCTATTTATGATTGCTTGATTATTTTCGTTTATTAATTTTTTGTCTTGATCGATTTGATACTTCACAGAGCCACGACAGAGCTCAACGCAGACTGGTGAAAAATTCGTTCGTTGTCGAGCTCTCGGACGGTCATCGCAAGCTGAGGCATCTTTTTTTATTCAACGACGTTATAGCTTGTGCTAAATACAAAGCATCGGGTCGTGATAAATTTACATTTGAGCTCAAGTGGTACGTGCCGGTTGCTGAGGCAAACGTCTCCGAAGATGGAATTGAGCCGCGCGAAGCGAGTCCTGCGAATGTCGTATCATTGAGGTGAGAATTTTAATAATTGCAAGAAAATTTAATGAAAAAAAAAAAAAAAATTGAAATAATAATCGACATTCTCTTGAAAGAAAGAAAGAAAAAATCAGATGATAAGTAAATCAACGGCTAATAATATTAAACTTATTTTCATAATAAATAATAAAGGAAAAAAACGCGAAAAAAATATTATAAATTCAATCCATGAAATGACAAGATTATTTACAGGATAATTAAGAGAATAATGAAACATTGAAGTAAATTTATGGAACACTTAATAAATTTACACTTAAAAAAATGTAATGCTGAATGAATTTACAGATCTCAGGCTTGTACGGTGAGAGATCAAATATTGTGGGAGGAACGAAGCGACGAGAAACGAACGAGACTCGGTGGTCGAGTGTCGGAGAAAAATCGAAAAAAATTGGCCGAGCTCGAGGCTCAATTGGTTCTGGCATCGCCAAATTTGGTACTCCGAGTCTCGCACAAGACGCAAAATCGTCTTCACAATTCTTACACGTTTTTCCTGTCGAGCGAATTCGAGAGATGCCAGTGGATCGAGGCAGTTGAGGCTTTGCAACAGGGTGGACAACCACCTGGGCCACTTCCGCTCTCGATGTACGAGCTACAGGCTTGGGTAACAGCTTGTCGAACTTATTTGCAAACTGACATGGGCAGTTATTTGCTCAGATCAGGACGAGACGAGAGTCTGTTGCTCGGTGATTTGCATCTTACTCTGGTTGGTCTGACACCTCCGGGTCTTGATCGTCCCGGAGATCTTTATGTTATCGTGGAGGTCGACAGTTACGGTCATTATTTCAAGAGAGCCAAAAGCCGAATTGCCAGAGGACAAGCACCCACTTGGGGTGAGCAGAATAAATTTGCTTTTAATTAGATTCAATGATTTTGTTTTGTTTTTTTTCCTCATCTTTATTTTTTCTCATTAACCATTGATATTGACTTTTTCGATCAAGGATAATAGACGATAATTTTGTCGTTGAGCTCGAAAAAAATTAGAATGTTCGAATTTTTCTTCTAATATTCTTTTTTTTTTTGTCTACAAAAACAGGAGAGACATTTGTCGTTGAATTGGAGGGAAGTCAGAACGTTCGTATTCTGTTGTACGAAGAGTGCGGTGGAACACGATCAGTCTTAAGGGGCAAATGTACACAACGTTTGAGCAGATCTTGGCTTCAGTCCGAGCAAGTCGAGAGAGGCTTAAATCTTGGTCCAGCTAGTCTCGACGTAGCACTGAGATTCGTACCGAGTGAAGTCACACTTAGGCGCGTACCATCCGCAAAACCTCAAGGATTGTTCGGTGCTAAAATCCAACAAGTTTGCAAGTGAGTTGTCCTTTTTTTGTTCTTAAATTTAATTTAATTTTACATTTTTCTGTAACGATCCTTACAGTCATATGACAAAAATTTAGATTGCATCAGCATTTTGGTATATCGCAGTAAAAAACGATGAAAAAAAAAAACATTAATTAAACGATTGACGAAAAGTTTATTTATCAAATATGCCGATTTTTTTTATTTATAATTTTATAGGAGAGAAAAACGAGATGTACCATTTATCGTAACGGCGTGCGTGAGGGAAGTCGAGAGGCGAGGAGTCGCGGAAGTAGGTCTCTATCGAGTCTCAGGCTCTGCATCGGATCTTGCAAAATTGAGAAAATCATTCGAGAGCAATTCGTACGAGGCTGAGCAGCTTTTGAAAGAGGTATAAATTGGGAATGTAACGCGAGAAAAAAAATACGAAAAGAGATACGACAAATATCAGACTCTTGACAATTTTTTACACAAATATTTCACACTTTTCTATCTTTTTATTCAAAGAATATTTAATAAATTAATGAATTTTAATAAATTCCTTTTGTTAATTCTACTGTATGAAACGAAAGAATCATCAAGAGTGGGAATTCGATAACTCAAAATTATTTGTACTGATTTTTAAAAAAATGAAATTCTTTGAATAATATTTCATTAATTATAATTTTTTTTTTAAATTCAGGTTGACGTTCACTCGGTGACCGGAGTACTGAAGCTCTATCTCCGTGAAATGCCCGAGGCTCTTTTCACCGATGCTCTCTATCCGGCGTTTGTCGATGCTTTTCAAAGTGGCGGTGAGACAAATCGTGCAGTATCACTTCGTCGAGTCTACGAGAGTTTGCCGGCCGTTAACAGAGCAGTCATAGATTTTATACTGTCGCATTTGTCACGCGTGAACAAGCACGAGGCACAGAACAAAATGTCATTGCACAATCTCGCGACAGTTTTTGGGCCAACTTTGCTCAGGCCCGGAACGTCAAATTCATCGCGTTCAAACGCTGATCCGAAAAGTCGCGATCCATTGGCAGCTGGTACGGTCGACGTTATGGCGCAAGCCGGTATACTTTATTGTTTTTTACAAATGAATAATCAGCAGAACAATCGATCGCTCTAATCTAGTCGCAGAGACGGCCACATGGAAATAATCGAAGTAAACTTTTTTTCTTTTTGTCTTCACCGGTGGCCTCGAGCTAGTTGTTTTTTAATCATTAAAATTGAAACGAAAAGAAATAAACACACAAAGTCTGGGCTGTGTGCGTGTGTGTGTGTGTCTGCGTGTGTTTGTACTATAAATAATCGATGAAGCTTTACCGTACGAGCAACAAAAAAAATATATATGAAGAAAAAAGGAAAAAGAAGAGGAAACGAAAAAAAAAAAAACAGTGTGTTCCTACAACAAAAGGATGGCACTCGCCGATTTGAGTTTCTTTTTTTTCGTAGTTTTCTTCATCCCCCGTCGTAGTGTTGCGCACAGGAGAGGAAATTGCGTCAAGACGCTCAGTTCATTTTTGTTTTGTTTTTTTTTTAATATATATATATATATATATATATATATATTCTACATACTTATTCCATTTGCGGCAAAAAAAAAGCTATGCTCGACGACAAGTCTGTATTATATTGTAATCGTATATCACGCCCATATTATATACTCATATATATATATATTATTCGGATAATTTTTAATTTTTTATAACGCGTCGAGAAATTATCATCGACAATGGACTTTTGCAACTTTTGTACATTTCATACGACATGTAAAGATTCGAGAGAGTGAGAGAGAGTGAAAAAAAAATGAAACAACGTACGTATATTAATACGACTACCGAGTTTTGTCGCTACTATCTGGCTTTCCTTATTTCAATCATCAGCGTTCCTTCGTCTCGTGAGAATCCTCGAGATTAGAGCAATCTCTCGCAGGTGGTGAAAGTGGCAAACGTATCGGTGTAGCTGCAATGTTGTTCCATAATCCTGGCAAACGTGAACCGTCCGAACCATTGCATTGGATACCTGAAAGATCAAGATTTCATGTCGTGAAGATGAAAGCTAAAATAAAGGGCTGGCCCGAAAAGACAGTAAATATGGCAACAAACTCTATATATATTTATTTCTTGGAAAAAAAAAAAAAAAAATGAAACCAACATAAGAAGCGCTGGTAATTTTCATGAAAAATATTTTAGGATTCGAGAAAGTGACTCGGGGATTCCTAGAATGGAAAAAAGTCATCGTCGTATTGAGAAGAAAAAAATATTGCCATTTTGCAAAAATTAATCAAATTTACTAAAATCACGTGCAACGTCATTTTTCGATGAAGTTTATACTCCATTCTGGACTCGATTTTTTTGGTATTGTTGGATATTTGACGTCAAATTTCATTTATTAGGCTATGAATTGTTTTTTTTTTTTCAATTACTGACGAATTTTTCAAAGTGGGGCCAATAGATTTTCAAAATTTTGGCGGTCTGGCCCGCTTATCTTGATGAATCAAAGGGCTGCTTCTGCATGATTCCAAACAGTACAAATAAACCTGAGTAAGCTGAACAGAAGCAAAATTATGGACCACTTGAAAACCATAATTTTTTATTATTTTTCGTTTTTGGACGATAAGAGTGAAAATATATATATATTTTTTTTCATCTTTTCAACGTTTCAAGACCATTGACAATAATTGAAAAAAATACCACGCGATAACATGATGAAAAAAAAAACGTAAAAAGTTTAATATAGCAAAGCTCACCAAGCGGAGCAGCAGCGTAAAGATCATGAAGAGCTGCAACTCGAATTTTGGTCCACTCGATACTCTGATAATTGGTCGAAATACCCTGATCGTTTGGGGTTTTTTGATTCTCCCATTCTATCATGTAACGGAAGTAAGTACGAAGAGCATCGTCGCTTATAGCACTCTTGCATACCTGCAAAAAATTTGTATAATTAATCTCATTCTAAATGTTTGCATGATTTGAAAAAAAAAAAAAAAATCGTCTGCATACAATTAATTTATTCATTTTTTTCAGCTGTATAATTTTTTTTTCCACCAACCTCGAGACGTGCTCTGGGATAATAATGGATGTAATTGACGCACATCTCGTCGCTGATTGCAAAACCACCGAGTGTCACGTTACTTCGATTCATGGTATTGTACGTGCAAGTCGTTACGAGAGAATCACCCTGAGAAAAAAAAATTGCCTTGCAAATCTCCAATAACGGTAATTTTTTTTTTTTTTTTCTATTTTTATATGTACAGAGAGAAATGTTTTTTTTTCAGCCCTACCGGAAGTACAGTGACTCGTTTTGGCAATAAACGTATTTCCTGAAAATGCGTCGAGTAATGATTGTCATAATTGAGCAATGGTAATTCCTCGCCATCTCTGATATGACGAGTCATGACTTTAATGCCGGTCAAATGTGTGTGCAGTTGGGACCCAAACACTTTGATACCGGACTGTGGCAAACCAACGCCGGTGCATTCGGCAATACAGTGGCCAGTCAAATCGAAAGATTCCTAAATTTATGGAAATTGAAGAAAAAAAAAAAGATGAATATTCGAAAAATTATCCTTTAAGATAATGGGCCCAGTTGCTGACACTGTACCAATCGCTGATAGTATTATGGACAAGCGATAAGTGCGAGAGATATGAGAATAGGAATTCTTATGGAGCGCCAGCAGCCTTACCCTACCTTATGTGGATTTCATTTGTTCAATTCAAAGAGATTTTATAATTTTTCATTGTTCGCTCGATAAAACAGAATTGGAAAAATTCTTTAAATACTTTTCCTTTATTATTCAAAGTTTAAAATGTATTGAACTATATTTACTGAATGAATCATATTTTCATACCTGCAACGGTGGTATTGCCATTTTGTCAGTATATTCTAGGCCTAACTCGATAATTCCAGCATCGTATTGCCTGAGGGTCTTGCTAACGTGAAAGCGAAAGCCTGATGAGTCAATTTTGCCACTCTCTAATTCGGGATTGTTATAATGAACTTCGAGGACGATGTAAGGGTTGAAATCTTGGCCACCTATCGGTAAGCCAACTTCTTCGGGATATACAAATGGATCGGCACCCATTGCCCACGCGGCTAATACTTTCTGGCATATCTGCGCAATGAAAATTTAAACGCACATATATATGTAAGTAATAAATTTCAGTTTTACATTGAAAATATAAATTATAATTATATATTAATTTATAATATTCTAGTACAATAATTGTGCTATCAATTTTATTATTATTTTTTTTTATTGTATTCCAACGTATACCCTGCAGATTTTTATACGCCCTTCCCATTCCCCGCTTATCACTCCCCACCCACACTTTGCTAAGCTGACCCAACTTCCGGTGCGTCCGCAGCCGACTTAGCTACACTCTACCGCATTCGCCATGGGCAGAGGGAAACTGCGGAAAACCTGTGTCGGTACAGTCGGCTTTTTTCGACAGCGTTGTGGTGCTCCTACAAGGAATCACCAAACTCTGAGCAGATTACCTCCCGCTCAGCGATTTGATGCGCCAGCCAGCGCAAGGCTAAGCGGTCACCGCTCCAAGTACTGTCCGCGTCCAACGATTCTACACTTTGGTGACCGCCAGAGCCACACACCGACCGCGCGCTTATCGCTGTCGGTAACAATTTTATTATTATTTATTTATTATTATTTATTAATGACCTTGGTTCCTTCTGGACGTTTAGGAGAATCGCAAGGACCGTTGTAAAAAGGTATTTGAAGATCGTTTGGACCAGCACAATGAAATACTTCCATGTGATGAACAAGATGCTCGTTGTCTCGGTGAATATTTGCACCAAATTGCAATACGTGATGTCTGCAGGTAAATAAATGAGTTGTAATTCCCGACATTAATTGTTTTATTTATAAATGAATTATTTAATCAACTCTAATTAATTCGACTAGTTCGATAAATTTACTAATTTATTCATTAATACTCGTTAATTTTTTTATTAAGAAAAATTTGTCCATGCAGGTTTTTTGCACGAAGGAGACGATTAAAGAAAAGAGACAATTTCTCACTTTTCTCTCAAAGCTTCGGGCAATTTTATCACCCGACACCAATAGGTCGTTTCCACGCTCGGTACATTGACGTGATCATTGAGAAGCTCAAATTTCCACGCGTCTGATGGGAATTTTGGCTTTTCTCCAGCATGTCTGACAAGTTCAATTCTCGTCATACCAGATGTCATCGCATCTTCGACAACGAGACCGGCGAGCGAGTACAAAGGTCCACGTCCTTTTAGCCAGACAACGTGCGTTGTACCTCGCTGCAAGTTCCAAGTGAGTTTCGAGAAAATATCGAAAGAAAAAATAATAATAATATATGATTGAAAGTTTCTAAAGCTGGTGAAACATAAAATTCACCTCGATAACGTAATCCAATTTATCGCATGTATCAAATTTTCTCGTAAATGTAAATTTTGTCAAATTTCCAAATTTCTTTGAGGCAAAGTCGTTGCAATCCTGCTGAGTGTCGAGCCTCAATTTTCCATCGTCATTCGTCCACGCATCCTTTCGGATAATAGATTTCAATTTGATGATTAATTAATTAATTCATCATTTTATAATTATTATAAATGGAATGAAAATTTAAATAGAAAAGTAAAATACGAATTGAAATGAAAATAGAAATTTATTTGTCGTTTTTTTTTTCAACTCAATCAACGAATTTACCTGAAGATGAATCTTTCGATGCCAATCGATCCAGAGAACGCAATAATCGGCTGGTTTTGTCTCGCCATAATCGGAAAATCCAACGGAGAACCAAGAATTTTCCTCGGCGTAAAAATGTACCTCGATCTCGACAACTTCCTTCACAGAATCGATCCTGAAACGGCCGCAAAATCATGGAAAGTTTTTTCACCAATAATCGCGTCAATTTTTTGAAAAATAAAAAGAGGATGAAATAAAAAGTCCAATAATAAAATGCACCTCCAATGAAAATTTGCCTCGGATCCGAGGGGTATTGAGTGCACCGGTTCTATTTTGCTTCGAGCTTCGATTCTCGTGCAACTAAAAAATCCTAACAACACAAGACTTCTCAGACATACAATTTCTCTATTATATTTCATTTTTTTTTTTGAATATTATTTTCCAATCTCGCGAATTTGTCAGAAATTGGAAATTTACGCTCTCTCGAAAGTGGTAAGTACACGGAGTCCCTTATCCGAGCTATCGCAAATTCACACTGAAAGTTTCGTTCTCATCTCTCTATCTCTCTCTCTTCTCTTTCTTAGCACCCTGAAGACCTGAGGAAAATCGCGCTCGCGCAACTTGCTCCTGGATGAAATGTCTTAATATCGAGTAGGAAGATCGAATTCCATGGGGGATGGTCTCGAGTACGATGACATTCCAGCGGTGTGAAGAATCCAGTCGTAAAGGAAGCAATCAAGAAATTCCGGACATTTCAAGTGAGGGAAATATTATTATCCAAATATACATATATATATAAAAAATGTATGCTATGTACGTGACGTAGAGATCTCACACCTCGAGATATTCAAACTCTCATTCAATATTCAACAGAGAGGCTCTAATTTTTCGTCTTTATTAGCGTATTCGTTCAAATTCAATCTCGAGGTCATCTGGAGAATAAAAATTATATCTGCTGACCCACATAGCACGCAATATGTTGAAAAATATTCAAATATTTTAAAAATGTGAACAAATTGTGAACTGTATTGGCATTAACAATTGAGATGTTTTGGAATCTCAAGTATTTCTAGAATTATTTCCCAAAAAAAAGAATGCGCTCCGAAAAAATCGCTTTTGCAGAAAGTGCACCAGATTGTGATTATTCGAGATAATTTTTGAATAAAATAAAAATGATAGTTTCCAGGTATATTTATAATTCAATTAGAGATAAAGATGGTAAACTTTTTCCATTTAACATGGCGGTTATAGAAATAACGGTTTTTGTATCCAGCGTTTTATCTTTAAAAATTGCAGACTTTTTAGATTCGCTGAACGAGTAAAAGAAACTATTCATTCGATAGAATCCAAAAAAATTCAAAATGGTGGGACATCAAATGAGCATCTAAATTCGGATACATCTATGTATTAGCATTTATAAAACCCATGCAGACCTTTCCGCAAAAAAAAGCGATTTGACAATCGATTAATTTTACATTGACAACATTTTATTAAGGAGGAAATTTGTTTTCAAATTTTACGAACCGCAAGTTAGAAAAAGACTTTCGTTTGATTCATAAGTATTGCGAGAAATATATACGTTAAATAGTAAAATTCTTTTAACGCCGAGAAAAGAGCGTGGAAATCTTTTCCATTGAAAAATATAATCGCGAGAAATGGTCGACAACGAGGCTCGATTGGATTTGATTAAATATCTACTTGAGTAAATGTACGCACATCTGCTTGTTCCCATAGCTATATGTGTATTCTATTATTCGTTCGCCAGGCTGTATTATATTACAGTGTCTGGATTGTTCGAAACGAGCCATCGCACAATCGTCAACCGGTTATTCTATTTTACTCAGTCTCTAATGCTCTTTTTTAACTCTACGAGAATTTTTTTTTCCTCGCCACCAAGAGAAACCTAATTGAGGATCTTGAATTTTTATACAATTATAGGATTCATTTTTTTTTCCTCAATTTACATCATCCCAATATTCAAATGAATTCGAACGAGAGTTCGTAAATTACAAACTGTAAGTGTCTCTGCCTTTAGGTTTGTATCAACAATGACGATACATGTTCTTTATCAAACATAGCTTCGTGATCAGCATTGTAATGTTTATTCACGACGAATAAAAACCCGACTATATATGCTATATATGGCAATTTAATGACATATATCTTCCCCAATTAAATTCTCTCTAGTAAGTTCTCGTAGACCTAACACAGATAGAAAGAAACATATAAGACAGATAAAACAGAAAGAACAAATGCGTTTCTTCCTTCACTCTAATCTAAAAGTTCCAGGTAATCTTTCATCAGGTATATAAGTGAAACGTCTCCGTCACCCTTTTGCAAAAAAAAATCTGTTTTTCCACGAATGTGTCAGTTGCACTGGCAATAGTTATCGGAATGAATGACTGCCGGTGTTTGCATTACAGTACACTCTCTCTCTCTCTCTCGCTCTCTCTCGGGTATTGGACGATTTTTTGTCATGTGGCAACGGAGTGGGGGGAACGGAGTAGTGAGCATGCAGGCATAACGTGAGAGGCTTTACTGTACAAAGTCGCACCATGTCGAATCAGAGAGAGAGAGAGAGAGAGAGCGAGAGAGGCAGCGACAGACAGACAGAGAGAGAGAGAGAGAGAGAGAACAGCTGCTCGCCACACAACCGACAAAAGTCAGCCGGAAAGACCACCTAGCGTGTGTGCCTGCGAGAGAGAGCGAGATGGAGATACAAGCCTGATAATAGAAAAGAGGGAGAGAGAGGGAGGGAAAAGAGTTGCCGTGCTGGGCTGTCGCGAAGAGGGGAAATATACATGTACATATATATATATATATACATATATGCGGACTTGGCACGTTACCTCGTAGCGTTTTGCCATACGATTGCAAATGAAGCTAATGCTTATATGTTGAATTTTGGATCTTCAGTCGTTCACGGTCTACACGAGAGTGTGGTAGAGCGTGAGAGTCTACTCTTACAAAGCAAAAATTCAGAAGAGCGTAACGCTTGGATTTCAGTATCGGAGCAACTGGGTCCAAAGACGTTTAATCTCGCGTACGCGAAAATCTTCATTTTATAAGGAATGTGATCACTTGATTGTGGCTTATGAATCGCATAAGTCTTTCACCGTATGTGCGACAGCCGAGTTTTAATTCATCAAGAGGTACATATATATAGAGTTTTATTTGTCAAAAGAGTACGTGCGTTGATTTTCTTCCATTACATATGTATTTTGTTCACGAGGTGTAAGGGAACTCTCGGCACGCGGTCGCATGTTGCATCCCATAATTCTTCATATATTCTCTATCTCTTTCTCTCTTTCTGCTGTGATAGCAACGACGTCTATAATTATATATAGCATTATATATATATACAGAGTTTATTCGCTCGGGTTTATGGTCGTTAAAAAATAATTATTTTGAGTCTTTAGAAGTGAAATATTTATAGAAAAAAAAAAAATGAGAACGAAAAATGAGACGAAAAAGACGAAAAAATGATTCACTATGTGAGAAATTTTGAGTAATTCGAATTTCGAATAACTTGAAAATTAAGATTGAATGGCCCATATATATGTAATATGTATATATATATATGTAAGCTTTGGTCGGCGTCATATAGGTTTATCATGGCGCGTCATCTCATTCCCTTATCCCTGCTATATAAAGAGCTCGTGCTAACAAGTTTCTTTTTAATTGCTTCTTTCTTCTCTCTCACTGATAGCGATAAGTAATTCTCCGGACACACGTGCTAAAACTTGAGAAGTTACTCATCATTACACGATGTTGAGTCAGATCCAGTATATATATATATATATATATATACACAATACTGCAATATGTATATATGTTATGTTCTTTTTTTAAAAAATAATCTCTGAGAATGATCAATGGATTATTGCAATGGTTGTTGCAATATTACAATCAAACGAGTATATATGTTAAGTTTAAATAGTATTAATGATAACAATAATAATAATAAAACGAGCCAAGTAATATTTATGATTCGATCTTTTTGTTCTATATTAGTTTGCACATTTATTGTTTCAGAATTTCCGTTATATGTGTCAACCGATTTTTACAACACGTTGCAAACTTATATTTGGTCCTAAACTTTAAGACCAACGAAAATCATAAATTACGTGCCAATTTAAAATGGCCTAATCAAAATGGCCACTTTTGTTAAATTAACGGTCATTTGATTTTTATGAAAATTCATACGCACGAGTTCATTGGGCAGCTGTCTGCGAATTTCTAATTCAAAGTTTTTTTAATGGAAAATGGTGGGGCCGATAGATGGCAGTGCAAAAACGAAAAATAATTGAATTTTAACGAGTATATAGCAATATATTGGTTACCTAGCGGCCTCAAATACCTGGCGGTATTTGAGGTCAGTCATTTCGAATTCAATGTCAAAAAGTTTCGAATTTCAAGATGGTGGAGTAAGTATGGTCGACCAAAAAGGAAAAATAGTTCGAGTTATTCAATAAAGATTGAAACCTGAGGTTTTTCAGGTCACTGTTTTTAAATTCAATGTGAAAATTTCGAAATTCAAGATGGCTGATTAATATAACTGATCGATAAAGCCAAAAAGTGATATAAAATTTCAATGCATATCAATATCTGGTCATTCTTGAGTGATTTGAAATTCAATGTCAGTAATCTGGAATTTGGAAAGATAGCATGGATTCTAGTCTCGTGGTCTTCGAACTCTCAAGTAATTCTCTTATAATTTATCACCTGTTCCTGACGTGCAACATCGTCTTCTCTGACGTTTTTTTTTTTTTTTTTTTGTTAGGCCAGCTATAAGCACTTGTGTGCGTATATTTTTGGTTTGTTGTTTTCGATACTTTGTGCCAAGAGTTCACATTTTTTTTTTATTTTTTAAGGTCGACGTGACATTGCAATTTCTAAAAAAAATACATTTTTGTTGCTTTTGATGATTCATTTTGAAAACTTAATTGTAATTTTTATTGATAATCTTTTTTAATCGAAAAATTACTAATAACTATTTGTTCAGTGTGTTTCTTTTTACATTGATTCATTTTCAATTAATTTAGTTACTTTCATTTCCGGTTTCAGGAAAGCTCTTCATCATTCTATTATCTCCACTATGTATTCTATCGTATATTTTCTTCTACGATTTTTTATCGTCAAGGGGGTCAGGAATCAGATCAAAAAATCTTGATAAAGATGTACTTTTTTTTTTTTTTACATTCCAGTTAAGACACTCAAAGTTTCAGTATTTATCATTCAAAGAATTCATTTTTTACGCAGTCTAATTAATGAAAGATCCAAAAAATTGCCAAAGAATCGCTATCGAACCTCATTCGAAACGATCCAAACTGCAGTTTGGAAATTTCGAGAATTTTTTCACAAACAAATGAATTTTTTAATATTTAACAAAATTCTCTCGTATATTGCACAATGAATTTAATTTTTGGAACAAAAGACAGTTTTTTTTTTTACGAATTTGTTTCGATTGTCTCTTATACATTTGAAATATTTTCGAATTTTTCATTTCCCACATTCATCACCAAAATTCCACAATTTAATTATTTCGTATCATCTTCATTTAAAGCTCTTTTTCATTTAACAAAACAAAAACTACTCGTTGAAAAATTTGCCTCGACCTTGCTCTTCTTGGCTCTTCAAACGAGCATCTTGGCAAATATTCCGCGATGTATATGTACGTTACAAAGTGTCAAGACACATATATATACACATTAGGAGAGAAATTCTTCATCGTAAATGTTCTCGTTAAATTTTCATCAATTGACTTTTTTGATCTCGTTGAGATGAGTGTATTTCGTTTGTCTCGTTTCACATGACATTATACATACATATCTATATATATATATACGCATTTCCAGAACAAGTTTACAGCAAATTGAACTTTTGAACCATCGAGAATTGTTGATGCTTTTATTTGTAATTTTAATAAACGAGTCGTAGAGCTTCAAATAATAGTCAACGTATGATAGATTTTAAACTGAAGAGAATCTTTATTATTTAAAAATAATGTAAAAATTCTTGTTGACTATTATTATTTCTTTGAAAATGTTTGGATAAAACTATTTTTTAATCTACAGCATGTGTTCTCAAATTACAAAAGCATTAATGGCTAATTATTTTCGAATATATTCAGTTATTCTTGCCAATTTCCGAATTTGCAATATTGCTCAGTTTTTTCGAAAAATGATTCGTTGCCCCAATATTAATTTTCAATCGTTTATTTCAGTACTTGGAAAATAATCTGTCAATTCACAAACATATATATTTTTAAACCAGTCATCGTTGATAAAATTAAGTATTTTGTTTACAGCTTAAATATTTTTCATCTGAAAAATATTAAGCTGTATAAAGCTATTAAGCTGTACAGTAAAATCGATACATCGCATAGTCGAGGAATTTAACGTAAAGTCTCGAATAACAAATTGAAAGAGAAAAAGTCTTTAAACGAATAGAATTTGAGAAAAAAATATTTTCTAGTAGGACTGTAAAAAAAAAAAGGATAAAAAAATTTAGCACTCATAAAACAGTGCTAAAAGAATTTTACACTTGTGGTTGTCCGAAACATTAAAAAAAAACTCATTCACCACAACGTGCATTTATGTAGAGCACAAAGAGTAATACAATAAATCCGCAAATACATGAATAAACATTCAACATCTCTCGACGAGTCATGAGATAATTTAACGGGAAGTCTGTGTTGCGATGTATTTTTTATTCTCCAATCTATAATCGCAACACGGTTGAGCCATTACGTTTTGCACACTCCAACTTTTTTTTTCTTCTTTTTTTTTATTTTTAAATCTCACATTATTCATTGCCAAGCTTGATTTTTCTTACGCAAACATAAAACGAGTTTTGCGGTATTGATGCAATATTATCCCTTGTGATCGGTATAGATACATGTCGTAATAGCGATAGTGAAAATCAATAATGACGAGGAAATTTTTAATTTTTTAATAGAGTGACTTTATCATATTTTAATAACTATTATAATTATAAATTATTATTTTATCGTTCTAGAAAGGCCCATCCAATATCTGGAGCATCTAATTGGCAGAACGTTCCTGCAATAACAAAAGGGGCGGCACGAGTTACCGTTATCGATGGGTTGAGAACGCCAAGTAATTTCCTTCTCTCTCTCTCTCTCTCTTTTCTCCCTTTCTATCTATCCGCATCTCTGACTCTCTATCTCACAATTTCTTTTCCCCCCTTTTTTCGTAATTACAATTACCAAAGTGATTAGCTCACCGATGAGCCATGCTGAAGGTCGTGGGGGCCTCGTGGCTGCAAACCAGGATATCCACCTATATACTCGTTGCCGTTGGCCTTTTGGGCATCGGCGCGATTCTCCTGGGAGAGTTTGGCAGGTCCGTTGATAAAAAAAAGTCACGAATTTTAAAAAAATATATCGATATCATGTGCATATAAAAGAATTTACTCAATTTTTTTGTTGTTTTTTTTTCATTTTATACAGCGTTGACAAAGATGGAACATATTCGGCAACCGTTTTTTGGAATCATAAGGGAGGATATAGAATCGATTTTTGGGGCCAGGGAAACGATCTTATCTCGCTACCGAGAGGAGTTGCAAGAGGTTACTACAAAACTAGAATACAAGAAACCGGGTGAGAAATAATAATGTAATGCGAATTATATGGCTTTCAATATATACATCGATTTATTTTCATCAAAATAAATGAATGAATAAATAAATAATATATAAGTATTTTTATTTCCGTTTAAAAAAAAGATGGTCGATCGTAGAAATCGAAACATCTCCGTCCTATCCGGACGCTGTGCAGGCTTACGCAGCTGGTCTTCTCGAGGGTAGTTTGACCTGGCAAGTTATACATCATCATTGGTACAACACCATCGGTACATTATGCTCGGACGAGGAGAACGCAGAACGATGCGCAACAATCAGGCAACAAGTTCGAGAAAATTCTGTCACTATACGCGAAAAGGCAAATTTATTAGCACCAGAAGATCCATTCTGGCACATGGTGAGATTTTTTTCAACAGAGCTCTGATAACAAAAACGTGCAAATTAAAAATATGATAAGGCAATTAGACATTTGTTTTGCTGATTTTTTTCTTTTCAACTTTCATGAAACAGGTTCGTTTGTTTTACGTTCAACTCGACGGTTTGGAAGCTGGTTGGAGATTCGCGGTACGTCGCAGTCGTCGTTCGGTCGATATTAATCCGGAAGATTTTCTGTGGCTCGCAATGGCCTCTGATCTGCCGGGGCAATTTTTCGATAATAAATTCGACAATTTGACCAAAATTCCGGCAGGCAGGAAGAACGATAACGGTGTAATATTCGTGAAATCTCTCGATCGATCGAAGGAGGGTCTTGAGCCAATTATCGCCATTGCACAAAATACCGCTGCACCGTGAGTTAATAAATATTAAACAATTTTTAATCCAATAATAATTAAATAAATAATTTAAGCTAATAATGTTCTTGAGTCTTTCTCGCAATAATTCGTTTATACGTCTATTTATTTATGCTGCTATTAAATCCACTTGATCAGTGTACGTATTCTTAGGATATATTGTTTGCACATTGCAAGAACGAAGAAACAAATAATATGTAGATTGTTTAACGATAATAATTATATCTGTACAGGTACGCAAAGATGCTGCGACTTTTGAAAAGATACAGTTTTGGTTATCATCTTGCAACAAGCAGACATTCACCACTCGCGCCAACTCGTTCAATAATGATGTCGTCCTATCCCGGAGCTCTTTCGTCTCATGACGAGTATTACATTACCCGTAGTGGCAAAGATAACGACAAACTTTTCATACTAGCTGGGATACCACTACGAGAGACACCTCAATTAATTGTTCCATCTTCTGGATCAGACATGAAAGATCAGGACGAGAGCGAAAAGGAGAGAAACGAGGAGTTTCCGGTACTTGTCTAAAAAAAAAAAAAACCTCTGACATAAAATGTAAAATATATATTGATGATTCTAATTTATTCATTACAGATCATAAACATCCAGGGTGTAATGTCGCCAGTTAGAATAATGTCTGCAAACAGATTGGCAACAGATCCTCGCACGTGGTCAAAACTCCTGGCGCGTGGAATTCCATCAGAAATGAGCAAAAGATCAACAAATCATCAGCAGTGGATTGCAGTAAAACCAGAAGACTCGTCGATCTGGATGATCGAGCAATATTCATCCATTATTCAGGCAGTCGATCGTACCGAGAACTTTGCTAAAAATGGATTTGTATTTTGCGACGGTGAGTCAATTTTAGAATTGTCAACTGCACCTTTGCTGGACCAGCTAGAAAACGAGAATGATCTTAAGATCGTTCTTTCTCAACGCCCCCCCTCAAACACCGAGGATACCGATCGTTTTTTCGCTGAAAATATCACGAGCGTCGATGCTATCAGGAATCTCATGCGCGGTACTGCAAAATTTAACGATAACGATAACAATACCGAGAAGCGTTTAAACGCAACTTCCGTTCTCATCGAAAAAGTCGAATCTCCTATTTTCTCCGTCCTTGATCCTCTTGGTACATTTGTGTATCGCGGTGACCTTGAAAATGCACCAAAATCATACGGTATTATCGATAACAAGATGGCGCTCGTAACGTCTAATGGAATGGAGAGCTTTGAAGCAACTTCCGGTCCACCGTTCGGTCACGAATTTGCCGGAAGTCCAACTACACCATTCGAATGGTCACGCTCTTTTGCCAACACGTCGCACATCGGACAGCCTGACAAATTCGAGTTTGACAGCGTTATTCCCCAATGGATCTGGTTTTAATTTTTTAAATACAGTGTCATCAATTATACAAGAATTATTGAACGGAGACAATTTTACAATTATACAAGAACACAATTATACAAAAATCATTGAACGGAGACAATTTTTTTTTTTTTTGCACTTCGTTATATTTTATATTTCACTCTTCAGCCACTTTGTAGCAAACACTTTTGTGTGGTCCCATTTTTCTCCTTCTTGATTTTATTTTACTGCAAGGGCTCGTATGTGTGAGCTATATCTGCAATGGTAATTATAATTAATAAGGAAATAATAGTACTTATACTGATTGTACATGGAAATTACAAAAACTCGCAAATATATAATCGTTCGTGTTTTATTATTTTGTGCCTTTTTTTAAAACCCATTAACTTTTTCTACGCATGACCTTCGATCGGCGAGCATCTCGGAGTCGGGTCAAGCAGCCAATTTGACACTCGGAGGAGCAGCTCGGAGCACTCACAAATCGTCAAATGCCATCATGTAATTTTATGTCGACGGTTTTACCGACGGTGGGATGTCATCATAACATTTTCTATAGATATACGTTCGGCCGGAGATGAGGATTTTCGGATGGTTCAAGCACGTGTGACGTGCGACGATTGTTGAGCGTCATAGAGTTTCGCCCAGCTGTAATGGCGTCTAACAGGTTGTGTTTCCAGTACAGATAAGAAAAAGTTTTTAAAAAAAGATCAATGGATTGTCCAACTATTGTCGATGATAAGGGTGAACAGACGATGGAAAGTGCCCGCGAAATGTGGTCGGACGACATCCAAGCCGAAAATAAGCTTAAAGAGGTTAGCTATTGTGTATATTTTGGAAAATTATGACCGGAAATGAAATTTACACTGACAGGTATAAATTTGATCTCGAGAAGGTTTGTGCCACGGTCCCTATATCGAAACAATTTTGATATATCGTAAACGACCTTTCTGGATTATGGTATATTCGACTAACCTCCCGATAGTCTCATATTTCAACGAATATGTATATGATTTGGACCCTCCCCAATAATCTTTGATGCTCGACCACCTGTCGATCTTCCCCGATATTTGACTACCAAAAAAAAATGACAAACTGGAGACTCCTTATATTCTTGTATATTGGATTTTATCCAATAGTTCGCGATAATTATTTAACCACCAGTATTAATTATCGACCATACTAGACAATCCTTTTTGTCCCCTTATACACAAATAGGTCACATAAATTGAATTACCATTAATAGTCCACCATACTTGATATTATTTATATTGTTATATGTTGCACTATGCCCATTATTGGATCACCCTTAATTCACTTAATCCCTTAATATAATGGTTGTCCACTATACTGGACAACTATTATATTTGTGTATACCCATAATAGTCCGGTTTATTGGACCACCGTGAACTATATTGGATCAATCTCAATAAATCATTGCAGACAGCCCTCATATTCCATTATATTCATAACAAACACGGATATTGAAACACGTTTCAGTAGTCTTCTGCATTAGAAGACTTCAAAAATGGCATACATTAAATCGATGACCGCTTATAAAAAATTGAAACCAGTAAAATATAAAATAAAAATACATTACATTTTTCAAAGCGACTGAGAGTTTTTGATATATAGTAAGAAAATACATGTTTTATAGATAAACACTTATAGTGTACGTTGGTAAAAATTATCTCTTCATTACGACTTTCAGATCGTTACGATTCGCTCTGAAGAAAGCATCCACGAGGCAGCCGCGAGTCACATAGAACAAGTTCTAAATCGATTGACAAAAACCGATCAAAATAATTCTCTCAATGTGACGACGCTTGAGGCAGCAAACAATGCGAGCCATGTCAATGATAAAACTGAATTGGATCGTCGTGTACGAATCGGTGAAATTACACCGTTTCAAAAACTTGCGTACAAAAATTCCAACGAAATATCTGGCTTATCTGGTCTGGAACAGTACATGAAAAGACAAGCAGATCTTTCGGCTCACCACAAAAAATTAAAAACTTCCAAAGCTCCTCAAACGAGTAATAAAGAAGAGCCTAAAAATAAATATACCAAGAGTAAGAAACAATTGCCTCCCGATAAGGCAAAACGAAACACGGATAGGAGAGAAAAAATTGTACCTTTAGATGCGAATGAAACTAGCATAGAGAGCAAAATAGAATGCACGATACCAGAGCCGACTGAAGAGAATTCTGTCGTGAGAAAAAAAAGAACGATTTCTAATGAGCCCAGAAATCAAGATTCCGGAAGCGAATATGTACCGAGCGATGGAGAAATCGATGAATCCGGTTAGGATATTAAATTTGGCCGATTCTGAACCTTTTTAGGTTCGATTTAATTATATTTCATTCATCGTCAAATTGTTCTTACTTGTGTATGTAATTTTAGATGCAGAGTTCGAGAGCAAAAAAGCAAATCGATCGAAAAAGAGATGCAGAAAAGAAACAGATTATGGAGGTGACAATTCAGCCTCTGGTGAAAGGAAAAGTGAGCAAACCCAAAATATTAGTTACAGTTTAAATTCTTGCAATATTCCTACAATAGAGACGTCAAAATTATTATTATTTTTTTCGTAGTTTTGGATGATGGCGACGAGTCAATCTATCTCGAGAGGATGGAAGCAAGGCTGAGTGAAAATTCTGACAAAAATAATGAGTTATTCACGGTCGAAAATCTCTTCAAAGTGCCGAAATTCATTTGGAAACGACTTTACGAGTATCAGAGAGTTTCGGTAAGATGGCTGTGGGAACTTCATGGACGAAATCTTGGTGGTTTGATCGGCGATGAGATGGGTCTCGGTAAAACGGTTCAAGTTATCGCATTTCTTGCTGGACTCGAAGTCAGCGAGTTGCTCTCTGACGGTGGGCGGTATGACAAATATACATATCATTATTTACCATTAAATTTATATAATCATTATTATTATTATTATTATTATTATCACAATCGTCACAATCATATTTATTTGTTATGATTTTTTAGTTTTCGAGGATTAGGCCCGACCCTCATAGTATGTCCCGCAACGTTGCTCGAGCAGTGGGTAAAACATTTTCATGATTGGTCACCCTTATTGCGAGTCGTTGTTCTTCATCATTCCGGAACGTACCGAGGTGAGATGAGAATTGGGGAAAAAAACGCCTATTCGCGCTGACCAATTATTTTTGAAACATACCCAAACGTTAATTAATTTTTAAAAAGGGGAGCCAGAGTGCTTGATCGTGAGTATCCTGAAAACCGGAGGAATCATTATAACTTCATACTCGGGAGTTTTACGTCATAAAAATCTTCTCGTTGAATCTCAGTGGCATTACGTTATTCTCGATGAGGGTCATAAAATAAGAAATCCCGAAGCAAAGGTAAATTTATTATAATTTTACATCAATAACGTTTGCTCGAACAAATGAGAAAGCCGTGCATTAATTACATGATTATATTTAGATAAGCAGAGCTGTGAAGCAATTCTCGACACCCCATCGTTTACTTCTCACCGGAAGTCCGATGCAAAATTCATTGAAAGAACTGTGGTCGCTGTTTGATTTTATACTGCCGGGAAAGCTGGGAACTCTTGCTACTTTTCTTGAGCATTGTGCCAATCCGATAACACGGGGTGGTTATTCGAATGCTTCGCCACTTCAAGAAGCTACGGCTCTTCAAGTCGCGACTATGCTCAAAGACGCGATTGCACCGTACATGCTGAGAAGAACAAAAAACGATGTACAGCATCATATAAACTTACCGGAAAAAAACGAACAGGTGAATATGGCAATTATTATTATTATTATTATTGTTGTTGTTATTATTATATTACGTGGGTTACAGGTGCTTTTCTGCAGCTTGACGGATGCCCAGAAGAATCTTTACAAGGAATATCTGCGCACGGATCATGTATCATCGGTTGTACACGACAGGAGTAATACTAGCGAGAATAGCTACAGAGCTCGACTCCTCGTCGCACTAACGAATTTGCGCAAAATATGCAATCACCCGGATCTTTATACTTATGGGAATGCGGAGGCAGTGAGTCTTACGAATATATGATTAAAAGATGATTTTTTTTTTTTAATTTTGTGCATTTGATGGTATTTTTTAATCTATCAGGAATCCGATGAAGATGTTAATCGAAATGAAGAAACGATCGAAAATTTTGGCCACTGGAAGCGTTCAGGCAAATTGGCTGTTGTGAGATCTTTGTTAAAAATTTGGAAGCGTCAAGGTCACAGGGTACTCTTGTTCACTCAGGGTCGACAGGTGACAATTTATAAGATTTCCAATTAATGAAATAATTGCTCAATTTTACTGCATTCATTGAATTAAGTATTTAAAAAAGAAAAAAATTGTAGATGATGCACGTATTAGAGGCTCTCGTACAACGTGAGAATTACACGTACTTGCGTCTCGATGGGACAACGCCAATAACTCAGAGACAGCAGACTATTCGCAGATTTAACGATGTCAGTTGAGACGATAAGTACTCGCAAAAAAAAAGTGGATGGACAAAAATTTTTCTTCATTAATAATCTAATAATCTTGTATGCTATGTTGTTTATTTCGTTAAAGCAGGATTCTACATACTTTGTTTTCATATCAACAACGCGAGTCGGTGGCCTGGGTGTTAATTTGACTGGCGCTAATCGCGTTGTCATTTACGATCCAGACTGGAATCCCGCGATTGACGCCCAAGCCCGAGAAAGAGCTTGGAGAATTGGACAGGACAAACGCGTCACGATCTACAGACTCATTACTGCCGGCACCGTTGAGGAAAAGGTAAATATAAACAAATAATTAAAAAACGGTTTTTCTAAAGTAACATTGTACGATCATCATTTACGAAGTTGAAAATATTTAAGTCCGAACGCGAGCTAACTTTAGATTAAAATGTAAATTAGAACTTGAGATTAAACTCAAGATCAAGCTTTGACCAAAAATTCGGGCTTTCGGGAAATTTCTTGTAATTTTGACCGATTCTGCAATATTCTGTATCACGATTATGACCTTTGTGCACATTACACAGATATATCATCGTCAAATATTCAAACTACTGCTATCGAACCGTGTTCTCGAGGATCCTCGTCAGCGTAGGCTTTTCCATACTTCTGATCTTGCCGAGCTTTTCAACTTCAACGAGCCTCTCGATGGTTCAACCACCGAGTCGGATCGCATATTTCGCGACTGCAAGCTCAAACCGAACGAGGCAAATTTCTCAGCAAGTAAAATCAAAGCTATGAAAAAACTCGCCTCTTCGGTAAGCAAAAAGATCGAAGAGATCGCCAAGAACAAAGACAATAATGAAGAGAAAAGTCTCGTGGCAGCTGCACCAGCTGAAAAAGAAATTACTGAAGCATCTGTGAAAAATCGTCATAAAAAACGTCGTAAGAAGAGTAAAAACGACGAGGCGGAATCTTCAGCTATATTCGAGGGTGAAAGAGTTCCGTGTCTCATAGGACGAAGACTCGGTCAAACGGAGAGAACCAAGGAGCAGGTATCCTCGTCTTGCGACGACCAGTACGTTCTCATGAAACTTTTTTCAAAAACAAGTAAGTTTTTTTTATTTTTCTTTAATCACTAGGGTGGTTAAAAAAACGCTCTTTTCTATGGGGTTTCTCATAAGAAATTGTCTGCCTTTTTACATAAAAAAAAAATAATCACACAAGCTGAGACCGGTGCAACCATTTTTTTTACTATTGTCTCATCGATGTTGTTTAAAAAAATCACAAAACCCTTTGGTGCGTGTTGCATGTGAAAAAACTAAAGTTTTTATCAAATCTCAGATATGTGCAAATTTTTTCAATACTTAATAATCGTATTTAACATTTTCACAATATCGATCTCCAGACCGACAACTTTCGAATATTGAATTGCTTACGTTTTTTTATACACACTGAACAACGGAAGTTTGAGGATTGTACGGCAATAATATTAGTACTGCAAAATAAAATTATTTTTGTTTTCCTTTGTGCGTGGATTAGCTTTTTTATGAAAAGGCACTAAATTTTCGATGAGCAACAAAGTCCAAAGAAAACGCATTTTTTTTTACCGCCCTCTTTCTCATTTCATATAGGTGATGAAAAATTGCTGAGAATTTGTAGTTACTATGATATTGTGAATTATAATTGATCGAATTCAATAGCGGTAAGCTCAGCCTTTCAACACGACTCACTTCTCTCAAACGGTACATCAAACGGTGAACAAGCTACGCCTATGCATCGAATGGCTCGTGACACTGCCCAGGAGAGCATGGATCGACTCCGTAAATCACGAAAATGGTGCTGGAGACCAACTTGGGATTCACCAAAAAATCAAGACGATAACTGAATCTCTACAAGCATCAACGAAAATAACCAAAGACTGATATTAAAAGTGTACAAAAAAAAGCGAAAGAAAATGGATAATGCCATAAGGCAATTGCAAAACAAAACCAACTTTATTTATATTATTATAATCTTAGTGCCGATACGACGATAGTCAGTTACAAAAAGTGTAATTACAAATTTTGTACATTTACGTAGCTCGGGATTTAATGCTCTTTTTTTTTCTCTCTTTATACCTCGATGCGATAATTTTATCTGATTTTTTTTCGTATGCATTTTTTTTTTGTTTTCTTTAATGAAAAAAAAAAGAAGTGTGATGCGAGAAAAATAAATCACAAAATAAATGATCATTTTCATGTTTAATCGATCGAGCTGAATGACGGTTGAGATCTTTTCCAGTACTTACGATCCTCCACCGAATTTTTCCACCCTCTTTTTACACTTTGCCTTATAAATAGCTGTACACTACATATTACGAAAAATCAATAATTTCCGTAGAATGTTTTTTCTTTTTTTTTCGCCCATTTTTCTCAAAATCGTAGAAATTCTTCGAGTTTAGGTCCTGTACGTCCTAATGGATCTTCGGGAAACATGAGATAATCACCGACGAAGGTCGGTGCGAGCAATCGATTCTCTATCGTGTCTCGCCATTGTGGCTTTTCTTGCCACAAATCGCGATACTGATCGGATGATACGACTATGCCGTTGCATTTTGTCGCGTAATCCAAAATAAATCTGCAAAATTATCGTAGGAATAAAGAAAAAAAAACCATTTTTTTTTTAGGTATCACAAAATCGTAATAATTTTTTTTTACCACTTTGCTACTCGATTTTCGTGTATTATAGAAGGGAATACCTGTCATCGTATGGAGTTATGTTTCTACCACCAATTTTTCGACTCGGTGTAAAAACGACAAGACCTTGTTTGTGTAAAGTTTCCAAAAGCTTACGATCTCTCGAGCGCATATTCTGTGGCAAAAAAGCAGTGACTATGTGACCACGCTGCCTGAAGTAATTGATAACTATCTCCAAACCCTTCTGGGAGAAAATCCGTCCGTTCGTATGGCTGTATAATTTGTTCAATTCAAATATAAATCATCTTCTTGTTCCTTGTTTAGCATAATGTTAAAAACAAAGAAAAATAACAATTGGGATACCTCATTGCGACATTGCTACCATCAATGACTATTTCACGAAGTCTCGAGTTCTGAGGAGGAACGTTGCCATTAAGATAGACGGACATAGGGTTACGGAACTCGTTGCCCATCATCGTTCCCATAGCTTGGCAATACGCTTTTAATTTGGGTTTATCTTTCTCTCTCCCAAGCCTCTTGAGCTCAGCTGGTCTCCTGGCTTTTTTCGTACAAAGAGGAACGACTTTCGTCAAATTATCGACATCTCTGGATGTATCAACGACAAAGGGCTGATTTACACTGGTATGTTCTTGACTCGTAGATTCAGAATTTGGACCAGAGACCCAAACGACCTCGATATCTTCGGTCTCGCCTGTAGCTATGATTATTCAACTTGGTAAAACTTTTTCCAATATACTTTTCACGAATCCAAAATTGATTTACGTTTACACGGATATTGAAATGTAAATAATTCACAATATGAAAATATCTCACTTTCTCAGACAAAATGAGACTTTTATATTGTTTTTTCAATAAGAATATTGATTCCCAAGAGCTGAGAAAGCCTTTTTCTTTACTTCTTTATGAAATCATCGCGATACTTACCGTTTGTACTTTTTTCCATAATTTGTCCATTATGATTCTCATTGTTGTTGATCGAACATTCAGTGGCAGTTTGAGTGGTCTTGGCGTATTGACAATTTATTTCCTTTTTCTTGAGAGTATTCTGATTTTGCATTGTATGACAATTCTTAATGGGAAATCTAGAGCTTGCTGCAGATTTTTTTCTCGATTTTTGGTCTGTGGCCAGGAGAATGAACGATTGGCTCGCTTTGGGAACCTCGACAACATCGTTTGTCTCGGTATCCGATAGAGCAAGTTCAACTACCGGTTGAGTAAGTGAATCATTGAGAATTACAACACTCTGATCAAGCTTGGCAGAACCCTTTTTTTTACTAGTGCTCTCTGATTTTTTTTTGCGTTTTTTGGGAGGAGGTGTTGACACTGCACTCACGTCATTAATATCTGTAATTGTCTCCATTGGGCTGTAATTGAAAAAAAAAACCATCGATTTATATATAACACCCTGAATTTTTGTTTTCCTTTTCCCTAAAAAAAGGTTTGGTTTTATCTTAATTAGCTTAATTAGTTAAGTGAATTAATTTAATCAGTTAACTAATTGAAAAATTGAAACTTCCATAACTCGGGAGTTTCTTGAATTACAGTTCAGATATTTTGCTCACAAATTGAGTTTTTCATAATATTTTTTAGTTTTTATAGAATATATGCTAAGCTCTCTAGCACAAGCAAACCTTGAACTGTTTGCATGGAACTTTTTTTTTATGGAAATCATCAAACTTTAGAAAAATAAAATACTGAATGCTTCTTTACATTTTTCTCTATTCGTGAAGTCAAAATTTATTATATGCTACCTTTTAAAATACAGCCAGCTTAAAAAAAAAAAAAATCTGCTGCATGAGAATACCTTGAGCGTTTGTATTCATGTTTGGCATATAAGAAGAACATAAAACCTCCTCGTTTGCTGTGACACTCGTAAAAATTACAAAAAACTTTCGGATTTTATTACATTTCGAATTTAAAAAAAAGTCTGTTCAAATATATGTTTGTCTATCAAGGCAAAACGTAATACAAAAATAGGCTAGATAAAAATGATTTTTGGTATTAAATTTTCCACAAATCAACAAAGGCTTGGATTTTATGAAATTTCAAAAATTTCAACTCGAGCCCAAAAGAAACAAACTTAATCATGGTTAAGATTTTGTGGATGGCGGAAATATACAAAGGAAGGGCAAATTTTGATTTGTACATTTTGCTCAATTCAATGAGATAATGAAAGTACCTGATATTTCGTTTGAGATGAACTAGTGGACTCTCGTAAACCATACCCACAAGAGCTTTAAAATTACTGCTCGAACGTAAACGTTTACGATAATTTGTCATTGTCTCCTCCCATGCTGCGGGCCTTGAGGAGCTCGGAGAGTCACATATTGTGACGGAATCGTTTAGTGCACTCATTGTGCCTGATTTTTGACATTTGATTGAGAATTTTTAGAAGAAAAAAAAAATACTTTTACGCTTTTAACAAATGGCGAGTCGACGAGGGATAAAAGAACGTGTCAGCTGCGCTCGAATGAAAAATAACCTCAATCTTTTGTCCTGACATTCGTTTCTATAATCATAAAATAACGAAATGAAGGGCACACCATTAAATGCACATAAGTTACTCGATGTTTCACAAAGAACAAGTCATAAATACGTCGCAGATACTATCTCATTGATGCAACATTTTATCAATTTTATCAAAAAATGGAACAGGGAACGACAATCATAAATACAAAGACGTGTTGAGACATATTTTCATTTGGGAGTCCGTTCAGTTGAAATTGGGACAACGTATCATTTTATCACTGTGACACACATGCGCAATTAGCTGCGTCAATTGAATGTCATCTGCCGGTTATTGACCGATGGTCGATATTTGCGTGCATTATGGGTATCCGAATGTGGAAAAGACCGTTTCAGTGTAACTCCACTAAAAAAGAGGTCACCACCTAACAATGCCACTTAAAAACAGCTGCTTCCCTTTCTAAATTGGTAATATTTTGTTTACTTTTTCCGATCACGATTTATTGGCAATTTAATCACAAATGCAAGGAAATATTAATAAAGTGTGCAATTGAATAATTAAGAATAATATATCTTTTCTCTTGTCGACACTTATTACAAATTTTTTACCCAGCCCTGTTTACAAACGATACATTGCCTAGAAATGAATTCAGAAAAAAATACATCAAAATGCTGCAATTGAAGAATTATTGAAAAATGACAATATTAGCCTTCAAAGATTTAATTGGAACATTCTGGGAACAATTCTCATTTTTTGCTGCAACTATAATTGGATCTTACATGGTAAACATTCTTAGAAGCAAATGAAGCATCATAGCTCAGTCTCGGCTATTTCAGCTTGAACGATATTTCGGGGCGATGCGAAACCGACTCAGTAGGTAAAAAAAATCACGTTTTCCCATTTTTTCAGAACCGATTGATCTTTCGAACAAAAGGAAATTGGGTTTTCGTGGGGAATAAAGAGATGAGAATCAAATTTGGGTTCATATGAAACATATCAACCGTCTTGGAAAAAAAAAGGAAACGCAGTTTTTTTTTTAACGACCGAGTCTATCTGGGTTTCATAATCCAGCCTTTTTAACATCGCCTTAATGATCACTGTTGATCTCAACCGTTTTGCTTAAATCGAGATAATTCAATTTCGAGCGATTTATGTGAATCGCGATTCCGTTTATCGGAAATGAGTACATAAAAATTATCTTTAACAATAATCGGTAGACTTGTGTCAGTTTTCCGTCAATTTTTCGACCACCACGTTACGTTTATGTCAGCTAGAAATAATTCTTCGATTTAAGGGAATATCGCTCTCGCTGTCACTCGAACGATCCGCATCATCGTCAGCTTCTTGATCCGAAAATGGAAAATCAACTTCAACCTTCACTTCGACTGATTCCCTCGGGCGTTTCTGCCGCTGAAAAATAAATCACAAAAAGTCTCAAGATCGATTTTGTGGAATTGTCTATTTAGTCAGATTTATGAATGATATTTTTGCTTACGCGTTGACGACGTTCGGGTCGCCTTTTCAAATCGCTCATTTGAGGACTGAATTTTTCAGCAGCTACCCTTCTTATATCAAAATCCTGATCAACTTTTGTCACAGTTTGAAGTCTTTGTTGCTCTGAAGTAACATAAAGATCGTTGGGCTTGTGATAACTATTGTGCGTCTCGTATGCTCTCTTGCTGCAGAATAGAGCTGAGCACATTGTGCACTTGATCAAATCTTCTGGCACGGCGTCTCTTTCGGCCTGTAAATTAATGAATCGTTGATTCATTTTTCCACCGTTTTGACTCTTCGATAGAGTTTGGTAGTTGCTCGGGTGAAAAAAAAAATGGCTTGGATTTTTCTTAATAATTATTATTAAAAAAATTACCTGTGTATGAACTCTTTCCAAATGTTGCTGTAGATTGAACTTTATGACATATTCGACACCGCACAAATGACAGTAGTAAACGCTCAATGCGTCATTCATCGAGTTTACTTTGATTTTGTTGCTAGGTGGTGGCGTTGGAATCGGTTGCAACATTGCGACAATCCTATAAAAGAGATAATTAAAATGTATTTACCAAATATTTCAATTATATCAAAATGATGAATTGTTTTTTGTTCTCTTTTCAACTCAATTACCTTTTGTGAACGGATCGCTGATGAAAATTTAATGCTTTTTCATTGTAGAAAAGTCCATCGCATTCCTCGCACTTTATATGCTGTTCCATATTGGCCTCTTGTGGATCGTGGGTGGTCATATGTTTGTCTCGATGAATCTAAACAAAAAAAAAAAAATTGCATATCGAGCTAAATCGCCAAATTACTTATAGCCGAGCCGAATGGATATTTACCTTCAATGGAAATTGTTTTCCGCAGAAGCAACAATAGAACTTTGGTGAGTTTGGATGCATTTTGAATCTGTGTCTTATCGTCTCGGTTATAGACGAAAACAGTTGATCACAAACGTCGCACTCGCATTCGGCTTTTGGCTTTGGCACGATCTTCTTAACTCTTCCATTCTTGTCGATCTGATTGTTTGCGTGTTTTCTGTCGATTTTTTCGTAACATAAGAATAAAAAAGGGTTAATGAAATTCTGAAACTGTTCGAAAAATATATATTGAAAAATGATGTATACCTGAAATGTTCACGCAGAGCTTCCTTGCTCTCGAGTTTCGCATCGCAAAGCACACACTTGTGATCTCTCTTGGGAGGAGTGTCTTTACGACGCTCAAATCTTCGCAGAGTTTGGCTGAAAATTAATTATGATTCCGTGATAAAATATCCTACGAAAAATTATCTATAGGGCAAAATATCTAGGTGGAGAATTATTCAGAGATAGAAAATTCGCATGATAGTCATAGTATCAACACGTTAGCGTAGTGAAAAATAATATAAAAAATGGAAAGGGTGATATGTGGTACATTCTTCAGGCTCCCTCAGTCGTTGGGTTTGTTTCTGTAGGATATGATTCGTTCTACAAGTGTTTGAACGAAAAATACCACGGAAATTTATAAAATTACAGCTCATGCTCAAGCTCAATAATGGAATGAATTGCATATTCAGTATGATAATTTCATGAATGTGTCTTGATGCATTAATTTTTTTTCCTAAATCAAACACAGAATTCAAGTAACCAGAATAATATTTAAATACTTATTTTATTTTCAGTATGTAATGGAAAAAGCAATGGACATATTATGTTTTCTTTTTAGAGGAAGCTTGGAAGGTGAAAGAGAAATTCTTCGAATTTTGTTGTCAAAGTAATTAAAAGGGTCTGAGAAGTCTAAAATTAGACTTACGATATTACAATCTCTTTTACTCGAGAATAAATTGATCTATTGTGCTGAAATTTCTCACACAAGTTGAAGGCTACTTTGACTTGTTGGTTTTGCAATGATTATTCTTCGAACTAATGTGAAGGATTTGAGCTTTGTGTGAAATTTGTGCTCTAACATATATAAATATAAAAATATCAAACGAAATTTTTTTATACAAATGTAATCATAAATCCAGCAGGTTTGAAATTCAATTTTTTTCCCAACAGCTGATTACATGATCTTTTAGCATAATTCTTTGCATTTTTTTTTTCAAATTTTTATGTAAGTTGTTTAGCTTGAGTTAACTGTGAGCTATTGATTTAAATCTTCATTAAGATATTAAGTGATTTTTGAAAATATTTAATACTAAATTTGGTCAAAATCATAAATGTTTCAATTTTATGAGATTTTGAATTTTATTTCAAATGTTTGCAATTTCCAAATTCAAATGTCAGACTATTTAGCTGACAATAGAAAGAAATAAAACTGGTGCAAATTTAAACTTGCATTTTGCAAATTGACAAAATAATGCAAAAGTATCAAAACTGTCGTAATTTTATGGAATTAATTTTGGTTTTCCAATCTTTGTAACAATCTTCAAATTTAAACAGATCTCGATCTATCTAAAAAAAAAAAAAAAAAAAAACAAATGTATCAAATAACGTATATTTTTTGCTCACCCCTCTGTGTGAACAGAACGAATGTGAAAATTGAGCGCAGCTTCATTGTAGAATGTAAAATCACAGTCCATACACTTTTTGTGGTCTGCAACATTAGTCTCATCATCATCATGTGAAATTATATGTTTATCCCTGTGTATCTGTGAGACAAAAGCATAATTAGAGCAAAACTTCTCCTAAAACATTTCAAAAGGATATTTTAGAGAATAAAATTCAGTTTACCTTCAATGGAAATTGTTTGCCACACCAGCAGCAGTAAAATTTCGTCGAATTTGGATGTGCCTTGAATCTGTGCTTAATTGTATCTGTTGAGGATTCGAATATTTTGCCGCACATATCGCAAATACAATCTGCTGATGCCAAAATTGGCTCAACTCGGCCAGCTTTGTCAATCTGATTGTTCGCGTGTCTTCTGCATTTTGTTTTCAATACAAAAGAGCGTTTGAATAAAAATTTCAATAATAATAATATTCCATAATGAGAACGATGAGAAAATTTCACAAAATTACCTGAAATGTTCCTGAAGCGCTTCCTTACTCTCGAGCTTTGCGTCGCAAAGCACACACTTGTGTTCGGGTCTTTCAGACATTTCTGTCTCTCGTAAAACTCTCAGAAATGACAAATAATCTTACTCACTTTTTCGATCCTTTCGGAACACATAATAATAATAAAAGATGATAACCCCGTTATGGAAACGCAACGGACTTTCTTAACGATCTGTTGTTTGCAGACTTCATTGTCAAAAGAAATTATATAGCAACACGAGACCTGCCATGATATGCATCAACACTATAAATTATTCTGAGAAATATCTAGAATAAAATTTACCCAGCTTGATAATCCTAACGAGAAAATCGCTTGAAAATAACTTTGCTCATCGAAGCGAATGTTAAAATCAACTTTCGACCATGTTGAATTGGCAAGTGGCGCCATCACCGGCCTCGATTTGAATCTCATCGAGTAACATCAACGAAGATAAAGTCTATCTTCGTTGGTAATACATCTCCGGAAAACTATGCAAACGTTTTATTTTTGACAATTTGCATTGAATTTTTATTTTTGATTATATATGCTTTATAAAAACCTTACATAATGGCGTTTTTATTTTAAAAAAATACATCGTGATATTTCAAATAATAATTCCACTTAATAATCGTTTATACGTCTGAGCTTTCAAGACTACATTTTCCTTTGAAAATTGCTCTTTTCTCGATTTGTATCTCATGAGCAATGTAGAAACCAACGATATTAGATCTCTATCTTCGTTAGTAGAAACGCGTCCTTAATCACTGTTTTTTTGTTTTTGAATTTTTTTAGTACATTTGTATTTTTATTATAGTATATACTTCATAATATATTCCTTACATAATGACGTTCTTATGAAAAAATACATCGTGATATTTCTAATAATAATACTTATTCAGTTATAGTTTACACATCTGAGCTTTCAAGACTATAAATTTTCATTTGAAAGAATTAACATTCGTAACATTTTGTAATTGATAAATTTTTCTCTCTACATTCTCATATCATAAACTATATTTTTTTCTTATTGTCTCATGTTCCGTCATATGCGCTTAGAATAATGGAAGATTTACAATCGGAAGATTGTCGCATTCACGATAATAGAGAATTCAACGTTTTAGGTTTTGTATGCGGTGTATAAAATCTATCAGTTCCTTGCTATCCCCGGAATCAATTGATATTGCCAGTCGGATTTTACTGAACGGGATACACAATTGCGTACGATTTCCGGTTACATATAAAAGTAATAATAATATAATAAAATAATAATAATGTAATTAATATAATTAATATGGTGTACGTATGTAAATAGTAATGTCGGTTAAAGCTCGATTTTTTTGTTTTTCTTTTCAGTAAATATAATTTTAGCGTAATTCTTGATAAAGAGCGCATGGCGATTGTACAATGTCGGTGACACCCTGAGTGGCCAGCTCGGTGAGAGTTCGGTCCAGGTAACTTTTGTCAGGATAACCATGTCCCGTTGTCGATGGTCCAAGCTCAGTTTTGTGATGTATTTCATTCCACGTTACGACATCCTCCCGTCCAGTTGTCACTGAACGTCCAACGGTGAATATCAAACGACGCTCGAATGCTATTTGTAACAGTCTTAGTACTCGACGACCATAATCGTTGTCGGGTAAATAACAGACACGTGGAAATCCAACTGCGTAATATGTTTGTCCGGGATTTGGATGTTCCGGTCCCTGTATACCCGATGGAATACTGTAAAAATTTAATTAAAATTATTCACGATACAGTTAATATTGATAATATTGTTAATATTCTTAAGTTCCATAAAAATTGCAAGAAAATTACGATTTTTGGATATGTCTTAGCAGAAAGGCTCCATATTATACCAGCGAAGTTTCAAGGTCATCAACTGACCTTTTTCATTAGTACAACATGCTGAAGAGCTCAAAACCGGAAATTTAAAAATTGCAAGACAATTTGAAAATAATTCAAATAATTTAAAATCAGTGTATATATTTCATGAAAAAAATATTATGAATTGTCATGAATTTTAATTACCAAGTGATCGATTAAATATACGATATTGAAGGGAATTGAAATTTGTATGTATGCAACAAGCAATTTACTGTAATTGATGAAGAAATGAAAATTTTACGTTTTTTCGGCATTTCAAATAAATAAAAAACTTCGGCTGATAAAAGAGACAAAATTATATTAGCCTAACGAACCAAGCGTTACTATGAGGCTTGAACATTTACGCAGGAAATGAGCGCAAAGTGCGCTCGCAACTCGTTCTAGATGCAAAGGTAACATTCATTTTGGTAAACTTATTTTTGGCTAAATAGCATAAGAAATTTTCATGTTCCAATATTTTAGGATCCTACAATGACACATTTATTTGCTGATTTTATATAAATAATAAAAATAAAATTTTATCATGAAATATATATATATATTGCACATCTTCGTAATACTAAACGTGTGCATAAACTCACTCGTAAGTAATTTGTATCGTGTTTGTGTGCGGGAAGCCAGGAAGCGCTCTTGGTATGCGTGTCCAATTCATCGTGCCCGGTGGCTGATTGCCCCTCTTCTCACCGTAAATCAAACGACACACCGGACACTGTATATACATCGGTTGTTGCTGTGAGCTTAGCATGGCGTTTAAACAAGCCAGATGTAATCTGTGCCGGCAACGTGTCAATTCGACGGTCAGAGGCTCTGGCGTACCGAGACAAACCGGACAAGAATCCGTACCGTCGCTCTCCACAACTTTTACGTATTGCGATATTACGTCCGATGCTACATCGACGCCTAAAGAACAAAAAATTAATCATTTGCCACAAAATAGAAAATTTAACGAAAAAATTGGCTCAATAACGACATTAAAAAATCAAATTCAATTATAGATTAAATGAAATATTATTTTAACCGATAACATTGATAATTAGATAAAAAATTTCGATTAAAAATTAGATAAGAAGATTTAATTGAAAATTGAATTGAAAAATTCAATTAAAATTTAGATGGTAATTTGATAACGATTTTTGTACAACTGACCAATGATATTATCCTTGAATGCTTCATCACTGCCGACGCTGCTGTCCAACAGATCAACCGGATTTTCATGACTGAGATAAGTCGAGACTGTATCAACGCTTGGTCTTCGTCCACTTTTTGTACTGCTCGAATCAGCATCGAGTACTGTGTCCCAGTTTGATTTTCGTTTTTGGCCAGATTCTACGACAGCCATCGTATTATTATTATTGTTTCCCATGCTCGTGTGTTTTCCACCAAATATATTGTTCAGTATAACACGAGCAATGTTCGAAGGTCCATTGTCGCCATTTTGTTTACTTTGCTGCAATAATAATGTAAAATATTTCTGCTAAATTGCTCATCCGTCGTAAATATAAATATTCGACAGTGGAGAAAAATTGTTAACATTTTATCCCACACACCTTTTTGCTGTTACCGTTCGATTTTTTACCGTTACCGGTTGTTTTCTTGTGCGTTTGCTTGACACTTGGATTTTTAAACATTGGTGGCAGATAAGTGAGATTATGAGTCTTGAGATAGTAGTCTTGAGTATAGTTTCTGCCAGCCGACGATTGAAGTTCCTCCAGGGCAACTTTGACTAGAGGATAAGGTGCCTGTTGAACTCGACGTATTGGCCTGACGTAACCCGTGCAACAACGAACTTGTGTTAAATTGCAAAAATTTATTATATAAGGAAAGCCAAGATGAGTCTTTGATACGTCGATCGTTTTGTCACCCTGTGAAACAAATAATTAAAATTATTTAAATTAATCAATTGGATGAAATTGGTGCACAAATTTAAGCGTAAATTAATTAAATGTACATTTTTATTATATGTACAAATAAATTATTTTCTTGATGAATAGGCTGAAATTTTAGTTTTTCCAAATAAAACTTGGTAAATTATCGATAAATTATTTTCTTATACTGTGGAGAAAAAAGGAATGAGAATGGAGATGAAAATTTATATTTACCATTGCCCAGGCTTCTTCAATGAGACATTGCACCTCCATATCGTATGTGTGCCAATCGTCCGTATCTCCGGCCCATTCCCACTTGGCTCCTTTGCCCGCTGGTGAACCAGGCAGATAAAATTTTCTTCTGACTCCGTGTATTTCTTCTCCATCGTCGCTGCACTGTGTCTTTGTCTTTAGATTTATGTAGTACCTGTCGGAGTGCAAACTTTTACGTTTTTCGTTCTTAAAATGGCAAAACAATTTTCAAATTTTATTATCATATGATAGTTAAAATGAACGAAAGAAAGTCTCAAATTTATTATCCAACGATAGGAAAACAAATAAATAATAATACATAGAATAGTCAAGTAGATATGCTGTCCTTAAAAAAATCTTAAAAAATTATAACTCTTGCTTAAATTAGGCACCGAGAAAAAAAAAACCAAAACAAAATACAGTATCCAAGGCCACGTGAAACATACGTGGATTCAAGAGAGAGAAAGACAGAGAGAGACCGAGAGAGAGAGAACTAAAGTTTACTATGAAGATAATATAGACTTTTTGGAAAAAAGAAAGAAACTTTATATACTTAATTTAACTTTATAAACTTGAGATTTATTATTCTTTTTTTTACATTATAAATAAAAATTTGATTCTGTAAAATTTCCATCAAAAAATTGTCCAAGAAAAGTTTGACATTAAACTCCCAAAATTTCAAGGTCACCGACTGACCAGTTTCATAAGTTTTATATAGTATATGTATATATATATATATCCTCTTAAAGAATCTCGAGTATATTTCTATCAGATGATTTATTTTTGTTTGCTCGACGAAAAGTATAAAATGTTAAAAATATTTAAATATGACATAATTTCATTGCGGTACAGAAAAAAAATTGATTTTTCAGAGTTTCAAGTAGATTTACTATATTTTCAAAAAGCAATTGCAAAAATTCTTACCTGTCCAAATTTGGATCGGCATCATTGAGAAAAACACGGGTCAATTTTTTGCAATGTGCCCTCTCGAGATGCTGTGAAACAGCAGGACTGTAGGGTCTCCATCTGCCCTGACGATTTTCCCATTCCCAAACGACGACAGCGTGTCCATGCTCTTGTCCTTGGGCGTTCGTCGTCATCATCGTGTGTGTTTATATAAATATTACATACACACGTTGTCGTTTTGACGAGAATATAACTATATATATGTATACACAAGCAGCGAAGGAATTTCACACGCACACGACGCACACAATCAACGATACCCAAGAGCGTGGGAACATTTTCAATATCCCACGAAGTGGGAGCGAGATAGCGCTATATGTGCATGCACCACAGAGTAAGAGAGAGAGAGAGCGATACTCTTCTCTTCCCATGCACACACACACACACACACGGACCCACACACGGCTTAATTTTTCACGCCTCCACCCAAAGCAAATGACTTCCAACTTTCGATTTATTTACGGTCTTGATAATCAAAATATCGTCCTGTTATCATTTTTATCATGTTTCGCACAAAAACTCTCACAAATTTGTCAATTATCTCGTTTATAATCGAACGTACACGAAGAGTTTTGTTTCCAAACTGTTGGAGAAGAAAAAAAGGATCGAATAAATGAATGAACGAAGAAAGAATGACAAGTGCAGCTCCCGCTTCCCACGAACGTGGCGCAAGTGTCGGTACCATCGAGTGGTACAGCCACTGGCCGTATGGTGGCGTCGTGGCAGCGCATGCGCGGCTTGGTAGCTCGTCATTTCGATTAATCGAACACTTCGATATATTTCGAGGTTGGGAATGGCCAGAATAATAATAATAATAGATAATAATGATTGTCGGCGACGTAGAACAAAAAACATGTGCACTATAAATACAATCCGACGCTTAAATATTACGAAATACTGACGGAAAAATTTGATTTTTTTATATATATACGAGAAAAAGGCTGCGCCGTTTTACGGATAAAACATATTTTGTGTATTTTTAATTTGTCGACAAAATTTGTCAGTCTCGCGATGTTAACAAGATAGTTTTCGTGCAGTTTTCCAAAGCTCAGAATTCCTTCAACTTTGAGACTTTTTTTAATATCGTTTAAATGTTCAATTGAGGATGCTATCGTGAGTGAAGAAAAAATACGAGAAAAGGTTTTGTGATATTCGAGAAAAAACATTTTTTTGCGGGATGAAAAGATCGTTTGTTTGGAGATAAAATTGATGAGGAGTGACTGTTGACCGATGAAATTAGTGTTGTTGCCTCTGATCTGACCCTGAGAGAGTTTTTATCACACAAGTTGTTAGCTCATTTTGAATAATGGACGTTGAGAGAATAGCAATGTTTGCAGGAGTGGGTTTTGCTCTGGGGATTGGAGCTTTCGTCCTGTGGGGACCTTCACCAAATCCTAGGAGACGAGGTGAGATTCAATGCTAAAAGTTATGATCCTTTTGACCCTAAACGATATCAATAAAGAATTGACATTGTACACTAAAAGAGGTCATGCAATCTGGATTTTTTTAATTTTTAGAGTTTGGGAGGGACGAGGAAAATGATTATATTTTTTTGTCATCATTTACCATGTGTTAAACTCTATATGATAAAAAGTTTCACATTGATCTCGATTTATTTACAATCTTTATTGAAGTCTGAAAAAAATCATACATAACGAATTATTATTAAACGAATGAATTATAGAAATGTAGAAATGATTTTTTTTCAATTGTTTACAACCTTTTAAGCCTCATATCACTGAAAATTTCACGTTTTTATCCCAAATTGATTTACATATTTATGTACCTAAATACAATTGTGATACACTGGAAGATAATTGAGAATGAGAAATGAAATTGGTACCAATAAACATGACCCTAAATCAAAAAATGCAACTGTCATTAAGAAAAAATTAATCGATTAATTTTCAGAAGAATAACTCAGTTTTTGCTATTATTTTGTAAGATTAATGATTACAAGGCAGTATTTGACAAGGTATATTTGTGTCATGATTTTAAGGAGCCGAATTTACAGTTATAATCTTGTTTTAATGAGATATCACTGATTTTGGTTGTTGAAAGATCCAATCATCTAAGACAATATTCTTTATTTATAATTTACAGTCATTTCATTATTAACCTTTGGGAGTACAGACTTCGTCTTCGAGATTATTGGTGGATCCATTGGTGTCTGTATCTTTCGATAGAATATTTTCTTGGGATCTTTTTTCATTAAAGTTGTCGAGAAACCTGTCTAGATGATGATTGTAAAATTGCAATATGTGTCGATTCTATAATTTCCAAAACAACTCGGTTTGAGTGGATCAAAGTTTTAAGTTATAAAAAAATAAGCCACTTTCGCCCGATCGGAGAGACCCATGGGTGTACTCCTAGGTCTACGTCACATCTACAATTTGCCAATCAATTGAGGAAAAAAGCAAAACATATTATCTAGCAAATTTATAGGGAATCTTGAATTTAAAAAATTATTCTTCATTTATTAACATTTGACGAGTTTTAGTATATATATTAAAATTTAAAACATACCTCGATGGCAAAAATATATAGAAGAACTTGAAATAATGAATAAATGAATATTTGTTTCAGGTCAAGTAGCAGGAATTACAAATCTGGGCCATACATGTTTTTTAAATTCTCTGCTACAATCACTGGCGGCAATACCGATATTCAAAATTTGGCTTTACAAGCAACGTGATAAGAGCAAATCTACAAGTTTCACAAGCAATCTCGCATCGGTTTTAGACAGTACGTAAATAAGATGATGAAAAAATTAACAAAAAAGTTTAGGAGAAGTGTAGGTAGATTTTTTTTTCTTCTTTTCCCAGAAATTAATGGATTTGATGAGGATCTTTATGGCGATATTGCTCCAATCGAAGTGATAACTTCTCTTGGGCCTCTGTGGCGTTTTGGGCCAGGACATCAAGACGCCCACGAACTTTTTCATGTTGTTTTAAGTGCCCTTCAATCTGAAACTCAAACAGCAACGAGCAGGGTTCGTCTAACTTTAACAAAATACTAGAATTTTGTTTTTTTTTTTTCATTAAATCGCGAACGAAAATAAATCAACATTTCACAATTCATTTATTCGCATTTTATCGTTATGAATTGAAGAATTGCTTAACCCAGACACTCTCAACCAAAAGTTGAGCTTGATAAGAATTTTGCATATTTCGCGATGTGATAAAAAACCATCATATTGAAGATACCAGGGATATTTATTATTATTATTATTATTAATAATAATGCCAAAATGTCACTGACAAATTAGTTTGAAAACAATGTAACAAATTAGACAGTAAATGATATTTTTTTTACGAAATGTGTCCGTTCATCCTTCCGAATACATATGAATTTTTTTTATAGAATTTTCTCTCCATTTTGAAATTTACGGTTTTGAGCATTTTTAGCAGTCCATATTTATAAAACTGGTTAGTCACTGTCACCTTTGAATTTTACGGGTGTAATATAAAGCCGAGAGGCTACAAACACATATCCAAAATTCACGATTTCACAATTTTTATTGATTAAAAATATTTGGGAATATCCTTTTAAATTACAGAAAGGCTGTCTCTCAGATGCTTTACCCGTTGGATTGGAAACTCTCTCGGACCCAAATGGATTGAACGATTATCTAGGTCTTCGAAGCGTTTCTTGCAACGACATAGCTCAAGTTCAGATAAATTCGGAGACTGAAAAAACACTGGAAAACACCGACGGTTCGATGATCGCCTCGACAAGATCGATATCAAATGGTCACGTTCTTAACAAACCAGGCGTAATTATCGCTAGATCGGCCGAAATAATTTCTAATAATCAGAACAACGATGAAAATAAAGGATCTTTCAGACCTTGGAGTTCACTCTGCGCGATTCCTCAGTCCAGTATTTCCGTTATAGCGAACGAGATACATCCATTTTCAGGACTTTTGACAAGTCAACTGCAGTGCACAAATTGCAAATGGAAAGTGAGTATTATAACATGATGAATTTTAAATATCGAACAAATATTTTTCATTCAGCAATAATGTTAATGATCTTCAACATATATGTGACAAAAATAATTTATGCATTTATCAATCAGTGCCAACTGGCACTGATTGATAAATGCATAAAAGTTTTTTCTTTTAATTCATAAAATTTGTCATTCCAGTCTCCTGTTCGCTACGACAAGTTGGAAAGCGTATCTTTGCCTCTGCCACCAGCCGGCGGTGCTCTCACATGGAGACAACACACTTTGGCCGAATTACTTTCTCGTCTAGTGACGAGTGAGGTGATTCACAATGTACAGTGTGACAATTGTTCATCCCGATGTCCAGCTGTTAAGACCCTGACGCTTGGAAAATTGCCACGATGCTTGTGTCTTCACATACCGAGAACAACATGGAGCGACTCGGGAGTGCCGATAAAACGCGATGATCCAGTTATATTTCCGGAAATTTTGATACTTGATCCATTTACATTCGCAGAGGCGACAAAAAGAAATTCACAGGTGTGTTAAAATTTTAAATATCTTATTAGTCATTCAAT
This sequence comes from Dyspetes luteomarginatus, assembly GCA_963669185.1. Taxonomy (NCBI): domain Eukaryota; kingdom Metazoa; phylum Arthropoda; class Insecta; order Hymenoptera; family Ichneumonidae; genus Dyspetes; species Dyspetes luteomarginatus. Next base: position 10,368,250 of record OY769903.1, on the reverse strand, counting down.
TTTCACTAATACATCAATCAATTATATCCAAGTATTTTTGATTGTTTTTAACTCTCCAAACCCAATTGATTTCAATATAATTTCATTCAAACGATCCTGAATTAAAAACTATTCAGTTTTTATCCTGAGAATTTTCTCTGGTGAGATTCGATTTGTTAATTTCATGCACCCAGACATCTTTAAATAGTGCATTAATTCGATTTTTTAAATGTAATTAATTAGTATGTGTTGGTCAAAAAGTAATTAATAATTGATATTTGAATGATTTTCAATTAAAAAAAAAAAAAAAGAAGGGTGGTATACAATCGATGGTACTCATGGACCAGAGCATTCTTGAGCAAAACATGACCAACGGAAAGCATAGATACAAATTGCAAGCTGTCGTTGAACATCGTGGACCCGTCGATGCTGGTCACTTTGTGTGCTACAGACGTGGAAATCGTGACGGCCAATGGATCTACACATCCGACACAACTGCTGATAAAACATCGTTGACGGATGTTCTTTGCGCCAGTCCTTATCTACTTTTTTACGAACGCATAAACGGCCTTACCGGCTGAGTTGAAATACTTTCAATTTCCGAACCACAAGCGAAAAAATTCTACTGCGACTGAATGCAATTGTCATATCGTTTTACACGTAATTTGGTACTCAAAAGAGTTCCAGCGACGATTTTAATGATAAAAATTGTAGCCTTTTAGCTGTGCACTCGAGAAAGAAGAGAAGGGAGTACACGAGCTTTGAAACTCGAAAAAGTAAACTTTTTCTTTACGAAAGTTATTTTTTGTAGTATATTTTCAAATGATATTTCTCAATTATTTTAATTATTACTGTTTAAGAATATAATTTCTTTAAGACATTCTGTCGATATTACCGACCTTTGGGCCTCGTTTATCAGTCAATTTACTTGCAGTTGTTAAGTTTTTTTTTTTAACGAAAGTTTTGCTTGGCTCATGTACTCCCTTGAAGCAACATAGAATCGTAGATTCATGTTGAGAAAGAAGAGAAAGAAAAAAAAACCTTAGACTGTGTATATTCCAATAAGTTTACGAGAACCACCAATGTATCCTAAACTGGTATAGCTTCGTTGATATTTCCCTGTACCAGTTAAGCGTTCGTTATACAACTTTTCGTAGTTAATATTATAAACCAATTTATCGAAACGAATGTTTCAAACATAATCGTATTCTACGATAGCGAGCTTATATTGTTCCAACTTTTGAGTCGGCTAAGACCTTTGTAGAAGATCCAAGGAACTCTGGAATTATGTGATTTTTTTTTGTTAACTATTTTAGATTAGAATGCAGACTGAGGAAATTTTGCCAATATACCGAATGTGTCGGTTCATACTTAATATCGCGTTAGAATTAACGATAATCACAGTTTAGTAGTCATATAAGAATCCAATGATGGAAAAAAAAAATGAACGTAATGATATTAGGATGAACAAAGTTAATAACACCAAGTCGTTTGAGATAAACGTGCCAAACCAAAATGAGCCTTTTATTCGTTATCAAAATTGAATGTTTTTTTTCCAACTATTCATAAGTTATCTGTACTCTTGTCCCATATTCATCACAATCGAATGAACTGGCTCAAAATCGATCATAATCGTTGTTTTTTTAAATAATTATCTCTTGGCCTCCCGACGAGATATTCGTTGGATTTTTAATCTTAAGGTAATGTTGAATTTTTTTTTTTACTAGAGGCAATATTTTTATTAGTCTTCTGGTTTTTCTGGCGGTGGTCCACATGGTTGAAGCATCTTTTCCATTATGTTGAATCTTACACGAGCCTTTGATTCATTCTCAGCTATGGCAAAGGCATTCAAGAGATCGTGATGTCCCATGTAGGAACTACACGAGTCTCTGTGCTGATTAACCATCCATTCGAACTTTGTTGTGTCTGCGTGACCAGTGCCAATGTATTTCGACTGCAAATGCTCCAATTGACTGTGTATGTTGTAACGTTCGCCCATTCTGTTAACTAAATGGGTAAACAATTGAATTGAAAAAATATGGCCATGTTTTACGATGACTTTAAAAGGAAGAAAGAAAAAAAAACTGATGAAATCATAGTAAAGTAGAAGGTTTGATAAGTCGGAAAATTTAAGCGGGTAAGTTGAATCTCAACCACTCATTTATGGAATGTCCAATCTTAATCCTATACTCGAGTTAATCACGGATGTGAGTAAGTGAAGATCGCTCCAAGTACAGGTAACAATTGGAAGGGAGCAGACAATATTATTGAATAAGAATTTATTAATTTATTTGGGCATCCATTGAATGTTTCCAAAATCATTGAATGCATGAAAAATCATCCTGTTAAATCCAAGTTAAAAAATAATTTTTAGCCCTGCCTTTAACTATTGCCTGCAAGTATCATCTGAATTGTAATCTCTATATATAAAAGGAAAACATGACTGACTGTCTGACTTATAAATCAATGTCCAGCCTCAACCTCTGGTCCTAGAAACATGAAATTTGGGGAGTATTTTCTTTCTATGACACAGGTGTCCACTAAAAAGGGATTTTTCTAAATTTAACCCTTAAGGGGGTAAAGAAGGCTAAAATATAATAAATGGTCACAAAATCAAATTCAACACCTGATGCCGCAGCCGCTAGTTTCATATAATTCAAATGGTAAAATTCGTCATGCTGATGGAAAAGGTGGTAAAAAAATTGTAACGATTTATTCTCACTTTTCGATTGTTTGACTACTTTTTTTATAATTACGAGGAATTTTGCCACTTGGATAATATTGGATTACAGCCCAAATAACAGCACAGCACGATATGTAAGCAGGGATGAAAATTAGTTTTTCACAATCTTGCAATTAATGAAAAGAAAATTATCGAGTTGTCAAGAGTTCTCCAGCAGTTTGCAAACCTTATCAGTCTCTACTGTATCTTGGTCACGAATATTCGTAAACATAGCGAAGAGGTTATGTCGCATGAGTTAATACATATATAACCACGTACGAGTTAATTTATTTTGTGTTTTAACCCTTTTATCTGCCTTGAAAAAAAACGCTTAACCCCAACGAATTTATCCGAAAATAATGGGAAAAATAGCGTAAATGCGATAACGATTGCATGGTCGGAGAGTTAATTAAATTTCGTAAATTCAACATCGATTTATGCACCAATCATTTAATAAAATTTAATTTAAATGACTTACCTTTTTTTACAACTCCACGTATCTAAATACCAGTATTATCAGCTGAAACTAATTGTGGTTTTTATTGTTATGGTTTATGGGCTTTTCAGAAGCACTATTGAAATATAACCAACGAAGATAGAGATACTCTATCTTCGTTGACATAACATATATTTAAGGGAACCACCCATAAGCGCCATCTCCCAGCGTTGTAGGCAAGTTCATGCTCACATCCTTCTCTCAGCGTTTCGCTGCTCCGCGTGATGTGGCTTAAGAAGGCCACACCGACCTACGGTAATCTATTTACACGGGCCGAACTTACGTGCATCAACGCACCCGTGGCGCCCCAGAATTGTTCTGACTTCTGACATCGAGATTACAGACTAGAGGTTAATGTCATTGGAGGTTGTCCTAATAATTTCTGTATTCAGATAATCAGTTTCAGTGATTCAAGATTCAATATTCAGTATGCTCGTGTGTGCGCGCGTGCCTGAATTTGTTTCTATATTGTGTATCGTATGAATAAAATTGAATGAAATTTTTTTGCAATTTATTATAAATGCGTGATACAAACATGAAAATAAGAGCAAAAGGGACATTATGACTATTTGGGTCGCATTGAACAACACAGTATAATGGAGTATGCTGTGTGATCGAGGCACCCCACAGACCATCTTCGACTTTTTTTCTCGTTTCGTCTAACTGTTCCGTAGGAGCGCAATTTTCGACATTGTTCAGCCCTTATCAAATCACGATCATCTTGTGAATTGTATCAGAGACATCTGTTTGTGATATAGCAAAAATGCCGCACTTTGTGAGCTCACGAGACGAGACGGTAAGTATTTGTTTTTTAGGCTATACTTATGCTTTATTATGATTATATAATTGTGTACATAATTTTTCGTAGTTCACATTAAAGTCTCGGTAAATATTACACAGTCAGTAAATGCTTTAGTCAGCATTATGCGATATACAAATATCGCCATCACATCATATTTATGAGTTGGAGGTTAACGATATCTGCAGCAAGAATATATCGAACAAAAATATCAAACAAAAAGAGTGCATGTCCATGATGAAAAAATATTCATGTCTTTGTCTACCTGCAAAAAAATTGGAGTTTTCCCTATTTTACCATTTTTCTGATATAATTATTATCCTATTTTACATTATTCTGACAAAATTTGTTGTAGAGATTTGTTTTTGTACATTGTTGTAGAGATTTAAGTGATGATGACGGAAATTTTTCATTTTGTTAAGTTTTTGATCAATATAGACTTTTATATATATTAAATATCATAAATTTCGTTTAATCGTGAAATTTTTAACTAGTTCGTTTGGTTTTTATAGACATTGACACTTTTTCGATGTCAGTAAAAACCTGGAAGGTCTTGTATCTGATTAAAAAATAAACAGATTATTTTTTAAGTATCACGCAAGAGTGTTTTTTTCAATAAATATATTTTTCACACATTTCCTTACTTCCTGGAGTATTGGAAATCATTATTTTTTTTTCTATATGGTATTTGTCAAATGTATGGTGTTTATGTTTATGAAGAATGTGTGGTGTACAATGATGTACTTGATAAAATAATACAATGAGTGTCTAATTTGTATATGTATTTTTAAACATATCTAAAGTAAATCTGACTTCTTGTTCTTTATTGCAAGCCCAGTAAATGAAAATTTCATTTTTTGTTCATAATTTTCCTCTGTTCATAAAGTTTACTTGTTGGAAAAAGCTCTTGGAATTGTAGCAAGGGAAAGTTTTTGAAGACAAGAATATAATGAAAAAAAAAATATACAAAAGTTCTGATTTGTAACATTTTTGTAATTTCATCAAGCTCAATAATTTGAAATTTCAATTTCAATTTATCGATGTAAAAAGTTTCAACAATTTTTCATTTTTCTTCAAGTTGAAATTTCTCTAAGGTCAAGTTTCTCTAAGGTTCAAAACATGTCGGACGTATCATCGGATTTCGCGAGCCTACGAGTCTCGGCACTTTGCAAGGCATCGCGAATATCGAGCTCGATTGACAAAGTGACAATAGGACCAGACTCGAAAGTATCGAACGAGGACGAGTCATGGGCGGAGAATTTGGAGAACGAGAAAAACACTTGCAATGTTGTTGGATCCAAGGATACTGTTGGACAATCGAATTTAACGAAAAATTCGGATATTTCGACTCGAAGCAGTATTACTTTTTCCGTGAAGAAGATTCTTCTGGAGAATGAGATGCAACGGCGCGAGGAAGTACGAAAAGCAATGGAACAACGACGACGTGCTATGGAAAAATCTGGAAAAGCTGTGCAGCAAGAGATTGCGATGATGCGTTGGATATTGGCGATGAAGCGAGAACAAGAAGAGGCTGAGATATTGGAGCGTTTGGAGGCTGAAGAAGAACGCCTTGCACAGCAGAATGAAATACGAAGAAAGCATGAGCAACAGTTGCAAGCTCAGAGAATTCAGGAGAGAAAGGAAAAGTTGGAACGTGAAGCAGAGGAACATCGAAGAACACGAGAACGTGAAGAACTTGGTAATCGTATTGGGCCATTGAGAACGAATTTTAGTGAAAAATGTCGTGATATTCGCAGTATCTCAAAAGCTTGCAAAGACAGAAATTCAGCTGCCGTTTCACTTGCCCCTCTTGCCAATAGATTGAAAGAGCTCAACATGCAAATGGAATCGATCAACGAGAAAACTAGGGTGAGATATCTGAATAGAAAAAAAACAACAATATTTTTATCAAATTGAAGAAGTATTGTGGATGAGAATTAAATTTTACTGATTAATTTTTTTTTTTCCTTAGTCTGGCGATATTACAACAACGGATCTCAACATTGCCGAGAATATCGTACGACAGAGCGAGGAAGTATTGAACGTTTGCAAATCGGAAATTGGTTGGTAAAAAAAAAAAAAGAAAAAAAAAATACAATAAATTGAAACGATAAAGCTGTTAATTTTTTCAATTTTCATTTTTCCCCATCAAAGTATTTACGAACTTGATGAAAATATTTCTCCTATAAAAATAAACTCATATAATGCTAATGATTTTTTAATGCAGCACGCATCGACTCTCTTTACGAGGAAGAAATAGCGCGACGTGAAGAAGCAATGAGACAAGCTGAGGCTCAGGCACAGGCAGAAGCGGCTCATTTGGCCGAAACCAATGAGTCTCAACGGCAAATTCTTCAGGAACAAATATCTAGTTCACCGGGAAATCTTTTGGTTCAGGAACAAGTCGGAGCTTCAACGATTATCGAGCCACCCGTTCAAGGACTCGCTCCTTTACCATCGACACCACCTAATGAAGTTGTCAATCCCTCGACCGAATCTTTGTCCCCGGAAACGGCAACTGGTAATTCTTATTTTTTGATCATTCATCTCGTCCGGTAGACTCCTGCAAATTAGAAATTTGCTCATTGCTTCCTCATAATTGTTCCTCATTCTCATAGAAAAAACTTCTCGAACGAGGAAAAAAAATTATGAAGCAATATGCAAATTTTTCATTTGCAGGGTTGATTTATAGCATTTATAAGCATTTTTCGGAAATTCGTAATTATACATTATTTTAAAGGCTCTACCGATCCTCGCTAAACTTAATACTATTTTTTCTTCTTTCCTTTTTATTTATCACTAACTTTCAGTTCGATATTTTTTCGACATTATTTAAAAAAAACATAGACAACTCTCTTAAATAATGTAAAGTTCCATCGATTTGAAAGAAAATCACAATCAAGAAAATCATATATTTGTGTGGCAAGCTTTAAATCGATGATTCTTCTCTAGTTGTCCTTTTCTAATTATTGAAGTTTGAATGTCGCCAAAGTGGCCCCAAGTCCCCCCCCCCCCCCCCCCCACACGCTAACTATTTTCTACATTTGAATTATTTGAAAATCTCAAAAAACAATTTTTTTCGCGACAATATAACTTTATGAGTAAGCAAAAAAGATTGAAGGATATTTTCATAGAATATTAAAAATCTTTGTATTTAATAATTTTGTGCCATTTCAGAAAAAACCGACAATGGCTTCTCGGACTACGAATCCCTTCAATTGTACATGAACACACACATATTTCTGACTAATTACGTCGAGACTTATCGAGAACTCGCGCAGGTAACGTCGTTGAAAAAATTTCGCTTCGAGTGTCAGAAAGCGATTAATATACCGGTAAATGCTATTTCTGGTGTGAGCGGTTCGCATCTCACGGAAAAGTATGTGATGTTGCGATCTTTGCTGATGGGAAAAGGATCGTTGAATGTGATGCAACATCCTCAGGGTGTCGCTTTCTGCAAAGATGTGCTAGCGAAAAAGATAGTGGTGAGTTTAAATATTTATTTATTCGGTAAATTCTTTCTCTTCAATGATTATTTGTTTATCCATAATGCTGTGAGATGATATTTTTATCGATTTTTGTCTTCGTAGCAGAGAATGAATACTTTGGATTTTTGTTAATTCTTGTTTATTCATCTGTACGTTTGTTTTTTTGTCTAGAGTCAAGGCGAAACTTTGATATCGAGCAAGCCAGAAATGGCTTTTCCCGTCGCAGCTGTTGCAGTCGCACTCTGGAACGATTATCCAGATTTTGGCCAACTTTTGCTCGCTCACTTTCGTCGAACTTGTCCGTACATACTGCCGGTATTTTTGCCTCGTCTTCAGGGACAAACGAACGAGGAATATTACAGATCGCTCGGTTATAAGTACAACGAAGAGGGCGTAGTCGAGAAACAGGACAAATATCTTACGAGAATGTCGGGACTCATGAGACTTTATGCTTCGATTATCGTGACTGGACAGAGGAGAGGATTGAACATACCTCATCCTCATGGAATTCAGAATGCATGGAGATGGCTCGCAATTACACTGAACGCCGGTTCGTTTCAAATATAAGCAAATAAGGCATTAAAAAAAATAACCCTCTTAACTCTTAACAAAAAAGTTTTACACGTTCAAAAAAAAAAAAAAAAGAAAAAAATCAATGATAATAGACTTTATAAGAAAATTCCGAATATCTGACATTTTCCAAATAGTCAAAAAAAATTTTGCATCAATATGAAAGAAACCCAATTTTCTTCATATCTTCAACTCAAGCAATATTTTTTTTTAAAGACTTTTCTCTCATTGAAATGTACTTTTTTTTTTTATTTTACAGAACCACGCATGGATCTCTCGGATGTTTGCGCTACTTTGATACTCGACATGCTTGACGTGGCAGGCAATTCATTGTGTCAAGCATATCCACGACAATGCCCGAAAATGCTGATGTTGTTGGCAACGCAATATTATCCACTGATGCAGAACGAGGCGGGAATTGGTGGTGGACCAATGGCGAGGCTGGAACAATTTCTCAAGGATTGTTTAACGAATAAAATGATTCCACCGCCAGAGGGACAATTATCGCCAAATTTTTGGTGAATCATTGAAGATAATGAAAGAAAGAAAAAATCGTATTCGATTGTAACAATAAACAATTCGTGTCCGATGATTCGGTCGCTCGCGTATGTCTGTCCGTGGGTGCTTGAGTGTGTGCGTGACTGGATTAGACGATATTCTATTGGATTTTTTTTTCTTTTTGATGTACATTTATATCCGAAGAGAGCCAACGAGGAGAAATCAATCGAGTTTTGTGGCAAATAAAATTATAAAAAACGTATGTATAGCAACAATCAGTTGAATGATAAAACTTTATTGATATGAAATATTTAGTAGCGGAATGCAGTGAATTAAATTACATCGCTTTTTTTCAAATATTTTATCGAATAGATTTAAAAAAAATATATATATATATATTTAGTAGTAAGGCACGCTCGTTACGACAGATTTGATATCATCCAAGTCGTAACGATCCTCGCTGTACTCGCCAAAACCAGTAACACCAAATTGCTTGAGTCTCTCCATCCATCCTTCGTCACGTTCGACACTCAGCAAACTCTCCTTAATCTTTTCACGAAGTGATGCTGCGAATTAAAGGAAATTAATTTGTTCATAATTTATCGTCCAAATTTTGTATCATTATGCATGTCAAAAATTGACATTAATTGCAATAATTTTTTGCCTCTGTGCCTAAAAATCATTAAAAAAATTAACCGCTAATAGGGAAAAAAAAAACGAAAAAAAAAAGAGAGAGGAAAGTAAAAAATCTGGAAAATTAAGAGACAATTGGCAAAAATTGCTTATTGAATATTATCAGAGAAAGGAGTTTCTCAAATTAAACATTCAGTTTTATGTTTTTGGTATCGTTTCAGTACCTTCCATTTTTTTGTTGAGCATTATACGATAAGGTGGCAAAGGTCCGAGACTCGCGAGAGTTGAAAGTGAACCTATGCCCGGCAGGGTGTTTTTGTGACAATTTATCACCGGTGACTCCAAGACACCGACCTCAGCTTGTTTTCCAGCTACCATTTGTAGAGCAGCCAATTGCGATCCGGAATCTTCGACACGTAAAAAATTATTAATATTATATCCGTTGAAATAATCAATTGGACATAATGGTGTTATTAATGTTATTATAATTTTATCAATTTTTATTAGTCGTTCTACCCAAGGTGTTGCCGAAGAAGGAAGGATTTTCGCCCTTGGATTTCAAGTGGCTGAATAGCAATCCCGCGGCACCGAGAGCTTTTCGTCTGTCGGGCAGTGCGCATCTGTATCCACGTAAATCGAGAATTTCCTGTAGAGGAAAAAACATGAAGGAAAATCAGTTTTATGACAAATCATAGGAAAACAAAAAAACACGTGAAGAAAATAGAAACCTCGACGTTTCGCAAACAGTCCGCAGCGATAACGATATCGACGTAGACAGCAGGATTTTTGCCTTTGATCAAACGATGCTCGAAAACAATACCCACGGGAAGAAGAGAACCTTCGTTCCAATCGTCACTAGCCGGTAGAATCGCTAAATTCGGAAAAATAAATTAAACGATCCATAGTGGATGAAATTTATAATTTTTCTTTGAATTTATAAATCTCAACTTCCTAATGAATAATTGACAACCCTCAAATTTATCATAAGCGGGAAAAAAAATAATTTCTCCAAATAAAATCCAGTGATATTGAAACGATAAGAAATATATAATAATTCGCAAATTATAAAATTTGGTTCGTTATTATTTATTTTGTAAAATTGATTAAAATTCATCAGAATAAGTGAAATTCGTCAAGTTCATTGTAACTATGGGATTTATTCAAGTTAAATTCATTAATATTGAAAGAATAAGGTTTTCAAATTATTAATAGACTGAAAAAATAAATCATTATTAATTTTTATGAATTAAATAATACTGCCGCAACATTTTCATGTTCTATTAAATTAATTTATTATAACTTGCACGGTCAATGAGCAGAAAATTCATCAAAAATATTGATAAGGAAAAAATATTATTTCTAAAAGTTTGATGTTAATTTTTTTTTTCTCTCACCTATGTCAACCAGATCTTTGGCAACGGGTCGATCGACTCGTGACTCGTAAAGAAGGGAAACCGCATTTCCTGTTGTTACTTCAATGACCTCGGCGATAATCTCGAAGAGAGCGATTGGCAGTGAGGGTGCCAAATGAGTCGCGAGAATCAATGGACGTTCTTCAAAATTAGCCGGTGGCGGTCTCGCAGAGGCACGACGAGGAACAGCGACGTGCGTTGGATTGCAATAATTCTAAAACCAAGAAACCAATCAACTCTAATAATATTTATCCCCGATAAAATGTTGTGCCATTTATGAAAAAATTCTAAGAAATTTCGGTGTTCGAATTAATTCGAATCTTCGAACCTGGGAAATTTTAGAGAACGAAAAAATCGATCGAACTTTGCGTCGACGTTTTTTTTCCGGTTCGTTACTCACAGTTGAGGATCGGTCGATGATTGGAATTCGCTTCGATCTTGCAGGAACGACTGGTGGTGTTTCTTCCATTGGAACATTATCGGTGATTTCATCAATAACGAGATTCTCATTTTCTTCCACTAATTTTCCTTTTAGCGGAGTAGCAAAATCGGCTCCACCGCCAATAGAATCACCAACTATTTCAAATGATTTTTCTGTCGTATTTTTCGATTTTTCCTTAATTTTTACTTTTTCCTTCTCTTCCTCAGATTTCGTCGTTGATGGGGATTTCGTTGGGCTTGTCAACGAAGCGGAATTTTGTGCCACCGATGATGTTGCTTCGTTGATATTTTCACGTGGCAATCTGCAGCATGGACTGACTCGTTTTTCCAGATCGGCCGAATCATCATTTTTATTCTTGGCGAGAATTCCTGGCTTTTTAATGGACGTCATCTTGTCACAGGATGAGTAAATTTAATTCTTCCTTCCTCTCGCGACTATAAATAATTTTGCCGGAAATTTTTACTGACAATATAATTTTTGCACATTGTCAATAAATAAAATGAGCCTTTTTCAATAATAATTGTCACTAACGAAACGATAATTTAAGCTATTTTTCCATAACAGTGTCTCCACCAATTTTCTAATGATTCATCAAAGTCACCTTTCGTTATATTGCAAACACTGAGACAATCCAATGTCGTGAATTTTGAAGAGTTGGAAGTATTTATTTTGTAATTTGCAAAATTTAACATTTAATATATATAAAATTTACAAATTTTCGATAAAAAACTTATCTTTGTAGAAAAATAATTGTCATATTATAGATAATTATCGGATGATTTTTATTATAAAAAAATAATTGCAATATTGGCATAAATTTTTGTCGACGATATTTATCGAGCAATAATACTGTCTGACCTCTGATGTCCGTTGTACTACTTATTGAACTAGTCTCCGCGAAATCGTGATAAAAATCGTTATATCGATTTTTAATTTTTACATTTTTCCATCAACTTCAATCCAAAATGATTATTTCCCAGAATTTTGCATTACAAAAATATTCCAAAATAATGAAACATCTGAAGTTTTACATAAATTTTCTACACTATATATTTACCTGTCTACCGTTGAAAAATATTTGTCTGTCCAGGCAGTATCTGTGCTCACTCGTCACTTCTCGACGACAATTCTACGTTCTACTCGAATCTTCTTCTTTTATTATTTCTCTTCTTTTTTTTTTTCACACACAAAGTCTGCTTGGTACGATTATCTTCATTCGGCAAGCGCGTGACGACTGCGTGTGCGAAACGTCTTTGAGAGTTCACAAGCGAGAGGGATAGAGCGAGAGAGTACAAACGTTGAAAATCTCGATGACGACCAAGCGGTCGGGTGGATGTGTACGTTATCCTCATCCAATGATGAACAGGGTGACGAGTTTTGCATCGAGAACCGGCGATAACTCGATATGCATCCATGGGTCACAAACTGTGTTTTGTATGCAACGATGACTAATCGATGGAAGAGCAAATAGCAAAACACATAATCGTCGCACACATGATACGAGAAATTAAATTCTCTCGAAGGAATATTACCGAAGCGACAAATAAATCATTCCGTGAGTCGACAAGGTAGCTTTCTTTGTTTCTGAATTTCTTTCCCTTCTTTCACTTGCACATACATTTTAGTCATACACCTTCTATTTCAACGATAGGTACTTTTTTATTTCTTTTTTTTTTTTTCATTCTGCTCAGATCCTCGGTCATTTTGTATTTTTGAATTATTTTTTCAACTGATATATGTTTTCTTCTTTCATTGAAATTTCATTCCTCTTTTATCTGTAAATCTTCTTCTTCGTGTCCCTTTTCTCTCTCCTGTTTTCAAAATCGTGTTTCCTTTTGATTCTTTTTTTTGGCATTGTTCCTAACATAAACGAATTACGATTGTATTGTGTAAAAAAATTTTAAAAAAATAATGGCTCCAATTTTTCATAAAGGTATTTTTTCATCTCTTATTTCAGAGGTTTTCTCACTTTGGATCAGTTTGGAACATCCGGAAAAAGAGACATAAGCTGAGCTTTTTTTTTGGCTGCACGACGACGTTAATATGCTCGATGATGTTTCGTAGATCACCAAATGGATAATACTTTACATATACCATTGAATTTTTCATCCGATCAATTTTTCATCCAGTTATTATTTTTGTCGTTTCGTTGTTCTCGTCGAGCTCTACAAACGGACGAAAGTCCCACCGACCAGATTAAAAATCAACGAATACGGCCGATGAAGACATCGCCCGGGCGTATAACTTGCGGATATTCCATGAATTCTCATAATTCCTGAACTATATTTGGTAAAGAAGACATAGAAGAAAAAATATCAAATCTCGATGATCAGCCAAAATTTGTGAAAATGTCCATTAGAAACAAATGAGATATAATTCTTGTCTGAGGATTATATTTCCATTCGTTTTATATCGGTGCGCGATAACTCTCGCAAGTTCACTCATCACAAGAGAGGATTCCTGTTCTCTCCTCCGAGACTGGCATTCAGCGAACCAATGTGTGCGAGCGAGAGAGAGAGAGAGACGGGCAACGGCTCGACGCCCGGTTCCTGACGAGTTTCCGCGTTCCAGAGAAGAAGAACGCGCGTGCTTCTTGTCGCCTCGACGCAGACGATGAAGACGACGACGACGACGATCGAGCTTCGGTATATCTCCAGACTCGTGTAAAACGGTAAGAATAACGGACAACCACGGGGGATTCCCCGGCGAATAACTCAACTCAAATATTTCTCATTCTTCGTTTCAATCGATGATAAAACGACCATGAAATTCTGTTTTGTTTATTTTTTTTTTTTAGGGAACCAATTGATAATTATTGTCACGAGTTCATTAGAAGATCGCTCCAATAGTATTGAAGAAAATATCACATTTCGAACATTAGAACTTTATACTTGGACTTTAAGAAGTTTGAAATTGTAATATTTTCAAATTTTACATCTTGACAATGGTTATTATTTCTATTTGCAATTTAAGACCTTTCGATGTTTGCCCCAAATTTTTAAAATTGTGGAATTCAGAATTTTTGTCATTCTACAGTTGTAGAAAATTTGAAAATGGAGAATTCAGCAACGATGTTTTATATCCGAAAAAGTAGTTTTTTTTTATCATCTTTGCTTTGGACTGATAAATTATATCCAAACATATTGATTTTTGTAATGATCGTGAAACAGTCACAATTAATATTTATCAGCTAAATATAGTGCCTACACTGTTAAAGAATTTAGCACAGGTTGTCTCCTCAAACGTTGACTCACTCGCACCTTAGGGAAAAGCACAGTGTCGAGAGCGAGAGATTCAACGCTTGAGCGCGATTGTATATTTCCGTCGATGATGATCTCGCTTCGGGCCAAAATATATATATATATTTATACATGTATATGTATATACACTTATATAGACCCTGAAACAGGACTTTGTACTCTCGATATCCTTCGTGAATGATGCGTTTAAGATTTCTCAGTCAAAGCAGCGTGAAAAATTAACGATTACAATTTTCAACTGGACCTTTTAATTTTTTCATTAAAAAAAAAAAGCCTGAAAAAATCGTTGAGTTTTTGTCGTTGATTTTCTCGAATCTCATTCACATATTATCACACTCACTTTTCCCGAATAAAACAGAAAATATGAATAATTATCTTACATGGCAGGAAAATTTGATGAGACATTACAAAATTCGTTTTTATTTTAAATGAGTCCCGTATAATATATATATGTATTTTTTTAAGGTGTCCCAATGAATATTTTTACTAATGGAAAATTTTCAAATTTGATTTTAGTCACGAGAGGAGAAAAATCTGTCTTACGTTTACCGAAGACCGTGTAGGAATGTGGCTCTCGAAATTCCTTCAATAAGTTCCTGAAGTTGTTTTCGTGCGTGCTACGTGAGAGCGAGAGAGGAAGAAAGGGAGACAGAGAGAGAAAGAGAGAGAGGGAGACGCGGAAGAATTGACGACGTACATGACGAAGAGGCGTTTACCGGAACCGGCAAGTGGGTCACTGTCAGATGCGTGATGGTGCGATCGCATACCAACAATCCCACTATACGCTTATATACACACAGAAATATAATATCTACAAAACAAAAAGCGAAGATAACAAAAAGTCTCTCGCTATCGCGTTAAGCTGATTTTGTGAACGGAAAAAAATCAACGAAAAATTCACAAGAATGGAAAAAAAGTTTTCAAATAATTGATGAAAAAAAAAAAAAAAGACAACAATCTGAGCCTTCCTGGTGGCTACGCGCGACAACGGACACTGAAGAACTGGCGGGCCCCCGTGAGCGCAAAGCCCCCGGTCGAAGAGAGTGCAAGAAGGGGCCACGTATAATGAAGCAAAAGCAACAGGAGAGAGAGAGAGAGAGAGAGAGATATTCTTTATTCTCACTACTACAAATTTCCCTCTTCGAAACAAAACTCATTGGACACGTTATAGCGATGCTTCTGATTTTTTTTCGCTAGAAAATTGATTAAAGAAAAAGAGAAAAAAATGAGCTTGTTCATTGGTAACGTACAAGTTGACTGCGTCAGCAACTTGTGTTCTTCTAATCCGCCAGAGTTCTCGTATTTAATCTACATAATAATAAAGTACACTGACACTCTCTTGAGAGACTCACGGACATTCCTAGATTTGGTCGGGCTCGCGTAAAACGACTTCATAGACTGGTTGAGTTGTGAGAAGCTACACATGAAACGAATACTAACACATGAGAGAGAGAGAGAGAGAGAGAGAGCGAGAGAAAGAGATGTGACTGTGATCGAGTCGCCTCAATGACGTCAGTCGCACTTGTTTAATGTTTTTTTTTCTTTTGCTTCTTTTATTTTTCTTTATTTTTCATTGGCTCGATCTCTCGCTATGGTTGTTTCGATTTGCTACTGCAATTGCAATGATTTATATTAATGATGGGAAGTTATTCGGATGGAGGGAGGAGAAGGTGCGTTTGTAATTTAAAACGAAAAAAATTGTATGGCTTCCATTATTGGCTTTTTACATTACTTTTTAAAAGGATTCTCGGACTATTTTTTTAGACGAAGAAAAAAACATTTCCAGGATAATTTGACAATTGAGCTTCATGAATAATTTCGTTTGTTGCAACTGGACAATTTATTATTTAGGGCTTGTATAGATTTTGAGAAAGATTTGAGAAGTAATTTGGATAGTGTAAAATTTAATATCCTTGATGTTTAATGGATTTTTTAATTGAATTCTAAAACACAATGAATTTGAATCTTTACTGTCTAACTTTTTAAATCATGCAGATAATTCGTGGGGAGTGAAAATCGTTCGTTACAAGGACGAAATCAGGACTGAAAAATCTATGCATATTGATTTTTGGACACGTGATTGATTTGACAATCAGCAGGACTTCTTCCGAAGTAGAATAGTCCCGATCAATTTCGTGAATATAAAATCAACAAATTTTATCAAAATAGTCGATAAAAATTAATGTGCCGTCTCACAGAAGATCCGATGAAATTTTCTAATCATAAACACAATTCGTCTGACTCAATCTTTCATCGGAAATGAGACGCCGAACGTGTGCGAGTTTCTTTTTTTAATTTAATTTCTCATCTCTTGGTTTTTCTTTTGCAGTTTGGGCTGGGTGATGTTCAATGAGTCGATAGTCAACTAGCATCATCACCGACGGCTTTTCGTTCTCTCGGCGTCGTCGCGTCATTCAACCCCAGTAGCAGATGACTTTGCCGAGAGAGAGTCACGAAACGCGTGCTTCGAAGCCGGCGCGTAGCAATAAGAATTACGTCATCGACAATTCGCGGTGAAAAACGTGCAGACACACGCAAACACTGAGTATCGACAAAGCGAGCCACTATTCGAACAACCTTCCTCTCATGTTTCTCTCTCTCTCTCTCTCTCTCTCTTTCTCTCTCTCTTTATCTCTCTCTCTCTGTCGCTCTCTCGTAAAACAAAGTTGGTCGGATAGTCTCACGAAACAGGAGCGTCGACCATCGCGACCCCGGAGCTCTCCAGGATGCCGAGAACGGATTCTCTTGCTTGTTCGCCACTGCCGCACCGAAAGCCACACATGCTCGTTCCCATTCACGTGCCGCTGGAGAGCGCGTGTTAACTTTACATCGGCCAATTACAACATTGGCCACAATATTTCGAGCAGACATTTTTTTATTCTATGAAATCGACATCGATAAATAATGAATATTGGACTGGAGATTCTACATACTCCTTTGATTAATTCATAACGATTTCTGAAAAATCATTGATAAATTTGTCCATTTTTTGCAACTATTTTTGTTGCTATTTTAAATCTATTTTATTAGCTTATTATTTTTCATACAATCTATCGATACTTCATAATAATTCATAATTCATATTTATATAATTCATATAATTCATTCATAACAATGGAAATTTAGGGATAAAATATTCATTCTGATAGCACGCAATTTTGATGACGAAAGCGTTAAAAAAAAAAAAAAAAACATTAAAAAATGATCAATCAAATTTGTAATTTTACTTGCAATTTTTATATTATGTAGTCTTTATTCTTATTTGAGTTCATTTTTTTTCATAATTTTGCCCGGAAATTAAAAAAAATATAGTTATGGAAATTTGAGAATAAAATATTTTTAACGCGATTCGCAGACCTCGGCAACTTTAATGACGGAAACGCGTGAGCTCGGCGGACACTACTCTGTGATATCTGTTAACGAATGTAATAGTGTGTAATATCTCACATATAGTAGCGGCAACGACGACGATGACGACGACAACGACGACGACTACGACGACGATGACGACGACGACGACGATGAAGTCGAGGAGTGTACATGTATATGGTAAATGTTCCTCGTGGTGTTTCACACATTAATAAAACTCGCTCCTCGACGAGTAGGAGAGATAGTCGAGTCGGGAAGAAATATTATAAGTTGGGCGCATATTGGAAGGAGCGAGATGAAAACGACAAAGAGAGAACAGAGAAGAGGACGGGTTTGGGCTTCGTCATTTCTTATTTGGAAAAAAAAAACTTGATGAAAGTGTGCACGATATAAACGGTATAGTTATTTCTCGTTAACCAACACGGTTGATGCCAAAGCTGTTTAAACTAAAGCATTTTTTTTTTTGCTGTTTCTTTATATTTGCAGGGAGCCGCTGAGATGCTAAAGTGGCAAGATTGGTCTTCAACGAGACCGAAATCAATTATACTGAGACTGAATCCAGACTAAAATATGAATATTCGTACAAAATTGATCTCTGCCAATAGATATATCAACATGAAACCAGGTATTAGCAAAAAAAAAAACGTTAACTGAATCGATTGGCCTATTAAATTTCTATAAATTTTATAAAAAATTAACAATGTTCAATGTATACAAAAATAGCCCAATTTGGGGCAATTCCCATGGGGCATTTTTTCAATTTTTTTGAAAGTATATTTAATAATTTAATTTAGCAGTTTAATAATTTAGTAATTTAATACGTATAGTAAAATAAAATTGATTAAATGCTAAATAAATTTGAAGCCAATTGAACAAATTTTCTCTTTTCGTTTCTTTCATATTTATCGTAAAAATCTGTATCAATCCAATTTTTGTCCTATTCGCCAATTTTGTTTCTCCATTTTGATTCCATTATCCCCACTGATGGAATTTGATGAATATGGGAAATACAATTATCAGTGTTGTCAATTTAAAAAAATTATTCATCAACATTTAGTCAATGATACAATAAAATTCCCTGTAGCACAGAATATTTTTTAGTGTCACACAATTATTAGTCACACAATTATTTCTACAATTTCTAAAATCTGTATCCATCCATTTTTTGTCCTATTCGCCAATTTTGTTTCTCCATTTTGATTCCATTATCCCCACTGATGGAATTTGATTAATACGGGAAATACGGTAATTATCAGTGTGGTGAATTAAAAAAATTTATTCATCAACATTTAGTCAATGATACAATAAAATTCCCTGTAGCACAGAATATTTTTAAGTGTCACACAATTATTAGTCACACAATTATTTCTACAATTTTGGTGTGTGGTTTTTTTTTAAAGCTTTGTCGAATTGCGTAATAAATTATGGCTTGAATTTAATAGAATTTGACAAATATATTGTTTTTTTTAGTGGGAATAAACAAAATTGCATCTGGTGCAATGGTAGAAAGAGTGACGAAAAACTGCACCAGAGGAACAAAAGGCACAACGACCTCTACTTTTCGCTCCCTCGGACCCGCGCCTATACAAGAGCCGCGTGGCAAATTCGAATCGTCAGCTTTATTGGCGCTACTCCTCGTCGCCGTCGCCGTCCTTCACTTCCTCGTCGCCGTCGTTGTTGGCAGCGTCGTCGTCGTCGTCGGAGTCGGAGTCGGAATTTCCTTCGAGAATCAGAGTCTCGTCGATGTTTGCGATTCTGGTATATTCAATGTGGTCCCACACATACAGATCTATTTCTCTCTCTCTCTCTCTCTCTCTCTCTCTCTCTCTCTCTCTCTCCCTCTCTCGCTGTCTCTTCTTCTCTCGCGCCTCCGCTCTTCGACGTTCCATTGCGACGGTGCGAGAGTGGGAACGGAGGGAGGACTATCTCCACTCGTGCCAAGGTCATTGATTCCTTCGAACAGTTCCGGCTCCGTTTCTGGGCCAGGTTAACCGTCCCGAGTCCCCCCTGTCGTCTCTCTCATTCCATCTCGCTATGTACGAGTATCTGTTTCTTATCGAACTATTCGTTTTCTCTTTTTCGTTGAAAATTAACCGAAATGCATCTGATAATGAGCATGGTCCAAGAAAATAAAAATATTTTCGGACGATACTCTGGATGTAAATTTATTTAAGAGAAAAGGAAATCTCGCTATGCATGTATATATTATCTGTCGAGCTATTAAAACTCGCTCTTGCATTTTTATTAAAATTTATCCAAAATTCATCTACATAATCATGTGCTTTGTGGACGATCGTAAAAAAAATATTTTCAGACGAAATTAAATTTTAGAAAAGTTAGAAACTCAGCAAACGTTCCTTTTCTAAACTTTTCGTTTTCTCTTCTTTATTGAATATTCAATATTCTTTATTGAAACTCAAAGTCATCAATGAACCCGTGAAAACAATATTTTTCGATGATATTTTCAATATAAAAGGTTAAAAGAGTGTAAAAGGGTAAAAGAAAAAATTGCTATCGAAGCATCGCTTTTACATAAATATTTTTACTCTATCTTTTTGTCGTTATCGATTTTTTCATTAAAAAATGAGCTCAAGTTCATATTTTTTAATATAAAAGGTTAAAAGAGTGTAGGATGAAGGTATTTTCGATAATTAATGCGTTAATTATTCCCGTGTAATTTCTCATTAAATTTTCATAATTATTACCGAGAAAATCGAATTTATATCACAAGTGCGAGAATTTGTAACTTGTACCTCGAGAGGAGGATCTTCATAATCATTGCAATTATCTTGATAAATTGCTTAATCTAGATCGTTATGTCTTCCTGTTGTATCGTTAGCGGCGCGTGAATTCTCGCTAGACGGTTCGGTGATCTCTTGTGCGAGAGAGCCTTCTCCAGTCTCCTCTCTTCCGGGCGTATATAATGTATTTCTGACTTTAACGTTCTCTTACCCTGTTGCAGTAAAATCGTGAAACCAGGTAGCGATAGATTTTCCATTATTAGTATTATTATTTATTTACACCATTAAAAAATAAAATCATTATCGTGTGTTGTAAAAAAGTATCTTCGGGTCCTCCGGGAGTATTTGAAATTTCCTAAAGTAAAAGTTTCTTCAATAATTAAGAAAAAATCATTAAGAATCTAATAAATATTTTTTAGATTTTTTTTACATTATTAATTTACTAGATGAGCTGTGAATTCGATCCTTAACGATTTAATGATGTTGAATTTACGGAAATCGGATGTGAAAATCTCGCAAAGATTGTTCATCGAGGGATTCAGATTGGAACGACGCTTTCGTTTGAATCACGTATCCTCATATTATATTCTTGAGTGTAGGGATATCGTTCTGTGTTACAACATAGTAACAGACATTCTGTTATTCCGGGTTTCCCGTTCTTCGTCGTCGGTCAACGACGCGCCGATTTCACTAGTCGAACGATAAGAGGGGGGCCGGATACGAACGATCTTATTGGAACACGCCGAGCTCAGCGTCGATGATGCACGCATGGAATGTTAAAACCTCCCGACGTTTCATCATTTCTTTTTGTTTCTTGTTGCTTCTCAAAGCGCGCATGTAGGCACTTTGGTAATTCCGCAGAGCTTTTTCGTACGTCATGTGGCGAGGTGTAAAATCCAATTCCGTTTGGACATTTTCTACTTTCATGCTGAGTAATGAAATATTTCAAGAAAATGTTTATTGCAAATGGACATTTCACTAAAGTAAAAAAGCGACATTCTTTTTCATTTTTATATCATAAGCAGCGTCTCGTCGTCGAGTAATTATCATAAAACTTAAAAATTCAATATATAAACTATTGTGGCACGAGAATTATGAGATTAGAAACTTCATTGTAAAATATATTAATGATGAATAATTAGACAGGATAAAGTTTCGGCGTTTCTTCATTTATTCTTTTCAAAGCATGCAGGTGTAACTTGCTAATTCTGCAGATTATTTGGAAATTTTATGCTTCATTCACGCTGAGTAATGGAATTTCAATAAATTGCTTATATTGCGTTTATATGTATACATTTCCTTGAATAAAAAAAAGAAGCGACGAAGATTTTTTTTTTTTAAATTGAATGTAGATTTCATTCAATATACTACAAGGATTTGAAATTAGCAATCTTACTGTGAAATATATAATGAGTTCGATACGATTATATAATTATTAATTCTTTCGAAGAGACGTCTAGACATTTCTTCATTTTCGTTTCTCAAAACAGGCATGTATTTTAGACAATTTGAGATCTAACAAACTCGCTGTAAAATATAGTGAATTCGATCTGATTAACTGGTTATTAATTATCAATTCCCCGGATGATCTTATCAGACTACCATAATGAAAAGTAAAATATAGTTTTTTTATTCTATGAAGATATATAGTCTGTGCGAATATGATAATAATCTTATAAAATATGAACATATTTATTGTTAAACGAACGTCTTTTTCATGCTCTGCACGAAAACATTCATTGAAATAAATCTGCTTTATCGAAGGATATTTATCTGACTCTTAGGAGCTTTCAAAAGACGCCGTCAGTGGCGCTAGCCTCGATTGGCCTCATCGTCTCCCAGTGCTCCCACGTGCTCGTGTTCTGACAAAAACAACATCTGCAGCATCTTCGATTTTCGTATTTTTTCTATTTAAAACGCTGTTTGAAAAGATCGAAAGGGAAAATTACCCAAAATTATAACGAATTCGGTGTAATTTCCGATCTCCCCCTTTGGAAATTCGGCGATTATGAAGCTCTGTTGCATCTGTCGTAAGGAAAACTCCGCCTATAAGTGTCCAACATGCAAGCTACCATAGTAAGTACGAAACCTTTAAAATAAGGCGCAATTTCTCCAAAAAATATTAATGAATTCAAAATTTTATTCGCCTGAAATGAACGTCATCGTTTAGAATTTTTTATAGGTTTTGTAAACTACTAAAAACGGTCGTGTACAAATTTAATTATACGAAAGAAATATTTTCGAAATCTTTCATAATTTATAGTATGGAAAGTTTGTCTCCTATAATTGGACCATCCCTGTAACTCCCTTTATTGGATTATTACAGAACTTCACTTCCGGGGGGTGTCATATACCCTATTATCAAGAGTATATAGTTTCAAATTATAGTCAAAAATGAGCCACACCCAAAACAATTAATTGAAGTGTGCAAATTGTGTATATGTTCGATAAATCTTCACAAAAACAAATATAATTTACACGAATGAATAAAATATAAAAATAATCTAAATGACTTGATACCACATTGAGTGTGTAAATCAGAATAACCTCCTAATGTCATAAATGAGGGTCATATAATTCCTTAAACTTTTTTGTAAAATAAATTGTCGAGTTACTGAAGCTGAAATTGTTGCAAATAGTCAGGAAAACAATTTTTTTTTGCTGATTAGAAATTTGTACAAAGACAATTTTCTTTTCTCATAAAGGAAACTTTGTTTTCGTGACAATAATATTTGTATTTTTTCAGTTGTTCTAGTGTTTGCTGCAAGACTCACAAAGCAACGGACTGCGAGCCATCAAAGCCAGAAATTTCCATTGAACAACCATCAAAGTCTGAACGAAATTATGATTTTCCTACAGAGGATACAGTACCAATGGAAAAATTGGAACTTCTGCGAAGCAGCGAAGGAATAAAAAATTGTCTAGCAAATCGTCATGTGCGCGATATCGTGACTGCGATTTTGAAAGACAAGGATCCTACGAGGGCGATCGGTCTGGCAATGACCGAACCAATTTTCGTCGAGCTCGCCGATGCCTGTCTAAAAATCGTTGAACCTAAGGACGACGAGAAGCCCTGCTAGTCTCACTAAAAATATTAAAAGACTCTCGAAATAATATTAGGCACGTTTAAGACTTATAATGAGATTTATTTATTTTTAAACGAGTAAAAAAAATATATGTTTTTCACTGAATTTCATTGCTGGAATTTGCGATCTCGTTGAATATTATAACGTACAAAAAACGAGATGCTCAAGCACAGCAGTACTTTTATCGAGGTTGAAAGGAGTTTTTTATTGCTTGAAAGAAAATGGCGAAAATATTCACAATTCGTCGTGTTGAGAAACGTAACCGGTGATGTAAGTTTCGAGATCGATCGGTGCTTCGGAACCGTCAAGTTCAACGCCAAGTGCGTGATAACGTTTTCTCACATGATGAGCGACCATTTTTGGTTCACGTGTTCTCGTGAAAATTCCCTTTTTGTTGCCTCCAACGCGAGTGTAGGCTGAAAGAGACGAGGAAATTTTTGAAAAAAAATTGTTCGTGATTTTTAATCAATCGTAACGTGCTGAAAATTTTGTAATTACTTTCGGCAGTACGAAAATCTGCAAAGTTCCATATAAATTCGCCAATGAAAAATCCTTTTGCACGCAGACGATCGAATGCCATGAAATGCTTTGAGAACATTTCCTTTTGGTACTCTTCGCTCCAAACGTAGGAGGGAAGCTGTTAAAAAAATAAAAGATTTTGAAGATAAACTTTTTTTTTTTTCTATAAAATAAATGAATTTTTGATTGTTAATAGTCTGGATGGAAAGAATGCTCACAAATCAATCAAATATTGATAAAACAATGAAATTATGTGTCTAAAAAGATACGAAATAAAAAAAATCGTCAAGTTTTGTAGAATTTCTTTTTTTTTTTTATTAAACATTCCAAGTGAAGTTAAAGTTCTGGGATTTAACGAACCTCATGTAATCCTGCCATAGTGTCAGCTCCGTATTCAAACATAATTACGGGCTTGTCGTATTTTTTGTTCCAAGCTACAGCCTCGTCAACGACTTCGTTGATGATCATGTCGAGTCTTCCTGTATTGCTGTACCAAGAATTGTAACGATTGAATCCAATCACGTCGAGAAATTGCCCGGCTTTGTCTTCCTATCGTTGATATTTGAGAAACAAAAAAAATCAAAATAAATAAATATTAGGACGATTCTCAAAAATTTTCAAATTGACAAAATACCCACGAGAGATCCACGAGCTAGTGCAGCTGTTATTGGTCTCGTGGGATCGAGACTTTTCGTGTGCGAGGTCAGGTCTCTGTAATATTGATCGGTACCGGCCAGTTGTGTTCTCGGTTCGTTGGCTATCGACCACATTATCACCGAAGGACGATTCTTATCGCGTCTTATCAGCTCTGCGATGGAAGCTTTGTGACGAGAAAGAAGTTCCGATGAATAATTTTCGACGTTTACAGCCGAGCATTCGTCCACGATGAGGATGCCTTGTCTGATGAAAAAAAAAAAAAAGAGAAATAACAAACATACGTAAGAATTTCCTTTGTATATTTTTGGATTTTGACAAATTCAAATTTCTTCAATGATAAATAATTCTCTCAAAATAATATATATTTTTTTCGCACTAATAATATTGTCTCAACTGATAAAATGATAGATACTTGTTGTTTATCCAGCAGGAAAAAGTTTAATTTCTGTGTTTCAAATAAATATCTTCTTTATATCAATAATGTTTTCGAGCCATCAAGTGGTATTTGTTATTTTTTTCAATAGGAAGAAATTCGAAGCAAGACAAAGCTTAGAAACGAACAAAATTTCTTTTGCACTTTTGCAGTTTTACAAATTTGAATTTCTTCCAATTAAATTCTTCATATTTATCATTTTTTCAAGCAATTAAATAATATTTGTTATTTTTTCAACAGGAAAAAATTTGAGCCAAGATGATGTTAGGAATTACGATGAAATACCTATCGGCCATGTCAAGGACTTCGTCGCTGTACGGATAGTGACTAGTCCTGTATGCATTTGCACCGACCCACTTTAGGAGCTCGTAATCTCGTGTCATTGTTACTAAATCAAGGCCACGTCCTCTTATCACCGAATCCTCGTGACGACCAAAGCCACGCATGTATATCGGTTTCTCATTAAAAAGTACACTCGTATTGGTCCAACGAATTGATCGTATTCCTACGGGAAGACGATAAACATCGGGCCTCGTCGAATTTCGAACCGACACGGACACCTGAAATGACGAAAAAGTAATTTTATGTTTATGAATAAATCTTCAATCCACTCTATATATATATATATATTTATTTTCACTCAAACGCCTTTTTATTTATATTTTACTCTTATTATATTGTTTGTAGCTAATTTTTTTGTTATATTCACTCTTTACTATAGTAGTTTTTATTTTTCAATATTTATGTTATTAGGCTGACTTCAAGGGTGTAGAGATAAGCAGGCTCCGGATGCATTCCCTTTGGCCACCATAATTTCGCTTCTGGGACTTTGATCGTACCGGTCGAGCAATCGGTTGGTTCATCGATGGCCAATGTATCGTCTCCATTTCGCAAAAAAACTTTGCAATCGGCAATATCATCTTCCCGAAGACCAGCAGCTTGGACGGAATATTTAACAACGCCGGTTGTTCCGATCAACGAAGTTTTCACCGTAATGTCCTCGACGTAGACTCGAGGCTTTGTGTGCAATAACACGGGTCTTGATCACAAAATTTCATCAAGTTTAGAAAAAAAAAACTTTATTTTCTTTTCATTAAAAGGAAAACGATGAATAAGATTGAAGAAATAAGGACAAATATGAATAGGCGAAATAATGTGAGCAATTAACCTGTGAATTCCGGCATAGTTGAAAAAATCGAAACTATAAGTTTGCACATGTGCAGTACCGTTGTCTGTGTTTGCTTGAACAACTTTACCCTGTGGTATGCTAGTTGGTAAAAGTGTATTGTCGACGGCGACGGTTATACGATTTTTCATACCCCAGGTCAATTGCGAAGTTATCTCAACCTCGAAAGGAAGATGACCCAATTCGTGATTTTTCACGAAAATTCCATTGATCCACTGTAAATAATTTTTCCTTTTCATTGACAATTATCGTTTGATTCATAAAGTTTTAATATGGCAATTGGCCAATTTTAATTTCGGCTGAATATTTTTATCTTAGTCGAATAAATTCGATTGAATTCCGGTCTCGGTCTCGGTTCGATTAAACGGTCTGTAGGCTATTCTCTTATTTTTACATTGCATTTTAAGCTCGAAAGGGACTTACCACTTCGGCGAGATAATTCACAGAACCGAAATGAACGAATACTCGCTGATCGGACCAAGAATTTGGCACAAAGAACGTTCTCTCGTACCAGACAGCACCGACATGATCCCTCAAAGCTCGAGAAGTTGTGATGTCATTGTACGAGGACGGTACTGGCATTTGCATCACTTCTGCTGACTATAAAAAAAAAACGATGAAAAAAATATTAAAAAAATGACGAATACGACGAGCGTGAATTTGATACTCGGAATTAAGCGATAATTTTACCTTTGATAGAACATTGGCAAACCAAAATTCACGGTGGCCTTTTAGAGTATCGCCGGATGGCGAGACTGCAAAATCCCAAAGACCATCGAGAGATCTCACCTGCGATAAGAATTACATATTGAAAAAAATATATTTTTCGAATCATTTAATACTTCATTTCAATTTCAACAAATTTACTTATTATTATTCCTACAATAAGAAGCGATTCTTTTTTAAACGTTTGGCACCGAAAAATTTAAGAAATAAATAATTCAATTAGTCGTTACCAAAAGCTGTAGGAATTCCAAATTCGGCTGTTATGATTTATAAATGATATAGAAATAGTAGCATTTAATTTCTTCTTTATATAAGTATAGAATAAGTATTTAGAAGTATATTTTTTTAAGCTGCGCAAAAATTTTATCTCGATTATAAATTTTGTATGCTGTTTTATTGTAATATATCAGGGACGATAAGCTACTCGTTTTTCGTCAATAGTTCTTAGGATTTTTATTATTTCAAAAGAATGTAATTTATTATTTATTCTTTCCGCAAGTCAGTAAGCTTGAAAGATACAGAATTGCAAGAGCTGCTCTCGATATAGCGATAAAATAACAAAAAAATCGGCTATTAATTTAAAACCAAATCAGTGGTGAACGAAAAAATCTTTTTTTTTCACATCTAAAAAAACATTTTCGTTATTTTTAATCCTGTGCTCTTGCCTAAATAACGTGTCCTGAATATGCCAAGAATTGAGAGTGATAAATTTATCAAGCTTTAGTTACTAAAATAAGTAGATTCGGACACTTTTTACCAATGTAAGCTCTAATTCGATTGAAACTTATTTTAGTTGATTTTGTTAATGAAAAAATATTTTTGAACTCTTCCATAAAACTAGAGGGACGTTTGATGAATATAAAATTCTCGAATCTTAATGAATTGAGGATAGATAAATCAAACAAAATATAACATTAATAATCTTGAGCCAGTTTTGAAAAGGAGAAGAGAATATATTTTTTTTATTCGACACTGATTTGACTCAATGATAAAATAGTTGGTACACATTATTCATAAATAAAGAAAGTTTGCAATGATAATATCAGCGAAATGGTACGTTGAAACTTTTTGAAATTCGCGATGCAAATTATAGTAATATTTATGTTTTATTCAATGACAAATTTTGCGTTTAGCATTCAGCGAGAACAATAATAATAAGACTTTTGTATTTTCTTTCCACAGATGTTGACAGAAAGCTACGAAAATATTTTACGAGCCATGACAAAAGCTGTTTGAGTAATTGGGACGAAGAGAAAATAATATTTGCCTCTCGTGATTCGCTTTCCCGCGGATACAGAAGTCCCGAAAGTGGTATATTCGTTGACGAATCATCCTCGTCATTAGAGATTATCTTGGACGTATCATCAATTGCGGCTGCTGCCGACCCGTTCAAAATAGCCAAATCATCAAAGTTTTGTTCGCCAGCAGGCACGGCTGTGCTCAACGTCGAAATTGCAACGATGATAATAATTTGAGCGGTGCACCGCATGACGTAGGCTTTGGGTATTCTTCCTGAACGATCGAAAATGAGAAGTTGAGCAATTAGTTTTGCGTTCTTTGTCTAACTCGTGACCACATTATAACAAGTCACAGATTTCGAAAGGTTCGAGCAAAATAATAATAATAATTCGTAGCTCTATCGCGAAAACGCTTGTAGAGACGAAAATAGATGATTTTTTTTTTTTAATTGCATATTATGAACGAATAATGAAAATTGTTATGATCCTTCTTAAAGAAATTTTTGGTCGGTACATAGAGAGAGAAAATTCAATTTTAATTGACCTCGAGTCTCCCTTGTGATGAATGATCAATTTTTTTCTAATTTTCTTTTAAATTTTTTGTTAATTGATTATATTCAATTCAATTATTCTCTTTACCTCTTTTAGTTAAATCGTTAAATTGACTTTGGACGAGCTTATAATTACACTAAGAGCTATGATATTCTGGCATTTGTTTTATATACGATTCCCGATGTTTTTGGACTCTATTCCATTGAGATAAGATTTCATAGCTGTATTGATGCTGATCTCAGATTGGAAAAATTATGAGGCTACGCGATATGAACATATTGTGTATTCCATGCCAAATGAGCCAGTTTGTCTCTGGGATTCGGTCTCCATTTTTTTTTAATGATTATTACAACCCTCTATAAGAGCAATGAAATTTTTGTAGTAGATTTTTTTTAGCCAGCCCCTATTTGTTAATTGTTTTAGAAAAATTAAACGATACAATTTACGATAAAATTTAGAAATCTGAAAAAAATCCAAATTTTTTTTTGTGTTAGATACAATTTTTTTCACGTCATATCGTCGAACAGGCCAGTGTTCGCTCCAATTTTTTTCGTTCGAAATATACTTGCAATAAATTCCACTGTTCGCCAGTCGACTTTGTTAAACGTTTTTGAACTCTGATGCTTTGGAGTTAAAAAAATCTGTCTGAAAAATTTGAAATATTTGAAATTTTGAGAAAACGAGAAACAAAAAAAATAGAAGCAATTTAATCTGGGATATAGATAAAAAATGTTGATATGTAATGCTAAATTTTTGTGTATTTTTTTCACATTTTTCAATTTGTGTAGAAATTTTTCTTTCGAGTTATTTTTTTTGTCGAAAAAAATATTATCAAGTAGCAGCTGTCCATGCAAATATCTACAAAATAAATAGCATGGCTTTTAGGATTAACAATGATATCAAAAAAATTGAAATCGAACCCTAGAGAATGAGGGTCATGAACCTGTCGATTTGGCACGAAATGTCCCATATATACGTATAAAAGTCACCACGAATCAGCGCAAATTAATCTGACGTGTGAGTCTCTGTGTGTCGTAATGAACAAGACATCTTAGCAAAGACAAAATATAATGTAAGCAAAAAAATAATATTTTGCAACATAATAAGTAACTGTTGATCCACGAGCCTTGGATAACTCTGGATGATTAGATCGACTCAAAGTTTCGGATAATGATTATTGATACTAATCAGTATCACGAAATAAAAAATCTACTAAACTGACGTGCTTCTACTTTTTTGCTCTGCAATTTTATTTTAAGGGGTGCACATTGCAGCTATGGGAAGTAATGGTTCTGAAGGATTCATCATTTTTTTTTTGGACTTCATCATTTGGTATTTAATTAATAAAATTAATTTAAATTAATTTAATTAATAAAATTAATTTAATTGGTAAAATTAATTTATTTGATCGGAGTTAAATTTATTCTGATGATACAGAATCCACATTCAGCAAATTTGATTATTATAATCCATTTGATCGAAGTAGATATCTGTTTGTCATTCAAATATCAAATTCATTTGGATAAATAATTTTCTTCTCGGAATAATTTCATAAAAATGCGAGGAATCAATATGCAAATCGATTTTTCTTTTTTAATCTCATTGTCGAGTCTGTATAGAAATGAACATTTCAATATCAATAAATCTTGCTGACATAATTTTTTTTTCTACATTTTTCAAAAAAATTCCATTACGACGAAGGAAGAATCTTTTTTAATGAGACAGCAGGATGTATTCTGATGATTATCATCTGATATTAATCATCAGAATATTTTTCACTTTCATGTGACACGGTAATGGACGAAACTCGATCATTAATTAAAATCATTTCATTAAAATAATTTCGATGAGTTAAATGACAGGTACCAAGTGCAACGAACAAGGAGAGAGAGAGGGAGAGAGAGAAGCGAGTATGTGGCCGATGCATAAATTAATTGGCATTGGCACAATGTGGACAAAAATAATTATCGAATTTGGCGTGGATGAAAAAATTCATTCGCGAATGGGCGCAATGCGGTACAAAGTTAATTAAGATCCAAGTTCATTCGATTGTCCAATGGGGGACTCTATTAACAACTACAAAGACGTCTGCATTGTCTGTGGAGTTTTTTGGCGGGACACACATAAGCTCGCAAGTACGAGAGTACATAGGCAGTTTACATGCTTAAGACAGAATATGTAATACATATTTCGTGTATACATATATTTTATGAATCTTTGTACCCAGTACATGAGAATTTCGCGGGTTGCAAAAACCCATTAGAGATACGTCGTTGTTGGAAACGGGCCAACCGATTTCTCGCACGTGCAGCTTTTCTGTCTCGACTCTCTCTCTCTCTCTCTCTCTCTCTCTCTCTCTCTCTCTCTCTCTCTCTCTCTCTCTCTCTCTCTCTCTCTCTCTCTCTCCCCTCTCCCTCTCCCTCTCTGTTGCCTACGGGACATAAAATCTCGCGGTACAAAAGGGGAGAAAAAAAAGGAACTTGAAATTTCTTGAGATGCAGACTATCGAGATTTTGGACTTTTGAACATTCAACAAAGAACCGGAAAATCAATGTTTTAGTACACTGGAAATTCTACTTCTATCTTAAGAAAATCGACATAATGTGAATTTTGTTAACATTTTCGGAATTTATATAAATTTATTGTAAGCAGCCATTTGTCTTACCACTAATGACGCAGTATAGACATTTTTTATTGGGGATTTTTGTCTAATTGAATGGCAAATATGGATTAATGTTAGTTTGGGTTTCAGTGACTAAAATTTAAACTTTTCAAAATTCTTCAAACGATTATAATTTTTATGAAATTTGAACTCTATTGCAAATTCTAGCTAAACTCAGTAAAAAAACGTTCTTTAATGTTCGTTGTATTCGAGGTGTGACTTGACTTAACGGGGCAAGTCAACCAGGATTGTAAATCCTGATATCGATATATTTGAATAAAAATCAACACTATGGAATTCTCGTTTTTTCACACTTCAAAATTAATGCCAATAACTGTGATGAAGGTAGTCGAATAAATGATGAAAAAAAGTTCACAGTAACTTTAATATATTGACACTATTTACATAGAATTAATACAAATTTATTCTGGTTGTTTTTTTTTCGTTACATTATTGTGACTTGACTTAAAGGGGCAAGTCAACCAGGATTGTAAATCCTGATATCGATATATTTGAATAAAAATCAACACTATGGAATTCTCGTTTTTTCACACTTCAAAATTAATGCCAATAACTGTGATGAAGGTAGTCGAATAAATGATGAAAAAAAGTTCACAATAACTTGAATATATTGACACTATTTACATAGAATTAATACAAATTTATTCTGGCTGTTTTTTTTTTCGTTACATTATTGTGACTTGACTTAAAGGGGCAAGTCAACCAGGATTGTAAATCCTGATATCGATATATTTGAATAAAAATCAACACTATGGAATTCTCGTTTTTTCACACTTCAAAATTAATGCCAATAACTGTGATGAAGGTAGTCGAATAAATGATGAAAAAAAGTTCACAATAACTTTAATATATTGACACTATTTACATAGAATTAATACAAATTTATTCTGGTTGTTTTTTTTTTCGTTACATTATTGTGACTTGACTTAAAGGGGCAAGTCAACCAGGATTGTAAATCCTGATATCGATATATTTGAATAAAAATCAACACTATGGAATTCTCGTTTTTTCACACTTCAAAATTAGTGCCAATAACTGTGCTGAAGATAGTCGAATAAATGATGAAAAAAAGTTCACAGTAACTTTAATATATTGACACTATTTACATAGAATTAATACAAATTTATTCTGGTTGTTTTTTTTTCGTTACATCATTGTGACGATAGATGCGTGAGAATTTTTAAAAATTTACAAAACCGAAACGATTCAAAGTCTCTTAGTTCGCGATTAGAGATCTGGGGATGCTTACAGTTTGATGCCGGAGAAGCAACTGAATGGCATTAAAATATATTAAACAAGTGTAGAAATCGTGGGTGAGTCCCAGACTTTTGGGTCTTGTATTTTTGCTTCCGTTGATTGGCCACATGAAAGTTTGGGAAGGGATTTCTACGTTCGCGAGCACTTTGTCAGAAAAACCCATGATGTCCCGTACGACGTAGACCTCGAGGCAGGTAAAAAAGGATCTTCTTGGCTGATCGTTTCTTCGTGGACCAAGGGGATTGTAAGAATAAATTGTTGGAGTTGTGGCACATGTCTCTACAGAGCGTATAGAGCGGTAGGTAGAAGGATAAGAAGGAGACGAAAAGAAAGAAGAAAAAGAGAAAGAAGAGGAAGAACAAGAAAAAGAGAAAGAAGACGAAGAACAAGAAGAAGAACTCTTTGAGTACGTGTGCTCGATGCGGATACTCGAGGGATTAACTAGATGCGAGTTTTTGGAAAATAACAAATGTGTGCAGCGGATTCTTTTACGATAATAAAAAAATTGCATAGCAGACTTTGGATATAAATAAAGTCTGTGCTGCAGTTTTTCTGCTCAAAATCAAATGTTTGGACCCTCCCACCAACCACCATTTTGCAGATAATTGCTATGATTAAACGGTTTATTTAAAGTTATTTTTAAACAAACAGAAATGGAAAAATAGCTGAAAGATAAATATTGAAATATTTCGTGTGCGATGGAAGAATGTTTTTCGATTCGTGATGTACCAAGTTTTAGTTACATAGCTTAAAAATTGTTCCAATTAGACCGTTTGCAAACAATTTTTTGAAATATTGCAATTCTTATAAAAGTCCATTGTCGATCCTCGTCAAACTCGACACCAAACCGTATTTAACGTTGAACTATCCGTGTACCAAATTTCAACTTAAAATCGTTATATTTACTCGAGCTAGAAAATTTAAAGATATTTTTCAAGAAACGTGAATTTTTAAGGCTGCATCCATTTAAACTAAAATCACATCGAACAAAAACAGTTTATTACTCTATTTGTGTGTGTAAAGTTTCAGGTCGATAATATTAAAATATACTGCTAATATTCCAATAATAAATAGACAATAAATTATTGATTAAATAAACGATTATACTCACAAAATTTGTAATGATTACAATTCCTCGAAAAGTTTCTTTCAATCGCTTCAACAAGTGAATCC
Source organism: Dyspetes luteomarginatus (assembly GCA_963669185.1). Classification (NCBI taxonomy): domain Eukaryota; kingdom Metazoa; phylum Arthropoda; class Insecta; order Hymenoptera; family Ichneumonidae; genus Dyspetes; species Dyspetes luteomarginatus. Next base: position 10,334,331 of record OY769903.1, on the reverse strand, counting down.
CTTAATGCCCTCGTCTCTCATCACACACACAATCAATTGCTATGTAATGTTTTAACTGACGAAATTTACTTGTAATTTCGGGGAACGGTACAAAAAGATCGAGAACTTTTTTTTTTCTGTTTACACGTGAATCGACGAGGAATTCGATGTGAACGAAGAGACGAGACACGAGGAAAAGAAATAAGTAGAAAGAAACCGTAACGAGAGGAAAAGAGAAAATGAAAGATTGCCAGAGACAAGAGGACAGATGTTGAACAGCTAAAGTCTGCTTGTCGTTGAGCTCACGAGAGAGCCTCGATGTGTGTGAAACGCGTCCACGAGTTCCGGAGGGATGATGATGATGCTCGCACATCGAGAGACTTTACACGACTACACCAGATGAGAATCGGTTATACACCTATCCATTCCAGTTACCACTACTATACTCCAGCAGCGTCTATATATATATCAGCCACGACTCTACTCCTCTGAAACTCGGCCCATTCGAGTAAACGTCTTGCGATCTCCTCCCCCATGTTTATTAATCGCCATTTGTGCATTTCTTCACGCAGACATGAGGACACCTGCGTAAAAAATGGGGGGAAAAGATAGAAAAAAAATATTCGAGTTTAATGGGTCGATGATATGAAAAAAAAATGATGATAGCAGGGAATTCAATTTTTCTGTGGCATTAAAGACTTGATACACGTTTGCCTTCACCCAATTCAATACACAATAACTTCTTTGCATTTATCTTTAATTTCCCAATAATTATTATTTTATGCTTCGTTGACGACTGTGCTCAATCATAGACAAATTGTGAAAATATTTCAGAGATATTCGTTGCGAAAAAAAAACTTTTGGCACCGCAAAAATATTATTCACTTCGAGTAAACATCTTGTGATCTCCAGCATGTTCATTAATCGTCATTTGTGCATTTTTTCACGCAGACATGAGGGCACCTGCGTAAAAAATGGGGGGAAAAGATAGAAAAAACAAATGCGAATTTAATGGGTCGATGATATGAAAAAAAAAAATGATGATAGCAGGGACATTAATTTTTCTTTGGCACTAAAGATTTGCTACACGTTTGCCTTCACCCAATTCAGTACACAATAACTTCTTTGCATTTATCTTTAATTTCCCAATCGTTATTATTTTATGCTTCGTTGACGACTGTGCTCAATCATAGACAAATTGTGAAAATATTTCAGAGATATTTGTTAAGAAAAAAAAACTTTTGGCACCGCAAAAATATTATTCACTTCGAGTAAACGTTTTGTGGTCTCCTGCATGTTCATTAATCGTCATTTGTGCATTTTTTCACGCAGACATGAGGGCACCTGCGTAAAAAATGGGGGGAAAAGATAGAAAAAAAATATGCGAGTTTAATGGGTCGATGATATGAAAAAAAAAATTATGATAGCAGGGACTTTAATTTTTCTTTGGCACTAAAGATTTGCTACACGTTTGCCTTCACCCAATTCAATACACAATAACTTCTTTGCATTTATCTTTAATTTCCCAATCATTATTATTTTATGCTTCGTTGACGACTGTGCTCAATCATAGACAAATTGTGAAAATATTTCAGAGTTATTCGTTAAGAAAAAAAAACTTTTGGCACCGCAAAAATATTATTCACTTCGAGTAAACATCTTGTGATCTCCAGCATGTTCATTAATCGTCATTTGTGCATTTTTTCACGCAGACATGAGGGCGCCTGCGTAAAAAATGGGGGGAAAACATAGAAATAAAATATGCGAATTTAATGGGTCGATGATTAAAAAAAAAAATGATGATAGCAGGGACTTTAATTTTTCTTTGGCACTAAAGATTTGCTACACGTTTGCCTTCACCCAATTCAATACACAATAACTTCTTTGCATTTATCTTTAATTTCCCAATCATTATTATTTTATGCTTCGTTGACGACTGTGCTCAATCACAGACAAATTGTGAAAATATTTCAGAGATATTCGTTACGGAAAAAAAACTTTTGGCACTGCAAAAATATTATTATATTTCTCAATAGTATAACTACTGACAAGAATGAGTAGTTATGGAAGTGGCTATTAAAGTTATTAAAGAGTAAATACTTTTATAAAATTATTTGTAACTTATAGTTTCAGTCTATTAACATTTGGCAGTAACTGATATTTAACAATATTAAAAATCAATATTATTAACATGAACATTATTTGTAGTATTTTTCTCGTCCTGATAGTTTTTTTTGTCTGTAAGTGATAATGTGGAAGTTTTGGTGGCTGTATCTATAAAATATATATTTTACAATTATTGGTTTGATACCAAAAGCCAACAATAAGAAAATGATTGACGGGTCTATTTCAAAAAGATTTTTTTTCGCTCGACTGATATTAATTAAAATCGAGCTCGGGTCGTGAGACGAGTGGGACATGAAATTTTCGCATGGTTCCCTATTTCCTGAACTTTTTTGCGACCGAGAGAGTATACGTTTATGTGTGTTAGTAAAAAGTACCAGAAACAAAACTGTATATATATTATCGATGCCAACGACCTTTTCCGCTCTTCGTATCTTTATCACCGTTCGTTAACTCATTGTGGCGATAGCGATAATTGTAATTGTACTCACTGGAGGCTCGACTTAAGCTCCGTTACTCTTCGAATATCATCGGATGATTGTGGTTACTCCGTTATCTCATGTATACGTGATAACCCGAATTTTATCTCAGCCTGTAGTGCACTTTTAAGCACTCACTGTTGGCCTGTTTGTTTCATACATCATTGATCAAAATTCAAATTTTATCACGATATAAAATTTTTAATTAATTCTCGAGGTACTTCAAAAATATTATTAAAATATTTAAAAAAATATTATTACTTTTTTAAAAATATTCTCCAAATAATTCGACGTTTATAAAGATCTTTACGTTGTGATTCTTTCACACATCGACTTTTAAGGGACTTAGACTATTTTTTTTTACGCTTTTCAAACTATACATGGAAAAAATTGGATTTCAAATTGGAAATATATCGCGGATATCTAGTACAATAAAATGAGTTTATCAAGTTGATCAAATTTTTCGATTGCTTTGGAGATACTGGTGCATAGGCTGACCTTGGCATAGTCTGGAATAAAATAGTCTATATATATATATATTTTTTTTTTTTTGTCGTATCTCAGACGAAAGCTCTCTGACCCTAAGAACAAAAGTAGAGTGACTCGAGCTTTGGGCGACACCGAGGTCCGACAAGTGGCGCTTAGCGGTTTATTGCGACGTCGACTGAAACTCGTGCCAGATTCGCCAAAGTTTACGAAGAAACATTTCACGAAGCCTGTGTCGGTCAAAGCAGCGTTCTCATGTTCACTATACTTAGTACATACTCGGAGCTGCGGGCTTATCAAATCTCTTCGTGTTTCTCGCCAAGCGGTAACGAGGAGTCATGGAACACCGAGGAAAAGTAGATTTAGCACAAATTATCATTTCTACAGAAAGTTTCAAAACTTATCAAAAGCACTGAATTTTGTCAATATCGTTTTTTTTTTTTTTTTTTTCATCAAGTTTATCATTTAATTTTATTACGAAACCATTTTCGTTTCTATATGAGTGAAATTCTCAAAAAAAAAAAAAAAACAGAAAGAAGGAATGAAAAAAGTCACAAGGATTTAAGAAAAATCCCTTATAAATAGTTTATCCAATGATTTTTTGTCAATTAAAAATTGTCTGGTTATTTCGAAGAACCTCGTAAGATCGACAATGTCGTAAGACGATAAATAAAATGTTGCAAGTGCATGCAATACACGAATAGAGAGAGAGAGAGAGAGGGAGAGAGAGAGAGAGGGGGGGAGAGAGAGAGAGAGAGAAAGAAAGAGAGAGGGTGGGAGAAAGAGAGAGAGAGAGAGATAGATTCTAATTGTCGCTGGGTTCTTATCGGAGCTAATTGGCAAAAAGGCGATTGACCCTCGTAAAAGAGAGGCCACGGGATACGGAGGTCACCACCCTTCCGAACAATCAGTCGCTTCCGTTCTCGTCGGGACACGATGAGTGCCTCTCTCTGAATCATTTTGATACAAGAGCATCACTCGGCTAGTATATCAATGTTTTTGCGTTTAAACTCTTATGCGATTATTGCAATGTTGTCTCTGTGTATTTCTTTGTATGGTGAGCTAGTTCGTTTCTATCGTTATTGACGACATTGGTGCCAGAATATTCGTAAGCATCTTTACTTTTCTTCTTTCTCGGCCTCATCACTGAGCGATGAAACATTTGGCGATCTTCCGGGATCTTGAAAGTTCCGGCTGACTAAAATAGCATTAAATATGCGATAAAGAGAAAAATATTTTGGTTTAATATTTTAAAGATGCAATTGGACGAATGATAAAATTTCGTAAATTCCATTTAGTATGAAAATAAAATAAATTTAAAGAAAGTATTTGACGAATACGATTGTATGAATTTTAAATGATATAAAATTATTAAAAATAAAATTGGATTTTTTTCAATTGCGATAGAAAAATATGAAGTTGTCGATCTCGTTCTAATATATTTTCTTTTTTTTTTTTTTGATAAATCAAAAACGTGCAATAAGCGCCAGAGTTCCGGGGCGCTTCGGCGACGTTTCCTGCACCATGTACACAAGTACACAAGTATATAGTTTGTCTCGGCGCCCACGAGTCCTTCACAGGATGGAAATTCATCGTTGAGTTTTATCGCTAAACATTGCGAGGACATTATCGCTGAAAACGGTCCAGGGTGTGAGAGAGGAAGCGACTGGTCATTGGCCCAACGTAACTCTGTCCCTCGTGTGTCTTCTCGCTGCTGCTGATGCTGCTGCTGTTGCTGTTGTCGCGACGCGACGTCAAGTTACAGTTTAACGACCACACATTTCGCACGGTTATGCACAAACCAAATTGTAGGACCTTGGAGAGACGATATGTAAACGTAGAAGAAGCGCTGATGAGAGACAAGTCGATGGATGTGTTTGTACCATTTGGAAGTTTTGCAGACTTTTTTCGTCATTTCCGTTATCTTGCAGTTCAAGGCTTTCTATTACGATTTCCGTGGATGGTCCATAAAATTGTCACAATAATCAAAGAAGTATAAAAATAAAGTAAATAGATGAAATTACGTAAAATATAGACGAGGAATAAAGATGTACAGATTATTAAAAATCCCAATTAGCTTATTAATTAATAATTTAATATAATAATAAGTATTATTATCATTATTTATTTGTTCGACTTCATTGACTTTTTTTTGTTACTCGAACGTATTCGTCAACGTCATAAAAAATCTCTTTTTAAATCACGTAACGAGACCGGTAATGAGATTTTTCCAAAGGCAATTTTTACGCCTTAAAATCTCGAGTGAAACGGAAAATTTGGTCTTCCGTACGTTTCGCGCGAATATACGCAATTGGGGAAACTCGTCGTAGAAATTTATCGCGCCTCATCTAGTGAGTGACAAATAGGATAATAATTCGGGTATGATTTATCGTGCCAAGTTTAATTTTTGCAAAAATTTACCTATCGATGGGAGGAACATTCACAGTATAAAATTTTAATCCTTGACTCGCGTCGAGTCGAAAAAAATGAATTCCTGAAATCAATTTTTTTATTTCTATAAAAGCTCAAAAAAAAAATGGCCGGAGTACATTAAGTGTCCGTAAGTTGTTGTGACGGAAATTGATTATGTGTCATTAGTCATTCGACAAATCTAATAATAATTCCGGATAAATCATTGAAATTTTGTCTAATTTTTATGCAGAAAGTTTCACGACGTCGCTGCAGACATTCGTAGTATAAAATTTCGGTGTTTACGTTCGTCACCAGTTCTCGAAATAAGAAAATACAGAGCGGGTCCATTTGCTGAGAAAATCTCTCGAGGAAAAAAAATCGACACTTGTGAAATTCGCTTTTGTCGTGCAATTATTTTACAAAACGCTCGTTAAGTTATCTGAATATATTGGAGTTGTGAAATTTTGTTTTGTTTTTTCTGTCTATGCTCAAGTTCAAGAAACTATGATGGCGTCCATTATTTTATGTGTGAACAGACGGATGTTGTCGCGAGCTCCATAGAGCATGCTGTAAATTGTCGCAAATCTCCGGATACATTGCTCGTCGCATGTGTGTGAATTGTGTACGAACAAATAATAAAAAAATCGGTGTAAATTTGTGCTACGAAATTTCGTAATTTTTCCCGTATGTGAATTTGAGGAATAAAAAATTCCGGAAGCTTGGGAAGCTGATAAGCTGATGAATAAATCCAGGGCAGTTGGCAGCACTCGGACGAGTCACGAAATAAATATTTTTCATTATTTCTGCGATCCTTTTCTCAATATTCTCTAGCAAATTTGATAAATATTTATTTTAACTCTTTTTCAAATTTGAAATTAATAATTAAATCATTAATTTTAATTTATTTTTAGCTGATTCTTTCCGACATAATATTATTCATTTAAAAATATTTAGTGAACACGAATTAAGTTACAAAGTCGTTTTGTCACGAACTTTTTGAATCTATAATTCTCCACACATATAAATTTCTTTTTTTTTACTTCGAAGGCCCAGCTTTGCCAATATTAGTCGTTCTTTGAATATTTTTTATGGCCGCAGAGTTATTGCGTCCGGGGTAACTTGTCATGCTTTCCAATGTTGGAATAATATTTGCTAAAGTCTCGAAACTGAGCTCTTGCGTTTTCTGAGCTATCGTCTCGACATTTTTCTCAACGATGTGACTCCCCCCCCATACTCTATATATTCTCCTCATTAAATAAAAAAGTGCATGAGTGTTTACAAAAATTCCATCATAAGTGTAAAGCAGAACCTGAAGAGCGAAGAATCATCAAATATCCAACAAGTTCGAATTATATTAAATTATCATGTTGAGGATATGGTTTACGTGTACAGTCCCAGCAAAAAGTCCCATTTTATGAGAATTCAAGTAGGTCGTGAGAAGATAAAAATAAAAAAAATGGAAAATAGTTTGACAAGAATAGTAATGCTCTACATTGTAATAATCTTGAACGAGAATCTAAATACAATTACGATCGAACTTCACTTGTTAGATAAGTTCGTTTGATCGTTTAAAATTTATTCATAAATGATTGTGAAAAAAGTTTGTGTACCAAATTTGCAGTAAATTTTGCTTGCCATAAAATATAATCGATGATCTCTTCGAATACATAAGATTTTTTGAACTAATTTTTTTCTGTATTATAAATTTTCCATTTTGGAGAATCTTCCGGAGATCAAATATATGAACTTTCAATGGATGTAACTTTTGAAAAAGAGTCTATATATATGAGGCAAACTTAAAGTTTATATAAAGTTCGATTACATTACAGGCGATCAATAAGTAATAATCCCGTTGATCTTGGCAGCTTCCGCTTGCAATTCTTCATGATAGTTTGCTAACATCGCTGACCCGGTTCGTCGATGAAAATCAACATGGATATGAATAAATCTAGGCAAAACCCGTTGTGTGGGTGTTTGGATTCTCAAAGGCGAAGGAACTGAGAATATTTTTTCCGATTTCGTAGCTTACCAATTTAACATGGCAAAACTCGCGAAATTACCAATTCAACATGGCACAGCTTGCCAAATTACCAATTCAACATGGCAAAACTCGCCAAATTACCAATTCAACATGGCACAGCTCGCCAAATTACCAATTCAACATGGCAAAACTCGCGAAATTACCAATTCAACATGGCAAAACTCGCCAAATTACCAATTCAACATGGCCCAGCTCGCAAAATTACCAATTCAACATGGCAAAACTAGCGAAATTACCAATTCAACATGGCACAGCTCGCGAAATTACCAATTCAACATGAAAAAACTCGCCAAATTACCAATTCAACATGGCACAGCTTGCCAAATTACCAATTCAACATGGTAAAACTCGTCAAATTACCAATTCAACATGGCACAGCTCGCCAAATTACCAATTCAACATGAAAAAACTCGCCAAATTATCAATTCAACATGGCACAGCTCGCGAAATTACCAATTCAACATGGCAAAACTCACGAAATTACCAATTCAACATGGCAAAACTCGCGAAATTACTAATTCAACATGGCAAAACTCGCGAAATTACCAATTGAACATGAAAAAACTCGCCAAATTACCAATTGAACATGGCACAGCTCGCCAAATTACCAATTCAACATGGCACAGCTCGCCAAATTACCAATTCAACATGGCACAGCTCGCCAAATTACCAATTCAACATGGCACAGCTCGCCAAATCACCAATTCAACATGGCGCAGCTCGCCAAATTACCAATTCAACATGAAAAAACTCGCCAAATTACCAGTTCAACATGGCACAGCTCGCGAAATTACCAATTCAACATGAAAAAACTCGCCAAATTACCAGTTCAACATGGCACAACAGATCAAATCATCGACACGTGATTGAACCACCAATAAGGCAACACTCGCACATTCTGATACAACTCGACGAGAATTAAACTCAATATAAAATCGTTATTCAACACATTGCCGATTTGACGATGAATCAGGCAAAACGATCCGGTGAACTTTATATACGATGCTTCGTATCAAGGACGAATGTCCTTCCTTTTGCATTTTTTCTTGTGTTTGTGAGTTAGTGAAATGTTGAATCGATAACGTGTGTATAGAATAACGATTTTAGTCAGTCGGGCTTTAGTCGACCTCCTTCGATTGGTATTTTCTCTTACAGCGAGGTGAATTCGTTATTGCGCGAATTTTGCAATGTTGAGTCGGTGATTTGCTGAGTTTTGTCATGTCGGGTCACTTGGCCAATTGTGCGATGTTGAGTGAAAATGATTTAGGAAACTGTCACAACTGTGACACGTTGCATCGATGATTTTGATGTCGAATCGGTCATTTGGTGAGTCGGAGCTGACTCGAGTCGGTAATATGGTGAATCGGGTTCTGTAGAAACGCTTTCAGAGTATCGGCCCTGCAGTAAAACAAGAAGAAGCACAAGTGGAGGAAGAGGAAGAAGAAGAAGAAGAAGAAGAAGAAGAAGAAGAAGAAGAAGAAGAAGCAGAAGAAGAAGAAGAAGAAGAAGAAGACGAAGAAGAAGAAGAAGAAGAAGAAGAAGCAGAAGAAGAAGAAGAAGAAGAAGAAGAAGACGAAGAAGAAGAAGCAGAAGAAGAAGACGAAGAAGAAGAAGAAGAAGAAGAAGAAGAAGAAGAAGAAGAAGAAGAAGAAGAAGAAGACGAAGAAGAAGAAGAAAAAGAAGAAGAAGAAGAAGAAGAAGGCAACGAAAAAGAATGGGTGGCGAAAGCGACGATGAACGGAGGCGACAGCAGTCAGAGGCAAAAGCAGCATCAGAGTCACAAACGTCGGGAGGCTCACCAAGCGTGGGTGGGAAAAAGACGACAAGATCCCGTATAGTAGTACGGGCACGAAAAAGCCTCCAGAGAGAGAGAGAGAGAGAGAGAGAGAGAAAGTGAGTAAGAGACGGTTTACAAAAGAGCGAGATGGAAGTATTTATGTGTGGAATGGGCCACGGGTTATATACGCTTGGGTTCGAAGTGAATAGGGGACGGAACGGACGGGCAGTCGCGCGGCACGCGGCGCACCGTACGCACGGTTCCCTTGCGTTGCGTTTTCATTCCCTCTTTTTTTTAAATTATTATCTCTTGTTTCTATCATCTTTTTTTCTTTTATAGTCCTCATAAATAAATATTTTCGGATTGTCGAAACATTGAGAAACCAAAAAAACAACGAAATGTCTATAAACGTAAAAAAGACAAATTAGTGTGGTGCACTGTGATACGCTAGTAGATTTTTTCTTCCGATCCTAGCTCAGTCGGTAATGAGAAAAATTTAAGGACAAAAAGAAACGTAAATAAACAAAAAGAATCGTAATAAAGAAGTTTTGGACGGAGTTTTGGATAACACAGTCGTGAATGTAAGATTTATTTTCCAACCTTCATTTATACTCGTAACAATTATTTATTATTATTCTCCGAATTATTATTGCACTTTTTCTTTTTTTCAATTATCGTAATTTTAGCGATGAAACGTTCAGCTCTTTTTTTTTCTACCGAAGCAATAAAAACAATTAATCGAAGATTAATTTACACGACGATCTGTAGATTCAAAGCCTTTTTTTTTTTGTTCATCGACAACCAGAAGTGGAAGTGAGAAAAGTTTACTCGATCGAAAGTTTCTCCCAAACGAGAATAATGAGATGAAAAGATTTGGATAAAAATGTGTTGGATATTATGAATAAGCAGATGCGATAGATATGAGGAGACGTTGGCTGTGGCTCGTACGAGCACGTGGGTGGAGCCGAGATGCTGTGTGTCTCATCTCCTTCTCGCCCTATCCGTTTCCTCACACATTTAAAATTGTCCGCTAAACACAGACGAGTGCACGATACGTATACAAACTATAACGGATAACGCATCTCTCCTATCTGTTTTTTCTTCTTCTCCTCTCTCTCTCTCTCTCTCTTTTTTTTTCTCGTCTCTTTGCTCACTTGTTGAAGACGTGCCTATTTCGCTCATCGCCGCAATGGCGGTACGTTACAACAAACGTTCTCGTGTAAACTTTTAACGCGTATATAATCTCCCCCCCCCCTCCCTCTCTCTCGCTCTCCCCCTCGCTCTCTCTCTCTCGCTCTCTCCCCCCCTCTCTCTCTCCCCCCCCCTCTCTCTCTCTCTCTCTCGCTCTCCCTCTCTCTACCTCTCTCTCTCTCTCTCTCGCTCTCCCCCTCGCTCTCTCTCTCGCTCTCTCCCCCCCTCTCTCCCCCCCCTCTCTCTCCCCCCCCCTCTCTCTCTCTCGCTCTCCCTCTCTCTCTCTCTCTCTCTCTCTCTCTCTCTCTCTCTCTCTCTCTCTCTCTCTCTCTCTCTCTCTCTCTCTCTCTCTCTCTCTCTCTCACACGGGCGTTTCAGAGATAGAAAAGTAAGCGCAGCCGTGCGCTAACTTTCGTACTATTTACTCCGAGATGCAGCTGTTGTCTATACCGTCCCATGGGGATTCAGAGTTATTAAATTAGGATCTCATTTTTTTTCTCCTTTTTCCAATCTTGATTTCCTTTTTTAATTTGACAAAACTCTAATTGAATTTATTTTTTTTACAAAAATTTGGAATTTATTTGTTTATGATGCGAAAATTTAGCAATAATTTTTTTATTCTACCAACATTGGAAACAATTTTTTTTTTTTTTTATTTTACAAATATTCAAAAATTTATTTTTTCCAAGTCACAAATAAATTGTTCATTAAAATATTCCTCAAGTAATTTCACAAATTTTTCATAATTTCGTTTGTTTATTTACATTTTTTTTTTTTTTTTTGCTTATTCATTCTCGATTTCATGAGAATTACAAGATTGCTGGGAGCGGTTATTTTATCACGGTCATTATCAGTTTATCGTGCCAATGACTTCGGCCGCGAGAGCGGACCATTAGAGGGTGCCCATCGTCTTTCGTCTCGCGCTGCACTTTTTTCGCCTCTCTCTTCCCTTCCCCCCCACCATCCGTCGTGATATGATAAATTATTAAAGAACCTTAGAAACTCGTCGGAATGGAAGAAAGAGCTCTTATACGCACACACTCGGTATTTATGGAGACTATCGTAATACTGCGATTAGCTACAAAAGCTGTTCTGTGTAGCTAAACATATATATATATATATATATGTATACGTGCCTATATGAATATATATATGAGGATCGTCAAGTGGAATCACGATAGTATCTTAGTACAACTCTTTTCCATCATGGAAGCGTTCATTCATAAAAAAAATGAGAATTCATTAAATCCCCTTCTCTCGATAGTTGTATAGTGTGTCTCGGAGAGATATCGTCATATAAAATGTATTATTTGGTTCTTTGTATGCAGTATTCGCCTCTTTATTAATATTCTTCAGTCTGACATCGTTATTTTTTTCAATCCCAGTGACTACAAATCGCAATGATTATTTGCAGAAAATATTATTATTATTATTATTATACAGATGGTACCTCCATCGTAAAAATTATAAACATTATTACAATGGAATTTAAAATAATTTTTTGTGTGACACATATATCTCCTACGAACCAACGATCAACGACATGAACAACGGTAATAGTAACAATCATTTTTTTATTATTATTATTAATAATAATAATAATAATTTCTTCGCGTCTTGTAGTGTTCGACATCGTACTTTACATACTCTAAATTCAGTGCATAATGATTTTTCCAAGTTCTATGATAATCTTGCGTGTTAAATCTGAGAGGTCGTAGCTCATATGTGCGTCTATGGTAAATGATAAATACTATCTTATCGGAGTCGTGAGAGGCGAGAGTCTTTGGCGCACCAGCCGGCATCTTTTGCACCCATATATACACAAATACAAATACACAGAGACTTGTATGCATTTGTATATACATATATATATTGCGTGCTTAAAACCATAATGTCGTATATTGAATTATTACACAAAGGACATACGCCCTCATGGTTTTAGACACGCGATATAAATGCTACACAGCCAACTTTACAATCTCTTCTCGTGTCCTCATTCATCCCCGGGTACACTCACTAATTGTTGCACATCGAGTGTCGGTTGTTTGTGCCGTCCCCCCCCCCCCCCCCCCCCCCCAACCGACCCCTTCATTGCACTGCGCTGCGCTTCACCTCGCGCACCATGTTGGGGAAGACCACGTTGGCGAAACGAGTTTTATTCTCGCAGCTCGCGGTAAAAGAACGATATAAAAGTCGCGTCCTTCGTGTTTTATCAAACAAATATGTATGTAAATGTAAAATATGTAAATTTAAAATAAATTCTTTGCTGGATAGGGAGGAGAGAAAACAAATTAACGAGGCTTCGCCCATATGGTCAGGTTGATGAAATGCGTAAATTTGAAAAATTTGTTTCGTTTCAAATGGATTTAAAAAATATTCGAAATGCATTAAAATTAAATTAAGAATTTAAGTGATAGATAAATTTGATAAGTTAAAGATTCAATTAATTAAAATTCGAATAATTAAATATCCAATTATTGCACTGAAGAGACTATCTTGGTACGTTAATCGTGAGAGATAAAAAAATAAAATAAAAAAAAAAGAACACGACACCACAATGTTTTGATAAAAATTGGCCAAAAATGCCAATCTCGAGAGGATCAAAGATTGCTAATAAGAATTAAACTTGAAGGGTGAAGATAATCTCACGGAGGATTGAGAGTTAAGGAGAAAAGTGAATCGGAATCTGGCCGAGAGAGAGAAAGAGAGGGAGGGAGAAAAGATGTGGAAGTAAATAGCACTGAAAGTAAGAGAGCTCAGAATGGGTAAAAAAGGAGAAAGGGAGAAAGAGGGAGAGCGAGAGAGAGAGAGAGAGATAAAACTTTAATCACGCTAAGCGTGATCGAAGGTACTGAAGATTTTGGAGCGAGAGGGAGAAAGAGGTAGAGAGAAAGAAAAAGACGTGGAGAAGAGAAAATTCTCGACTCTAGGAGGTCGAGAAGAGTCGGGAGGTTCTTTCAAAGTAGCAGTGGAAAAAGGGAAACTTGTACGAAACTCGCTTTGGAGAAAACTCCTCCGGGATTCGTTGAAGGCTTGAGACAGAGAAACTGAAAGAAAAAAAAATAAAAGAGTGTTTGGGCGAACTGGAGAAAGAGAAAAAAGAAAGAGGGTAAGATAGACAACACGATGGAAAAGAGAAGTGGCTCGAAAGAGTTCACAGATGCGGATATCGGATGAAAATAAACGAGGAAAAAATAAAATAGAAAAGAAAGCACGTACAAAAGTATCCCTTACCGCGGAATAACTTCCAATACTCCGCAGCCTCAAGAGTCAATAAAAACTTAAAATTTATTTTACTTCTCTAGATACTATGATTTATTCGGAAATGTGATAGAATTTTTTTTTTAACTCGCTGAACCAATGAAATGTTGAAAAAAACAAAAGAGAAATTGCTCATAAAGGAAATTATATTTTTAATAATTACATCTTTAATTACAAGTCAATTAATCTATCAAATGATTTATAAATTCAATTATTTTGAGGAAACAAATACTGAATTATTTTTAAGCATTAATTTTATTGGCTATATACTTGTCGTTCATTTTCAACCGTTTGTGTTCGGTTCGTTCTAGACAAAAGTGTGCTACTTTTTAAACATTGTTTATAAAAGCTTCGAAAAAACTGCAGTTTGAATATAATAACGATTTATTTATAAATAGTTGGCCTTGTTCGTCTCATTGATCGAGATTGTATATTTGCGTCGTTTTTTTAAATGCGTGATCCGTGAAATTGGATCGCTTTCGATGAATTGCAGCTTATTCTGTTTATCGGAAAATGCCTTACTGAATTACCGGACGAGATTTTTCGCTAAGCTCTTTGATTAGCAAAGAAATTCAATTTGTTTAATTATTTAAGCCACTAATGGCGTTGTTTCGTCATCAATAAATATTATCATAAATTTCATTCTGTTGAATTAAAGAATTTACTTGTAACAATCAAACAAAATAATGAAAAAAATTGATCTCACTATTTATAAATACATCTTTATTAATATTTTTTCATGTCAATGATACATTGACTATATATACAGTTGGCAATTTTTTTGAAACTTGCATTAATAATTTTTTACACTAGTACATACATTTGATTAGACTTTACCTCAATTACTCGTAATCATAACCACCAATTTGTCTACAGGATTTTCCAAAGACTTAATAGTAGCACCGTACTCAATTAATACTTGGGTATAAAAAATGTTAGCATGCAAATATTATAATAAAATATTTGCATAAAAGTTGACACAGAGATTTCTAGAAAATTGTTTGAAAAAATTTCCATAATGTCTGTAATGAATCGATCATTACTGCGACAAACTGAGCACCCCACGAGTGTTTTATTCAAATGAGATTTCGTGACTGGCTGACCACCAAAGTGGACGAACCGAGTTATCGACCAGCAGGGAACTCCGGTTTGTCATTCAGTCTAATACTTATATATATATATATATATATATATATATATATATATATATGTATATAATGCACGCATATTGAAACCACAAGTTACGTGGGCGTGAGTTGTTGTCCACATGCCGCTATAATACATCAAAAGATTCTCTATCTTTCCTTTCATTCATGAATTCATCAATCATATGTTTGTTTTCTTGCGTCTTCTTTATTTTTATTTCCAAACTTTTTTTATCCCGTAATCACACGAATGTGGGCAGATAATTGAACTAAAAGTATAAAAAAAGAAATAAAAAATTAAGTGTGTTTCGACGTCTCGATTAATTTCTATTATTTAAGATTTTGTTTTCTTTACAATCGAGTTATTATATTTTTCATTTTTAACCGAGTCTTGAACCCCTTTGCGAGTTTCCACTCGAAACAAAGAAGTGTTAATGGTTATCGCGAGAGAGTTGATGAGGAACGAGGTCAGGCGAGGCTACAACGTCAATGGTGATGATGATGATGATGATTATGATTATGACACATACAATGACACGATACAAACGAAACGAAATGACATAAAAATGTAAAAAGTTTGAGGCGATAATTATAACACGCACAGACAAACAAAAATATATACATATATATGTATCGTTCTCTTGCTTGCGTTGAAATTGTGATGGTACACGCGATGAGGAAGACAGAGAGAGAGAGAGAGAGAGAGAGAGAGAGAGAGAGAGAAAGAAAGTGGAAAAAAATAGAAAGAGATTGTTGCGTACAGTTTCCTGCTTCCAGCTCGTAGCCCATTTCCAAGTCTACTTCCGTTTCGTTTGCTTCGAGCATCTGCCGTCCATTCCACAATATACGAGCCTTTCTATCACTCTCGTATACTCTTGCCTAGAATTTCACATTTCGTAGCACTGAAATTCGCCACTGAATTAAATATATTAAATAGCGGATGAATTCGTCTAATTTAAAAATATGCGTAAGCTCATGAGAATGTGCAAATGAGAAAATGTTGAATTTGAAAAATGCACGTTGTAAAGATAACATTTTTAGCTTTATTATATGAAATTTGCTTTGCTGATGAAAAACATTTTTTTTTTGACAAATATAAATTTTTGAATGTCAGAATCAAATAATTTCTCAATCTCTGTAAAATTAAATATTTTCAGTATAAATTCTGTATTCAATTTTATATTCTACTGTCTCCTCCTGTTTAATCGTTTGTAGACCAGATTTTTTAATAACCTCGAGGGAATGGAATTTCTTTTTGTAATTTTATTCGTCATACACAGATATTCCAATTATTTATCTTATTTATAAAATTTCAAGTATTTTATAGCCTCGATATCGTAGAATGTTCTATAATGAAGTAAAGCTTTTATGCCCAAGCAACAAAATTAAACAAATGTATGTAAAATAGTACTTTGAAGCAATCGAAATTATTGGGGCATATTCGGGATAAAATTCAAACGATGAATAATTTGTTTCATACTTCCGTATTAAAATTTACCGTGAGAAAATACATTATTCCATGCGTCACGAGTGTCTCATCCCGGAAATTCAGAATACCCCCCCCCCCCCCCCGCACGCACGCATATTTCACTCACATCCATAGATCCCCCGTTCAATGGTATATAAAATACTCATCCACCACATGAAAATTATTAGTTTGGAACAGTTGATGTGAGACTTATTTTTCCAACAGGATATAAGTATTACAATGAGGATTTTTCCTGAAATTGTGGCTTGTAATTTCTGGCTCGATATCATACTGAAATTTACTTGGATGAAATATAATGTTATATAGATTGTTTAATGTCAGAAAAAGCTTATGACCTTATAACACAAGCGTATGAACATCATATGTACTTTTTAATTGTAGGTCATCGTTAACATGAGTCATGAATGTCTTATCCAGGAAATCAGCTCTGCCATTAACGATTTTTTCCCATTACCATAATTGAATTCTCACCAAAATTGTTTCCACTATTAATCCGAATGTATCATAGCTATAACTTTCTTTCCTTGAAAAAATAAAAAGAAAACAATTTATTCCAATAATAAAATACAATATCCACTAGTGGGTTATTATAGCTCAGCCATTTCGCTGAAAAAAGAAAAAGAAAACAATTTATTCCAATAATAAAATACAATATTAACTAGTGGGTTATTATAGCCCAGCCATTTCGCTGAAAAAAGAAAAAGAAAACAATTTATTCCAATAATAAAATACAATATTAACTAGTGGGTTATTATAGCTCAGCCATTTCGCTGAAAAAAGAAAAAGAAAACAATTTATTCCAATAATAAAATACAATATTAACTAGTGGGTTATTATAGCTCAGCCATTTCGCTGAAAAAAGAAAAAGAAAACAATTTATTCCAATAATAAAATACAATATCCACTAGTGGGTTATTATAGCTCAGCCATTTCGCTGAGAAAAGAAAAAGAAAACAATTTATTCCAATAATAAAATATAATATCCACTAGTGGGTTATAATAGCTCAGCCATTTCGCTGAAAAAAGAAAACAATTTATTCCAATAATAAAATACAATATAAACTAGTGTGTATTATAACTCAGCCATTTTGCAGCCTCACATCGACTTTCATTCACACAAACTCTCACACTCACATGGCCACTCAAATAAAAATAACTACTCATACGGGAACTCACATTCAAAAATATTGATACTTACAGACATTTGTTACCTCCTCACACAAATATTTGTCCCTCCCTCGCATATACACTCTTGGAGACTCATACGGACACTTATCACGTCACACACACACTTATTTTAATGGGCACTTTCGATACTCTCGCATAGACACTCACAAAGACACTTGTCCCAATTTTGCACATGTATTGCAAGTAAATTAAAAGACCCTCATGGACATTGACACAGACATTTGCCACACCTTGTCCCATAGACTTTTTCACGAATTCACTCCATCTTTTCTTAGCGTAATTTATCCGCACACAATCATAGACACTCGCATGGTCTCGACACACTTGCTTCGTGCACTCATACACTTAGATTTGTAATAATAATAATAATAATAATATCTGCTGGAGTGTTCGTGTGAGGTCCTGGCAGGTGCCTGTGAACGTGTGTAAATGTATGTGTGAGACCAGACACACATGTGTACTTTATTATTATGTAAATTGTGTCATATAACCAGTCATTTGAAATAATAATAATTTACAATCAGTCGTTGTCATTTAATCATTTTTGCAATAGTAACAAAATTATCTAGACTTATTCTTATGACAGATTAACATCGTAATTGAACATTTTCTTGAAATAATTACTCACTATTTTGTCGATCGATTTGCGTACGGAAAAATAGGCTTTGATCGAAATATAAATATTCCATGAGTCACAGGTATATAGTTCCGGAAATGGACTTCGTGCCACACGAATATTTTCCACACCCATCACTTTATCCTCTAAAGATGTCTCCCGTATTTTTTCAAATGTATTCCAACTGCATTTAAATTACCTTAAAAAATATTCTGTGTAAATCTTGAAATTCTACAGTGTGATATGTTAATTAGTATTTTGAAATAGGGAAATGTAACCTTCTTTTCTATGGGACTCAAATATCATGAATATAATTTTTTTCTCGTAATAATTATATTTCCATTTTATCTTAATCCATTTCAATACTACAACTTATCGTTATAGAAATATCAACATTGCATACGTCAAATGCCTTTCATCCAGGAAATTGACTCTGGCCCTACGAATATTTCACATATCCATCATTAAATCCTCTTCAAAAAGGAAAATATCTCTTGGATGCAGCACAACAACCTCTCACATACCTTATGAAAAATTCCTCGCAATCGTAAATTATACCAATATGCGAAAATCACTATTTCGAAATAGTCACAACTATTTTGACTTTTTATCGTAATAATCGCTTCCTATTTTTTTTTTTCTATTTCCATGTTTAGATGTAATGTAAATTAAAATCTCAATACTCTGTACATATTTTATCGAAGAAATTCACGCTGTACCAACTATTATTTCCTCCAAGTACTAAAAAAAAAAAAACAAAAAAAAAAACGCCAAAGTCCTCATTTCTGATTTCTCTGAAATACTAATGCTAATGCTCACGACATATATACATATGTCATTAGGTCGGCGGATGGACAGCCTGGTGCCGGGAAAGCCCGAAGACGGAGGAAAGAAATCAGCCGGAAGAAGTTGCTACTGCGGTTTACATCGTCGTGCTCTTCATCGGAGATTGTCGGCACCGACTGTGTCATTAATTTCCAAGAATTTACGTACCTTGGTCTACGCTGATTTCACAACGAGAGACGGGGGACGAAAGAGAGCTCGTGAAAAAACCTCGGGTCAAGTTTTCGAGAAGAAAGGTACTGCATTAATCATCCACGAATCAATTAAATCATTACCACCACCACCATTTACACGAATTCGAAAAACGTCAGGACTATGAAAATTTTTGTCCTCGTCAATTTCAACATTTTCGTTCACTTACGAAAAATTCTCGTCGTCTCAATCGTCGCGAACTTTAAGAAGGTTGATTTTTTCTCCACCCAGAGCTCGAAGCTCTGCTGGCATCGAGAAAGAGAAACGTGACTATCAAGAAAGTTGGAAGAATTTGTCACTGATCGAAGAAACTTTCAGTTCTATTGGCTCGTGACATTGTCATTCAATCGAGGGTTTTATCGTAAACGAAACGCGCCAAGAGTTTCAGTGTCATACGGTGACTCGTACGAGCTACAAACACCCACTTGTGTCTTCCATCTCGCGTATTCATTTTCTTCTTTATCTCCTTCTTCATCCTCTTTGGGACTTGATTCGTGTCCAAGGTAAACTACATCTCGTTCGAATTTGTTTTTATTAAGTATTTTTTCATCGGATTTTTTTTTACTAAAAATATAACATTTTTCAACGAGACATCGAGATGTGCAAAATCGAAAGAGTGCTTCTTTACGTATGATCGATTGATCGATTAATCGAAATCACGAGAGGATTATATAAATTCCATAAATAACAATTTTTTAAAAAGTGTTTATTTTCGAATGTGTAATTAACTCCGTAAAAAATTGTTTATCGTGTATTGTCAATTGTGAGTGATTTTTTTATTTTTTATTTAAAATATATATATATATACCTATTTTTTTTTTACTCTCGAGAAACGAGAACAGTTCGCCGCGGTTCTCGAGTCTCTGGGAGTATATAACTATTTATATATATCGCGTTTTTCAAGTGAAGTTAATTGAGACCAGGATTTAAATCCTGGAGTGGACACGAAGATTTGTATATTAACGGTGAAAAAAGGAAAATGATTTTATACGTCGTTTTGACGATTTTGGCGATCGGAGTTTCTGCTGCCGCAAACCCGTCGATCTACGCCGATGATGATGTGGTGAGTTTTTTTTTTGTTTTTATAATTTGTTGTATAGAAATCATTTTTTTTTGTTATACTTTGAGTAGAAAGCTCAGTCTTCTAACATCATTATATGAGCTGAATAATCCTCAAATTCCGCTGGGGATTATCGAGGGTCCCAATTCGTCCAGTTTATTTTTTTTTAAATAATTTATACAAGAATTGTCATTTTTAACGACTTAACGAAAATAATCAATTAAGTTATTAATGAATTATCAATGAATTGTCGAAAAGTTAGATTGAACGACAATCATGTTAATTATTTATATAATACGCTATGCTAATTTTACGTTCATTCAATCTCTTCATTGAGGATAATTTTTTCTACAAACTTTCTTCTTTGTTTTTGCCTCGTGTCACGAGGTATTCTACGCATAAACATGATTAATATTCTTCGTATAATTTGCCACGACAATAAGCACAAAACTGCTTCTATTATTTGATAAACTTGCAGCTCGAAATTCCCATCAAAACTCGGTGCCATTACAGAAGCCTTTGTCATTTTTGTGGACCCTCCTGTTATATCCTCTGCTTCGTCCAGGATCGATCATTTAACGTCAGTGACGGGGTGAAATTGCTCGAGGCTGAAAGCAACACAGAAGTTACCCCATGACGTACACTTTCGTATAACCCCTCCGTGTAATACGTAAGCGAAAAGCTTCCATTCCTCATAAAGCTCAATTCCGATAGCGAGCGAGGGAGGGAAAGAGGGAAAGAGAGAGAGAGAAAGAGAGAGAGAGAAAGAGAGAGAGAGAGAGAGAGAGAGAGAGAGAGAGAGAGAGAGAGAGAGAGAGAGAGAGAGAGAGAGAGAGAGAGAGAGAGAGAGAGGGAAAGAAAGAGAGAGAGAGAGAGGGAAACAGAGAGAGAGAGAGAGAGGGAAAGAAAGAGAGAGAGAGAGAGAGAGAGAGAGAGAGAATAAGCACAAAACGAAAATCCCTAGTTTCCCCTCGTCGTTTACGTAGACACACATTGATCCTCATTTTTCTGTGAAAAGCTACTGGTTTGGCGTTATAAGGGATTTACGTATAAAAGAGACGACAAATCCGATTGCCTCTGCCTACCAAGTCGAATATTTGACAATGCAAAAACTTGTCTGTTGTACTGAAATTTGAATATTCATAAAACTGCGCATGGTTTTAGATTTTCGCTCAATTTACGTTTATAAATATATTTTTTATTGGCCAGAGTGGAATCTTTTATTTTATCGATTATTCCCATGGTTCATTTATTCCCATTCTCTCGATTATTTTTACAATTTGTAACTAAACATTTTGTATTGAATACAAAAACACTCACTCTCATTTCAAGACACATGAAATCTTTGAGACGAAATCAATTATTAATTGAAGAAATGATAATTTTCCTCAATTTTATCACAGTTTTTCTCATCTTTTGAAACGACGATTATCATTTTTTAAAATTCAATACAATGGAGAACACATCATTGTATCGGTTTAAAAATACTGATTCTGAAAAAAAAATTAAGTTGAATTGCATAATAAGAATCAAGTTTTGTTGTTTCAAGTTTATCTGGAGCTTTCCTGGTAATAATTTTCTTCGTCAAACGATTTTTCTGACTCAATGAATGACGTACAGACGCCATTTAATTGTACATCTCCGTTGAAACGCGATATACGGTTCGTTCCTTTTGGCTCTTTCCGTCCCTTTCTAATGTCTGCTTTTCTCCTTAACCCTCTTATCTCTGGGGCATCGATCCCATTAATTCGAGGGCCTTCGACCCCACGCATAAAGCAACGCAGAGAGCCCTGAATGAAACTACATGGTACGTGCCCCCCTCCCCCTACCCTTCCCCCTGCCCCGACCCATCAGTACCATCACGTCGCCGTCTCGTCCTTTAATAAAGGCACCAACACGTTAAAAGTTTATGATACTCACACAGACACATGATATACGTGCAATGTGAGACTTTGGAGCCTCACCACTCGAATGCCTTGCATATTATAGTTTTAGTAAATGGTATGAACATTGAAGCCTCACGAAATGGGCTATTTTAATTTTTTAATGAGCTACTATTCTCCTTTGTGGTCCTTTGTCGCTTTTAGTGAGCGTCCAAGATTTTCAGACCAATAAGTAATAAGTCATACATTATAAATTTAATATCGACCCTAATATGTTTGACCATAAGAAATTATAAATAATCAAATAGATATAGTTGCTATGTGCTATGTGCTCGTTGATTAGAATGTAAATTTAAAAATTGACATATTGAAGAAATTTCCTGACAGGCTGAAATCTTTAATTGTTCATATATAATAAAAACAGCAAAAAATGTATTCAAGGTTCTTAGCCCTTATAAATACATAAAAAATAATATTATGAAACAACGAACGATTAATCCATTTAGAACCTGATAACTAATGAAAAATATTAATTTACTTCATTGTGTTTGTTGGAAATGGTGGAGAAATGTCTAATGAGTCCGCGACTTGTTATAATCTTGAAATATAATCATATATACAGTAGAATTAGTGGGAAAGTTATGGGTATATTCGTAGTAGAAACCCTTGAGGCAAAGTTGTAAATTGTACACGAATTGTTTCTGTACAACTTACGAATAGTTATACTGTACGATTTTGTGTACGGTCTTCGCCTTGTATTGCAATGAAGAAACTTCATCGTAAGAGTTACAGACTCTGTGAAGAGAATCTTCGAGCAAACTGTTGTAGCTATATATGTATACGATAATAACCGCAACTTGGCGCTTGCGAATCCTAAGTCACCATCTTACGAAGTAAATTAAAATTAATTACTGGGTTATCCTCGGGCTAACTTGAGCTAGCCAGCTCTCATTTCTATCCATTGGTCTCTCCTCCCTTTCCCTTTTGTTGCATCTACGATGAATCTCTTCGCACTCTCGTATTCCGTTATTCTGCATGCACTCGTAACTTCCGCTCTCGCGTAGAATCTCTTTCGCCTCTACAATGATTGCTCCGAAATGCATAAACAGAATAAAACGCTCGACGATACTCGAGGCAGCCTGCTAGAATTTGCAACTGGGTGGAAAATTTTCTCAACTTGATCTATAACTCAACCTGTTGATTCTTTAATTTAATATTTTGAATATTCTTTGGGTTTGGGTTTGGGGACTCTGTGAAAAGAATCTTCGAGCAAACTGACGTAGCTATATATGTATACGATAATAACCACAACTTGGCACTTGGGAATCCTAAGTCACCATCTTACGAAGTAAATTAAAATTAATTACTGGGTTATCCTCGGGCTAACTTGAGCTAGTCAGCTCTCGTTTCTATCCATTGCTCTCTCCTCCCTTTCCCTTTTGTTGCATCTACGATGAATCTCTTCGCACTCTCGTATTCCCTCATTCTGCATGCACTCGTAACTTCCGCTCTCGCGTAGAATCTCTTTCGCCTCTACAATGATTGCTCCGAAATGCATAAACAGAATAAAACGCTCGACGATTCTCGAGGCAGCCTGGTATAATTTGCAACTGGATGGAATTTTTTTCTCAACTTGATCTATAACTCAACCTGTTGATTCTTTAATTTAATATTTTGAATATTCTTCGGGTTTGGGTTTGGGGACTTTGTGAAGAGAATCTTCGAGCAAACTGACGTAGCTATATATGTATACGATAATAACCACAACTTGGCACTTGGGAATCCTAAGTCACCATCTTACGAAGTAAATTAAAATTAATTACTGGGTTATCCTCTGGCTAACTTGAGCTGGCCAGCTCTCATTTCTATCCTTTGCTCTCTCCTCCCTTTCCCTTTTGTTGCATCTACGATGAATCTCTTCGCACTCTCGTATTCCCTTATTCTGCATGCACTCGTAACTTCCTCTCTCGCGTAGAATCTCTTTCGCCTCCACAATGATTGCTCCGAAATGCATCAACAGAATAAACCGTTCGACGATACTCGAGGCAGCCTGCTATAATTTGCAACTGGATGGAAAATTTTCTCAGCTTGATGTATAAGCCAACCTGTTGATTCTTTAATTTAATATTTTGAATATTCTTTGGCAATCAAATATATTCTAAATAGATATGAAAGGAGTGAATTTTAGCATGTTTTGTCTGTCTATGATTTATCAAGTAATAAAATATATTTTTATCATTTGCTTCCAATTACAAATCAAAGATACTAAAAATCTAAAATAATAATCTAATCGTAAATAATATTACTATATAATATGAGTGATATTCATATGATTTTTATACAGTAACTATCAAATCAATTATTTTAACCAAAATTGAATTTGTTTTTTTTTTATTAATTCATTTTTTTATTAATGCATTTTCCGTTTATTTATGGTATACTTTTTTACTCATACTAAAATAAAAACTTTAATTTATTCATTGAGTAAAATTGTTGCAAATTTCTTTTAAATGTCCACTTATCTCATGCTGAAATAGGCTGATCAAATTTTTACTTTGAGTTCCTTTTGCGTGCATTTTCTTTGACTCTTTTCCGAGCACACGTGAGTTCGATCTATATATATGCTTTCGTTGAAGGGTGCTTGTGGCTAAGAGAAGAAGAGACGTATCGGTAAAAGGGGCAAAGGAAAGTTGCCTTGTCGGGCTTTCTAAGGTACCTGAGATAAAAGTCTCGAGTACCCATCGAGCCAATTTCCAACGTATCTTGTTTCATGGTTTCTATTCTTCTGGCCCCTTTCTCTTGCTGCTTTACATGCCCACGCTCCGTTTTCCTCATTTTTTCCCTCCCCAGAGTTTTCTTCTTTTTCTCTGCCTCGTGTGTCTCTTTTCGCCTTTTCCAGCCTGTGAGAGCATAAAAAAAATGCAAATGGAAACTTGCACATTGCTTCCCCGGCTTACAAAGTCGCCTTTATGAGCACCTTTTTCGCGAATCTGGCTTCCTTATCGGCGAGGAAGCTTTGCAAATACGCAGAGAAAGAACGATGAAGTAACGTGCAAGTTCCAAATTATGAAAATTTCGTATAATGTGCATTTGAAACTTTTTCTCTCCATTGCACATAAATACAATGAGATTTGTTTGTAAATTATTTTTGGTTCAAATTTTCCAACCAATTTCAAACTCTATAAAATTATCGTCAAATATCAATTTGGAGGACTATGGGAAGGGTAGCTCGCTGTAAAAGTTTCAAATGCACGTTATACGAAATTTTCATAATTTTATAAAATCTAAACTGTTCAACCATTCCTCTGCGCACTCACAATGATAAATATCGTTTTGTAATACTTTATTTATGTAAAAAGTTTTAGGTCAATAGCTCAAAAATCAAAAAAGTCATATTCTCAAGAGAGATTTTCGAAAAAAAAAAAATGATAAGCCCATAAAATCCGAACGTGTCAATGATTTTTCGCGATAATTATACCGAACAAAGATGGTCAGCTGGTCTACTTATTTTCAAAACTTCAGCCCGATCGGTCGAGCTGCTGTGAAGTTATAAAATTTTGAATTTTCCAGCCGCATTACAGATACTCACCGATTTTTTTAAAATAATTTTTATTAAATTTTTTTTTAAGTTTCCGGATGCTTTGAACATTCTCGAATTAAAAACTTGAAAAAAATGTTGACGAAAATAAAGCTTCCTGTATGAGAAATAAAACGGCGGAGAATGTATCAGGTGCACTTTGACACCTTCGTAACCTTTCAGGCCCCTTTACTGGCAAGAATTTGTAACGATATATCAAAGTAGATTCATTCGTAAATTCTTTCTTGGCCCTCTTAATTTTTTAATCCTCTGACCCGAGTGTCTATCCTCGTTTTTGTTTTTTCGGCGAAAAAAAGCTGTGACAAAATTGTCTCTTGAGACTCTTTGCACGGATGGTGCTCGATCACCTGCGGTTTGACGAGAAGATTGATTTTACCAAAATGTAAATAATTTTACAACAAAATTAGTTGATTTGCCTCAATTGAACTTTCAATTTTTATTATTTTTTTCGATTTCTATTTTTCTACGTTCCATTTCTGTTTTTACATTATTCTTTTTTAGTTTCTCATGAATTTGTCTCTTATATTAATTTGCATTTAATTCAATTTGTTACGAATCGTATACATAAAATATGCGATTACTTTTTATTCTTATTTTATATTAAATTTATTTCTTATATTGCGTCGATTTTATTTATTTATTATATATTAATTTATTTGATGATTTTTTGTCGTTTGAACGACTAGGGTTTCCGGGTATTCAACTAACAGCATTAGCGACGTAATTTTCGCTCTGTGTGGGCCCCATTCAGACTTGCGGTCACAGTCAGACCTCTCGCCATCCACACGCCCTCGAAATATTCGCACAGATGAGAATTTTTGCGACAGACGAATTGACTCACGAAAACTTTGCCTGTGTGTTACTTCGTTCTCGTTCCTTAACGCTACGGCATTTTTCTTTTCTTCCTTCGCGTTTTTGACGTCCCTCTCTCTCTCTCTCTCTCTCTTTCGTTCTCTCTTTCTCTGTCTTTGGTCGTCGGTCAACGCGCCAGTCTCACGAATCCCTCCACCCTGTGCTGATGATTAAGAGAGTCCACATCTCTCCCTACACGAGCCCCCTGATGCCGATCAACTTCACCAAACAGCACTCTCCCTTTTTTTTTCTCGTCTTCGTCGTCCGCGTACTTGTTTTTTTTTTTTTTCGATCCCCTTTTAACTTCTCGTTTGCTCTCCGTATTCGTGGCGCCGCGATTCTTAAGAGTTGGCCGGGATGAGGAACTTCAATTGTGCCATTCATCCAGTAGGAAATGACCAAAAAACTTTCGCACATTTTCATTTTTATTATTTACACGGACGAGTAATTTTTTTTTTAACATATTTAATTTGTAATTAATAATTTATAACAAATCGTAACTAATCAATGACAATTACTAACACGTGATAAGTATTAATGATTGCTAATCAATTACGATGAATAATTAATCATAATTAATTATTAATGGAGCTGTTGTATGATTTAATATAAGTCTAATTATATTAGGGTTAAAGTTCAAATTTTACTAGTGAATTCATTAAAAGCCTCAAAATAATTCCTACTCAATTGTTTATCCAAATTAAACACTGGATTTTTTATTATTACAATTTTTTTTCATAATTTAATTACGGGGAGAGAATTTAACCGTGGGAAAGTGATTGAGTACGAGTAAAATTAATAAAATGGCCTATGAAATTGACGAAAGATAACCGATGATGGACAGTACAAAAAGACAAAGAGGAAGGCTTATTACAGTAGTCAGAGGCTTGAATGGTATATGAGTCGATCAAAGGCATTTATATGCGATCGGAGGTCGTTAACTGCAGGAAGCGCCGTACGTAATATGGATTATATGTATATAAATAAAATGTGTGTGTGTGTGTGTGTGCGTGCGTGCGTGCGTGCGTGTGTGTGTGTGTGTGTGTGTGTGTGTGTGTGTGTGTGTGTGTGTGCGTGTGTGAGTGCGTGGGTGGGTGCGTGCGTCCGTGTGTGTGTGTGTGTGTGTGCGTGTGTGTGTGTGTGTGTGTGTATGTGTGCGCGTGTGTGTGTGTGTGCGTGAAGGGTTGAGGTCTAGAAGTCGCGAGGAGGCGACGACGACGCGACGTGACCAAGCCACACAGCGATTCTTCTTCTTTTTTTATTCTTCTTCTTCTTCTTCTTGTTTTTCTTCTGCCTAGATCGTGCGAAACGATCGTTACCATCGATCATATCAAAAGTGAGCTCAAACTCTCTCGACTACTCCCTTGAAAAAGATCTTTGACTTCTATTTGCAGTTTTATTTCTGTCTTGTTTCCATACTAAAAAGTAATCCCCATCGAGCTGCGAATGATCAATCCCATTGAGCCTTTTGTAGAATTTTATCTTCGGTATTTAAATGACGAGAAAAATCGTGGAAAAAACTTGAATTAGTTAAATAAATGGCTCGAATTATTGAATTTAATTTTATATTTTAATCAACCCGTAAAATGGTTAAAGAAAAAATAAATGTTTCGGTAATAGTGAGTAGCTGGCAAGGTAATTTTTTAAGTACTTACTTTTTTTAATTACTAATCTTTAAAAAAAATAATAATAATATGATTTTTTTTAAATGACTCGAGATTGAATTACGATTAAATAATTGCTGGCGCGTCGTCAGTTCTGCGGAACAAGAACAATAATCATAATAATACGGTAGAACGATGAGTGTAGAATTAGAGCCAGATGGAGTCACATTAAACTAATATAATGGTACGATATTTCGCACACATATGTGTACATGTATGTGTTTAGTATTTTATCGGGTAGAGTACAAAACTAATACGTACAACGAATTTATTAGTCATGCGTTGGGATAAAGGACAGAGAAAGACATTTTGTCGTAGACGACGAAAGTGCGCAACGACATCCGCGAGAGATATTGCGGCGTCTCGCCTAGATCCTGTGGCGCCACTCATGATTCGTCTCTCCCTCCACCTTTTTATTCTCTCTTCTGTCATGTCGCGCTTCTTAACTATAAATTTGCGTGAAAGGATTTTTTTTCAAAATTAAATAAATTCCGTTACGATCGTGACGATTTTTTCTTATATCGAATATATCGATATTTCGCAGTTCCAGATTTATATCAAATCATCAAATTATAGTAGTATTCAATATCTCTTATGGATTTATCGGAGAAAATGTTACACTCTTTTTTTAAGGATGCGATATATAAATTAAGGTCTTCGTCAATAAGAAAATTTTCAGGAATCCTTCTTATTATTCACTTTGGTTAAAGTTGATTCACTAAAATGCCTGAAATTTTGTTCCTGGATGGAGTTGTGACTGGACCCTGTGCTCATTCTCTTCGTAACCATTGAAGGCTCAAAATGCCCCTTAGTTCAACTGGCTTCCCTTTTTTGAATGTTTCTACCAGTCTTTGAAGTTGGCTTACCGATTTCGGCCATTTATTTTTCACATTTTTTTATTAGATTTTTGATTGATTTTTACAAAAACGAAGTTATCAGGATGAGCTAAATTCTTCAGGTTAACTCCGGGCGTTCTCTCACTTATCGGTTGCAATTGGCCAAACAGTTCAAAGTACAATTTTTTCCCCTCCTGTACTATACATTTGTCTGACTGGAATTTTCTCTTTGATTACGAAATCCATCGAGCTTTTTACAATCGAACCATCAAAAATTCCCCTTAGTTCTCTCACTTATCGGTTGCAATTGACCAAACAGTTCAAAGTACTGTTTGTTTCCCCTCCTGTACTATACATTTGTCTGACTGGAAATTTCTCTTTGATTACGAAATCCATCGAGTTTTTTTACAATCGAATCATCAAAAATTCCATGTGAGAATGCAAAAAAAAACCATAAAATTATGAAGTCAACAATTCTTTATCGTAAAAAACATTTTACCCTTTCGTATAAAAGATTGAAATTCAAAAAAAATCTTCGAACGATTTCTTAAGCGTCAGCAACTTGCTCCATCATTATAATTATATTTTTCAACCGACAAAGCGCATACCAGAAGGAATGATTGAGTGCGCCTATACGAGAAACGTATCAATAACCGAGAAGAATTACATTCCGTGGCTTATCATTTTATGTGTTTCGTACATCCCGAGCACGATCATTCGGTGGGTCAGTCATCCGACAAATGCGATTGGTGACCGGCAGAAATGGGCGACATTCAAGCCTGAAAGCTTTTGTTTGTGTGTGCGTTCATATAGACACTGCGGATTGCAATATATATATGCATGCTGATGATTTGAAATATGGAGAGGATTTCCTATAGTTGACTCGTGTTACCCGATAAATTGATTAATCACGAATCACTGATTAGAACAATGCTTATAATTCCGTTGCTCGTGTACATCGTCATACGATGATTAATCGGTACATATATGTGTTATACATATACATACACAATGTATGTAATAAAGCAGCATCTCTCTCATTAGTTTCGACCCGATGAATAATAATCGCAATATATTGTGTACATCGTAGTGCTTGACGTTTCGATATGTCCAGGGCTTGACGTGCATCATTTATCACGAGTTATCACTTATTGTTAGTTTGTACATAAAAGATTCGTCAGAGAAGGAAGAAAGAATATCCACATTATGGGATGAGCGCAGTTTCGATTGAATAAAACTATTTAAAATTATTTCATAGTAAAAAAAATAAAAAAATAATGTTCATTTTACAATTAAATTGGGACTTAATATTTTAATATTATTAATATCTGTCAACAATACTTTATTCATAATAATTTTTTAATTCTACAAATGGATTTTTAACGATCGCGAATTTTTAATTCTTCGATAAAATTCAGCTTTTTCATAATTCAACAAATTTCGTACGATTTAAATTTTCATCAAATTTTGTGAGATTGCAAATTCGTACCTGGCGCGGCGCGGTCATGTTATTAAAGTACTTTGTAGCTTCATTCAGATATGTGTAGGCTGATCGTTGAATGCCAAAGTTTTATTTTGTAGGGAAATGTTAGATGGTCCAGCGAACGATGAAACTGATTTTATTCAGAATAATGCAAAATCGTTTCTGCGCATATATTATATTTCCAAGTATGTTGGCAGTTGTATCCCGTTATGTCTATCAAATATCCCAGGATTATATATATGTATATATATTGCATCGAAGTTTTGTTTCTCCCGGTCCCAGTCTCCTACACTCGTGAGTATTTATATGGGCCATTCTGGGTCAAATAGGCAGGGCTGTGACTTTTACCATTTTTTTCAATCAATTTTTTCCGTTTACTATGTTGTTGGGTAAGAAAAAAAAATGCCACATCATTATACAGATTAAAAAATAATCGGTATTAAAAAAAAAATTGTATATCCGAACTTTTAAATCGACGCTGTTGGATGTTATTAATTGTTCATTAATTTAGACGATATAAGATAGGCGTGGCTTTAATAAAAATGCAAAAAAAAAAATTCTTTACCGAAATTTTCTTATTTCTGATTTGAAAAATTATTTTCCTCTTCCTCATTGTTAAAAGCCTCATTTTTTTTTTTTTTTTTAATTAGGACGGTGATTTTTAAAGAAAATTAAGAAAGGAGTGACGATCACGGCCCTTTCCATTTGGCTTGGAATGATCCATATGCACTGTAGCGCGTCGAAGCAACATTTCTATTTAATTCCGGAGAAATATAGGCAATGCGTCAGTATGTAAAAAATTGCAACGAACGTTTCATGCAAATCGGCAACGAACGAAACAAAAAGTGGAAAAAACTCGTTACACGAACGAATTCCGTGACGGATATTCAGCGTCCGCATCACAATGAAGGGAGAAAAGGCACTGTGAAAAAAAAATGGATAGAGCTGCCATAGTAGGAATTGAAAACGTTCTCTGTTGCAGGCTGGAAGTAAAAGCTCTTTTTGAGCCGAAGCATTGAGCTGCGTAAATCATTCCTTTTTTTCCGCCATTGCCAAGTTCGTTTTTCTCCTGCTGTATTAATCGATTCACTTCCGCTCTATCTTTATCTCTCAACATTAAAATTAACTTTTGCATCTGAATGTGAGGAAAAAAAAAAAATCACAATTAAAAATTCCAATATGAAAAAATTTAACTCATAAAAAAATTTTAAGATAATTTGATTCAACAAACATTTAATAAATTATTTTTTTCGTATCCACGATTTTTTTCATTTGCATGAAAAAGGCTTTTTCGTACTCGTGAAAATGAAAGACTATTCCAATTAAAATAAAAATTCACGGGGAGATAAAAAAAAATAGAAAAATACTCCAGACACCGATGGTAACTAGAGGACAAAATGAAAAAAATTATGATCATCTGGAAAAATCTGGGTATAGTTACCCAAATAATACGAAACCAAATGTCAAATAGAATCAAATATGTTTAGAATTGAATGTTATTTTTTCACATCATCCTCGTAATAACATTCGAGTGGGAAGAATTTTTCTGGTTTTTTTTTCCGGTATCTAATCTGCCGGAAATTTATCAGGGAAATGGGGATAAAAGATGGAAGACGGCGGGAGGGTCAGTGGACCAAGGATAACTTGGACAAGGGTTTTTTCTTATTGTTAAAAAAATAATTTTCTCGCTCGAAATTTGTTTGTAAAGCGTTGAAATAACATTCGGTTCTTATCCGACATTCGTATACATACGACGTCGTCTTATCCGCTGGCAACGTGCAGGAAAACGTGGAAGGAAGATTGAGGGAGAGGAGGGGTTTGGCAGACGAGGGATAACGGAAGCCGATTAGGGATGCAAAGACCATGAGGGGTGAAGCAGCCGTGCCTCGGAACCTGATTAGAGCTTAGGGATTTCCTCATGACGGAAACGTTCGACGTGCCATCCCCATATAACTGTACATTCTCTCTTATATATACGCATATATCGTTGGATTTGTATATATGAGGAATTCTTCGTCAACTCAGCCACTTCTTTTAATCGATCTCGCAGATATAGTTTTTATACTTCATCAGTTTGTAATAATATACTCGAGAAAGTCTTCCTGGAATTATTTCACATTTTTAGAATGAAATATTTGGGGGACGCCATTTTTTTTCCAAGTCGAAATGGAGAGCAATCTATGGGTCATGCAAAAAAACTTTTGGGACAAAAAAGTTATCATTTTTTCTCAACTTTTTAATGGAGTTGAAAAGATAATTTTATCGACATTGCAATTGGCATTTTTCCGCACAAAAGTTATAAAATAATTCCTATCTCAAAAAGACCCTTTTTTTTTATTGAAAAAAAATTTGCATCTTCGTGAACATACGTAGATTATCGTAAAAAAAAATTGGCATTAAAGTGGGGCTAATGGATTTGTAGTAAAAAAATTGAATACTCAAAAAATGTAAACATCGAACATCGATAAAATTATTTCTGTAACTCCATTGAAAAGTCGAAGAAAAAATGATAACTTATTTATCCCAAAAGTTTTTTTTGTACGGCCAATAGCTTGCTCTTTATACCGATTTCGAAAAATCTCCATTTCCAAAAAGGTTCTTTCTGAAAATTTGAAATAATTCTTTGTCGAGCATTGGTAACCACGAAGTATAAAAAATATCCGCGAGGTTGACCGAATAAAGTGGCTGAGTTGACGTAGAATCCCTCATATATATATATACCCAACTCAACATAGAATTTAGCTTTGATTCTGCTTTACTTCCCTCTTTGCTTTCCCATGGATTGTATTCGCTAAAGGTTATTCAGACGGTATTCCAGTATCTCCTGGTCTCTTTCCGTGCTATTAGTTCTTATCGTTCGCCTCGTCGTTTCTATCCCGAATTTATGACGTTTCATCGCACACGTCGATTTCCCATATCTCAATTATGACTCACTCAGGCTATACGCAAATCCAGCCAGACAATTCATTCCGCAGCCTTGAATGCAGTAAAGATCATGGATCCATTTGATTACTGATTTGGTTCATTTATAATAATTTATAAGAATTTATTTTTGTTGGAAATAGAGAGCGCCTACTCCTGCTGGTCTCTTCTCTACGTTGTTTCTATACATATAGTTCGTGCCCGAGCCCGCTGAGTGCTCTCGTGCACACTCGTTTATTATTACATCTGCGACTCGATAAAAGAGAGCGGATGTGACAATAAAATTTCCGTTGCAATATAAGACAATAGAAGTCTTTGTCTCATTTATTTTATAATCCATATCCCGTAAGTTTTATTGAAATTTAATAAGATTTATTTAAATCAGACCTAAATTTAATTCATCAAGATTAAATTTATTACAATTAGATAAAATTCATTGAATTCCATTCTTTTTTCTTTTCACCATTTTTTTCACTACCTTCCCTTTGCCCACGGATCTCGACCACAGACTGCTTGGGTTTGGGTTTGCTCTATTCAGGAAGAAGGCGAAGGAAAACTTCGGAAAATTTGTGTCGACACAGTCGGCTCTTTCTGGAAAAATGATTTTCCCCTAAGCGATTCGATGCACTAGCCAATGCGGTCACCGATCCAAGTACTGATCGCGCCCCATGTTTCTTAACATATGTGAATTTGAAACTCGGGCGCTGACCGTGTACCTAACGCTTTTGGCCCATTACTTTTTATCTCTATAAAAGTTTTCCTATTTTTCATGCACTTTTTACCTCACTTTCTATGATAATATTAGAAGAACTAGTTTTGAAAATTCAACTTTTTTCTTAAAACAAAATAATTGTTAAGTAATTAAAAACTTAATTTTTTTATCTCGTACATACTCGAAAATTATTCATCTCTTGCGCCCATTTCCTCCGAAGTTTAAGCTCTGGTTACCCTATTTCAAAATTATATAAAAAAAAATTGAACAAAGTTTAAGCTACGTCGAAGAAAATGGGGGTCAGGTTGTTCCATTTATTTCGGAGCTATTTTCTAATTCTCGCATTAACAATTTTTTCCGAAACGTAAATTTTGCTATCTTTTTGAGCCAATTATATTTCTGTGCAAAGTGGAAAAACCCTAAGTGCAAACTTAACTTTTTCGCTAGAATTCGCAATTCGCAAGGTCTTCGACATGGTGCAGATGCAGTTGTTGTTACTTTATTTTTCTTACCATGATTATTATTACTGCGTCTGTGTCTATTGTATATTGTGCAATGTGCAGGGAAACGAACAGAGCGTGCCTTTCTCCACTTTTGTGGCGAGAGGCAATCGTGACGAGCGCCATATCAAGCGCCACAGTAAAAAGAAATACGTATTACGAGAATTTCCGAGCTATCCTTGGTAAATAGTTATTATAATAACGTTCTATATTTTTATCCTCCATCCAAGAGGGCTCATGCCCTTCTCGCCCTCTCGTGGCAAAAGTCACAGCGGGTTTTGTTTTAAATAGAAAAGAAGATGAATGAAAGAAGATAAAAAAATAGAAAAATTGGGAAAACTGTGACGATATATTTTTGCATCATTCGACCTACTTGTGCAAAATATGCCTTGGGTTAATTTTTCTCTCATATTTTTCTCGCGGTTAATCTTATTTTTTTTGCTTCTACTTTTTTGCCCTCGCTTGATGAGAGATTTGTACGAGAGTCCAATGAGGTGGACGTGGTAAAGGAAGGTAGAATAGCGAGAAAAAAAAAGTGGAAAATAGATATATAAATGCTGAGACACAGGTTGGAAAGCCCGGAGGCTGAAAACGTCGAGAAGTGTATTGGGGTCAGGGCGAGTGTCTGGGGATTTAAAACCCGCGAGCTCCACGCTCTGGAACTCCTGAGAATCTTTTTTTTTTTGTATTATTCTTTTTTTTTTCAACGTGACGACACGCTTGGAGATGCTTGGAGGATGAGAAATGGTACAACTGTGAGGACAGGGCGGTTTTTTTCTCTATTTTTTACGGTGTTGTTGATATACGAGAAAATAGAATATTTACATGGAATAATTGAGAGAACAATAAAATATTTTTGCTTTGTTTGTATAATCATTAGATTAAAAAAAAAATCTCAACCACATACATTGATTGTTTTTTTTTTTTCACGTACAAAGTATTACCAAATTTAATGGAAAAAAATTCACTTCATTGCTTGTCTTATTTTTTTTTGTCATCTTGAATTCATTCAAATGTTTCGAAGTAAATTATAAAAAATTATTTTATAGTAAGAAATAAAAATTATATTTGTTTACAAATAAATTGGGACTTTATGATAATTATAATTAATATCTGTGTATAATACTGTGAGGACGGGGTGGTGTTTTCGTTATTTTTTACGGTCTTGTTGACATACGAGAAAATATAATATTTACATAGAAATTACATAGAATTAATCGGTTCGCTCAATCATGAGACTCAAAGATTTTTCTCCCAAGCAAAAGTATTGATTGTTATTTTTTTCACGTAGGTACTACCAAATTCAATGGAAAAATTTTCATTCTTCGTTCCATTTTCTTTTCACCTTGAATTCATTCAAATATAAATGAGTTAAAATATTTCGATTTTTTTGTTAATTGTATGAAAAGTTTTTAACGAAAATGACCAATTCAAGTGTGAGATGACATTAAAATTTTTTGAAGCCTGAAATTTGTATTAAGAAAAATGTGGCAATTAAAAATTATGAACTTCTCGAAAGCTCTGCGGTACTTAGCTGTCTTTTGAAAATTCCCTGAATGAAAAACAATGAATCAGTTTTGATTTTCCACACATAAATATCATAATATTTTATAAATTCTTACGATCAGATAAAATCAAGCAAAGGTAAAACGGGTGTTTCTTTCTATCACAAATGATAAAAAAACATATAAATTGACCCAAAAAGAAAAAAGAAAAAAAGAGCTCGGTAATTTTCGTATTCCTGCAGCATATCTACGATGTAGACGAAGCACTTAGAAGTACGTTGGATTCGAGAACGAAAATACCGGAAGCCCCGTGGTGAGGGGGATGGGGTGAAAGAGGGGATATCGAGACTGCCATGGGGTAGATGAAGTGCGGGGGCGACGTCGGTGTCCAATCGATTGCGGCGTCCCGGCGCCGAGAGATCCCCCCTGTGTGTGTTTATTGCCGGTTGATTCATCGCACCATAGGGGGGTGGTTTGCGCGAGGGCTCGCACACAACTCTCTCGACCTCTCGTAAACCTTCGTCATCCCCTTTCCCGTCCCTTCTTCCTTCCTATAACTGCATATATGTATATGTATAACTTTTCTCCTTCCTCCCACAACCATCCCTTATTTTTGTTCTTCCTTTTTTTTCCCCTCATTCCTTCCAGCTCTCTCGGTTTTCTTCTTGGGCCCGGAGAGTACATACCGCAGTTTGTGCTTCGTACGTTTTTATTTTTCCACGAAATCCGTCGGACCGAATACGAACAAACGACGCAATTACTCGATGCAAAGGGCATGAAGCTGTGGAGGAGGGGGAGGTGGATGCAGTAATAGGCAAAAAGGGATGAAAAGGGTGGAAAAACTTGAGAAAATTACTTTTGGCGCTGGCTGTGGTTGGCGTTACGACGCTTATTTTTTCAATTTATATCTTATTTTGTTAGCCTGTGCTAATCAAGTTGGGCGGTGAGTCCTCGTTTATCGGGCACGTGAATTTATGAAATCATCGGGAAATTTTCTACTATATTTTTATTTATTTTCTCTCTATATATAATCAGCTGGAGAATTGACGAAGAAGACTTGATTACTTGTAGGAAAATTATTGTCATACTTTGATGTAAATTATTGACGAATTAATTTAGTAATTGATATTGCAGTTGCTACGAGAGTCGATTGATTATTATTGATCAAGTCATTTGCATTGTGCTTAGTATCAAATGATTTTTATGACTGTTATTATCGAGTTACATTTGTTATTTCACTGCCAAGTTTAACTTTGTTATCAAGTAAGTTATGCGTTCCTTTGCTATCAAGTAAAAAACTAATTGGTTATCAAGTAATTTTTTGTCACTTGAGTATCATCAAGAGACTTCCCTTACTCATTGAATATTGTGAAATAACCAGGATGCTTATAAAATGTGCTTAAAAAAAAAAGAAGATGGTGAAAAAATCGAAGAATTGTATAAGAGGTTCATTACGTTGAAGTACTCTCTTGAAATTCTCATTAATCCTGTACTTGTATACATAGCTGTGACCAATCAATTATTGCTTTAATTATTCGTGCGGTCGAGGAAATACCGGAGGGCTTGCGAGATAAGTTGCCTCCGGGATGTTATATCGATTGCTCAATTTCGTGATTCATTTATCAACGATGCCATAACTTGCTACAAATACATCTCGTATATCTATATATGTCAATGTTCGAATAAAAGGAAATTCTTTCATTATAATCCTGGCGGAAAATAACGAAAAAATCCAATACCGCGATAATCCGGAAATTAACTAGACGTGAAAAGCTGCCAACTAGATACAAAGATATATATATATATATATATACATATATAGGAGGGAAGAATGAAGCTGGGAAAAAAGAACTTGAACGAATTCGTATAATCCACCTCTCACGAGAGCGATAAATCATCTGAGGCTCCGATCGTGGCAGACGGGGAAAGGATAAAAAACAGAGCAAAAAGTATACAACACAGCAGGAGGACCAATGGCATTGGCAGCTGCGATATATATATATATATATATATGGGTCATTCCAGGTCAAATCGAGAAGGAACGTGATCCTCACAATTCTTTATTATTTTTTCTCCATTCAGTAGACGTTGTGGGGCAAGATGAAAAAGAAACTCTGTCAATTTTCAAAAAAAAAATCAGTGCTGCTATGAAAATTGCAAGGTAATCGATATCGTCCTACACTATTCATTAAAAACCTCGTTTATGACAAATTTTCATAGTTTTTAATTAACATTGCTCGATATTATTACTGGTATATCTTAACTCCCTTCGCCAGATGTGTTGAGTATTGAAAAAAAAAAATTACTTAAAAAATGGATTAAGAAGATTT
Source organism: Dyspetes luteomarginatus (assembly GCA_963669185.1). Lineage (NCBI taxonomy): Eukaryota > Metazoa > Arthropoda > Insecta > Hymenoptera > Ichneumonidae > Dyspetes > Dyspetes luteomarginatus. The sequence continues at coordinate 10,295,763 of OY769903.1, read as the reverse complement.
TTTCTTATTTCATACGTAAGCTATGATTTTCATTGCAACACAAGAATAAGAAATTTAACGATGGATAATATTTCATTGAAAAATCGTTCAAAACCATTTACTGAATAAATAATTAAAAATTTAAAACAATCAAACGTTGTACATTCAACTCAGTTGAAAATGAAAAACAATTGGATAACATTCATTAGGGATTATTTAAAACTTCGTCACAATGAATATATTAATGTTTGAAAATATTTGGAAATTGGTGTAGAATATTTCGAATGTTTTGTCATGCACGTGTTATATATAAAATAGGGGAAATTAAATGAAACTGTGGATGCCCCAATTATTATTTTTTTTCACTTTATTCATTGTATATTCACATTTTTATTCATTGCATATCTATAGCGTTGAAACTCGACAGTATTGGGCTAATCATCGCCAAAACTTTCATATACGTTTTTGTATAAAAACTCAATAATGAGAATGAAGGGGAGATAACACACGCAAAAGTATAATTGGCTGAATTTTTTTACGTCGAAGATTTTTTTTTCGGAAATAGATGATTATATATATATATGTGTATCGATGGCTTAACGCTATAAAAAACCATATATACGCGAAGCTTATACACATACCGGATATATTTTTTTAACTTTAAACTTTTTTTTATATATGTTTTATATAGGCATAAATAATGGTCGTAAACGAGACAAACCGTGGAATTGGTCTCTGACATGAAATTCGGTGGAAATAAAAATATTAAAAAAAAAAAAAAATGAAAAGAACGAATCATCCCATATAGGAAACTGTATAAAATGCAGTTTCCACTGCCCACCGTCAATTAATTCCTCTATTGAATACATTGAGATCCTTTCAACGAACTTTTTCCGTTAATAATAAATCGATCAAACCTCTCGCAGGAGAGAATTCTCTTCATTGTTGTTCGCTAACTAACCCGTGATGAGTTTTGAATGTACGAAAAAATTGCAAAAATTGTCCATTGATTCTTAAACTTTTGGGCATTTTTTTGAGACTACGAAGTTTATTCGTCGATGCGAGAGCTTCGTGCAAATTCAAAACAAAATCATTTATTTTCACGTCGATGCAATATATTTCAAGAATATAAAAAATAGTCAGCGGGAAAAAAATTATTAGCAGAGATGAATCACATATGAAAATTTATCTGTATTCTTCCTGTGTCTACAGTCGGGGGTGCCTCTTTTCTCATATTTATTACACACCCTCTGTCCCTCTTTTTTTTTTTTTTACATTCAATATTTCACGATTTTTTAGAGCCACACCGGTTACATTATATTTATTTTTGGATTTATGCGTTCGATTTTTCTCTCTTGTTATTTATACGCTCTAGAAATCGACCTCGTGCGTGTCCGTGCGTCCGAACGATGACTCGCCCAATATAATAATATATTTGCGTGCTTTGTCGTCTACGAGGTTTCCCCCTTGGATTTTCTATACCAGCCAAATAATAAAAAAATAAAAAAATAAAAAAATAAAGTATATCTATATATATATATATATATATATATCGAATTCGAGCGAAATAAGAGAGTTCTCCGTGTGTGCGTCGAGGTACTGATATGTGCGTGCTCGAAAACTCTCGCACGAACGTCCAAGAACAACGCCGTTTCGTTCACGAGATCACGAGTCTCCGATGATTCAGCTCACGCTCGTTTTTCTTTTTTTTTTTTTTTTTATTATTATTATACTTTTATAGTTACACCGCGGGATGCTGATGACGCATTTTTCACAAATTCACTCGATCCCTCTATTCACGGAGTTTCCGGAACTCGTGCTATTTTTTATTGCCAGGATTAAATGATAAAGACTCCAATTCAACGATAAGTCAATTACTAAATGTTTTATTTTTTTTAACGTTCCACGTGGCGCGTGGTTTGAAAAATGTTGATTTTCCCGCCCTAGGAACATTAACAACAATAACAACAACAACAATAATAATAATAATAATAATAATGCACGATTAATTATTTCATTGAGATCTCGTAAAATTAGGTAAGCAGCATTTCGCGAGATGATAACAATTGATAGTGGCAAAAATTTTGAAAATAAATTAGCATTCTTCGTAATCGTGGAAAAAAAAACACGACCGTGAAATTTTTGGTCGAAATTTTTTTCGTTGACGTGATGAGCGAGAATTAAATGGTAAAACGACGATGACTCTTGATCTCTTCCTCGGCGCCAATCAACCAAACAACGAACTCTTTGTCGCCTTGGCGTTTATTTTTATAATTTCTTTTTTCTTTTTTTTTTTTTCAAATCTTTCTCACACATTTTTTAGTACGAGAATGAGAGCCTTTTTAGTGAGAGACCAATGGCTCTTCTCGACATCGCGAGCGTGTATTCTTGATGGGTTGGGCATTAAAAGAAATCACGGTCCTACGGGGTGAACAATCGTGGCCCTTGTCCATGCATGCGTGCATAAGTTTGCTTCATTCTCACTTTCTCATATTATATACGCGTATCTTCGTTAAGAATAAGAAAAAAAAAAATGACGCTAAAATGAATCATCACCTCGATAAAAGATTTTTTAATCGTGAAATCTTGCATGAAACAAATTGCCTTAAAATTTCGTATGAATATTTTAAAAAATAGCTCACGATTTAGAATCAAATGACAGAGTCTCGATCGATGGTTTTTTAAAATATTTATTCCATTAAATATTGCTGAGATTGATGCTGACGATTGATTATCAAACGGAAGGTGGTGAAAAAATTTAAGGCCAAGCCAATAAATAAATAAATAGACAAATCAATAAATCATATTGAATATTATATTAATTTTAATAAATAAAATTTGACAATCACATAAATCGACCAATTTATGACGAATCATTACAAGTTTAAATGAATGTTAAAAAATATTCTTGAACCGTTTTTTTTTTCTATTCGTTGACAGACCAGAACGAGCCCAAGTGCGACTGAGTTGACCCCTCAGGGCGTGCTCCAGAGAGCTCGTTCGCTAAATCCGTATTTTCTCTCTCTCTCTCTCTCTCTCTCTCTCTCTTTTCCCGGGATGACAAAATTCAACGATCTCTCACTGTCTCACCAGCATACTCACGTTCTCGTGTCTGGCTAAAGTGAGCTCTGAAATTCTGTACGATGTTCTCTCATGCATCCAGGATTCTCTCCCATCCCCAAAAATTCTTCGTAATAATCGGGCGTCACTCGCTCCTTTCTAACGAGCTGGTCGCTTTACTCTCATTAATCTTTGTGAATTTATTATCCACCACGTGGAATCCTTTCGCTGTTTATACCGAGAAATCTTTTTTTGCACAATCGGGAAATGTTACTTTTTTTCAATTCATAAATTTCAATTTTTCAATAACGTCTTCAATTTTTTTTCAATAATAATTTACGGTGAATAAAAATATTAATAAATCATAAGAATTTATGTATATTATTAATATTATTCTTATTATTATTGTTAACATAAGAGTTGGCAAATAATACAAATACAAATAATAATAATAATAATACTAAGGTATGGCAAGTTGAAAAATTATTTGCTGGACCACCAAGTACTTAATACTTTGAAGAATATGCATGAGATTTAGTCCGGTGACCCGAGGCACCCTCGGCGTCGTCGTCTTACGTCGTGAATGCAGTTTCGAGGCGAGAGAGAGAGAGAGCGAGAGAGAGAGAGAGAGAGACCCATGCGTATCCTCGAGTTCTGCACTCGCATACATCACATGTGCGATTCACACACACTGTTGCAAAAGCTACATCGCTGATGCGTTTGGTTTACACATGTATAAAAGAAAGCAAGAGAGAGAGAGAGAGAGAGAGAGAGAAGGAGAAAGCGAGAGATTCGGGCATACAGGGGCAGACAAACTTGGTGTGTTGGTGATGGCTATTAATAGGATGCTTTATATATAGACGAAAGCGCGAGAAAAGTAGACGAGGAGAAGACGTGTATCCCGCGTGAACCGGGGAAGAGAGAACGGTACGTGACTCTCCGCGTCTCTCGTTTCGAGCTCGTAGTTTCAGGATGTGCTCACACACACACTATATATATATAGATATATATACATATATATATATATAGCTTTTTGAGGTTGCGAGAAAGCACGCGAGGACTCCCGCATAGCCATGGCGAATTTGTCTAACGACGAGAGAAGCGCGTTGCATGGAGAGTGAAAAAAATTGCAAAGAGCTTCCGGTCACGTATAATGAGGTGGAAAGAATAAAATATGTTACGTGTTAACAGAGACAGTTGAATTATTTTTTTTTTTACGAAGAGCTCGCACAAAAGATACTACTTTAAAATAATAAAATATGGAAAATATATTATAGCAAAATGTACGATGGATATTTTTATATTAAAGGGATTATTTAAAACATCCACAATTTTGGATAGATTCAAATTTCATCGAAATTCATTTAAAATAATGAAATTCAAGTGATAAATACAATTGTCAAAGTTAAAACGTCATTGCTCGCATTGTGAGCATTCTGTTTAAGCTCGTCTTAGATCCGTTGGGATATTTAATTGAAAACTTAAATGGCAAACCCTTATATTTCCCTTAAATGGCAAACTCTTATATTTCCCTTAAATGGCACCCTTATATTTCTCAAATTTTGTCCAGAATGCGGTAAAAAAAATATACTCCAATCTATTTTGGTGTTTTTTTGTTGAGACCATGCGCGACCCGCGAGCAAAATTCTCATCAGGAGAGTCACCGCGCAACTATTTTCGACTCCGGTACACAAACTCGTCGATTTCGACGAGGTTTCGTTGGTCGATGTTACTCTTTTCCATTTATTATTATTCGTTCATTGTTTTTCCAGCCTTGTACATCGGATAGCTATTTATTGAAAAATTTCGCTCGTTACTACTCGCCTGTAGAATCCGAACAATGACGAAGAAAGCTTAAAAAGTTATTATTGTAAAAATATTGTAAAAAAAAAATCGATTTTAGGCTTCTACGTGGATATTTAAAAAAAAAGTATTCCATTAAAACAAAGCTCCCATTATGAGGACATAATTAAAGCGATCTATATCAGTAAACGAAACCGTGGAAAGTGAAATTACAGGGTTAACGCGAGCGATACAAAAATATACTTCATTATATTCCATCCCTCGCCGTTAGATATATATTTTATGAACAATGAGAGAACGACGAGCTACAAAATAACATTGGCATGGACCAGTAGTAGAAGTGTATATACAGGACACGTCCATTCGTTCGTCAGGATGGGAGACTGCACAAGCAGTGATTAAGCGTCTGCCTGTCTATATATCCTACATTTTACGAGCTACCGAAATTTTTTGACTTGATATAAACTGATGGTACCAAACCGCTTCGCTCGCTTTCGTTTTTTTTTTTGTTTTTCTGTCCGTTAGAGAATATATTGTAATACCCTTCCGGCTCAAAAAATTTTCACGTTGCCCATTTCGCAATGCATATTACAAACATTCACATGATACTGCTTCGATAACGTCATATATTTTATACACATACACATGCATTTATATATACATATATACGTGTATGGTGAAACGTGAAATGGTTGGAGCGTGTAAAAAGGGAAAAATTCGTTGGTACTGAAGAACTCATAAATAATAAAATTCATTTCCACTCCTATTTTATTACGATGAAAAACTACGTGTAATTTATTTTGTGCAACGATCGTTTGTCACTACGTTTTTTTTTTTTTAATACCTTTTGTGGAGCTTCATGGACTCTCGATTTGTACTCATTTTCACCGTTTAAAGACCGAAGACATTGAGATTTATTATACGTTGCCAAAGTCACAATTAGTGTCCCATCCTGCAATTAGAACGTGAGAAAATTTCGTAATTCTACTTACCTGAAAAGTACAAATGGACGGGTTGAAAAAAATATCCTTGCAAGTGTCCAGTAATGGAAATTGAAAAGGGCCTTTTGCGGTTAACGAATTCCAAGACTCTAAATTTTCACGCAAATTTTCATGTGCTTAAAATATAGTTTAAGTTCTACATAGATGGGATTTTTTTTCAGCGATAATTTGTTACTATTCCTCGTGGACTTTGAAATTATCATCTCCGATGTCCGCAGTATATATTAATTAGCCAAGTGTTGGTGTGTCTCCCATCTGTGTTTCTATTTTTTTTTTGCATTTTTTTTACATTTGTACGTGTGTTAGTTCAGACGAGGGTGCGGTTCGCGAGGGCGCACCCAGTACTCAGACATTTCCTTCTCATAGAGCTCATCACGCTAACGTTTAGGTACTTGTCATTCTCGACAATAAAATTTCAAAGTATTCTTTAAAAGAAAGAAAAATTCAATCATAAATTTATTATACCAACAATAAGTTTAATTCTTTTTTTTTTCATCGTTGCCAAATTGAATTTACTTTGTTAAAAAATCACTTTTTTCCACAAAACTTTTTGGTTTCAGTGTTGCCTTTTTCCACTTTCAAAATTATCAATTATTTCAGAAGGTCCTCTTAATCCAATGAAGGTTTTATGACTGATAGGGAGGGATAAAAGAACGATGACAAAGTTATTTTTTACAGGGTGTAGCCAAACTAGTACACTCATCGTTCTTTCAACATGCTCTTTTATCTCACACCCTATCTTTTCCCTCTCAATAGCAGTCATAAAAAAATTTGAAACAAGACAAAAAAAAAAGTCACATCCAAAAGTGCTTTTTATCTCGAATTTCTCAATTCTTTCGAGTATAAATTTTTCATACGAGCAGCAAATTTATTTCTTTTTCCGTATTCAAAGCTCGACTGTGGTTTCGTTAATAAAAATCGAATGTTATGCAATTTTTCTTCATCTGCGAATGTTTTTCTCACAAGTTTTTTTTTTCTACTTTGTAAATTACGTACTATATGATGTGAGATGATTGAACTTATTGCAGAATTTATGGGAGAGAGGGCGATGGAAAGGAGGCAAGGATGATGGAAATGTTATTTTTTGCAAAGTGTAAGCAAACTCTTAAACTCATCGTTCCCTGTAGATGGTATTTTATCTTACCCTCAATACCATTACAGTCTCGATAACAGCAATAAAATGGGATTATGCAAATAGTCTGGTATGGAGATGTGGGGGGGAGTGGGAAATGGCGAAAGTGGGGGGTGGTGCTGATATACTCTGCGATGGGAATCGACCGCAGCAGCACAAAACCTTTCCCTTTCCCTGGTTCCCTACGTTATACCAGAATAACCATCACACAAATCCGCTTATCGAGACTTTGAAGGCCGATGTATTCTCTCCCGTCCTCTTTCACCTCTTTAAGCTCATGTCGGACAGGTGAAATTGAGTTGTTAATCTGCCCGTATTTTTTTCGTCGAAAATCATTAAAAAAAAAAAAAAAAAAACTGGTATCGAAGGAAGAAAAATATTTCTAAGCGATTTTTTTTTTTTTTACTTTAAAAATTAAATTGAATTAAAAATTATTATCAAAATCGTACACGTTTGAAAATAAAAACTAAATCTATTTGGGTATAAAAAAAAAAGAAAAATTATCTCAGTATACAAAATGACTTGAAACGATGAACAATGAAATCTTTTTTGCGTATAATAATAAAATGGTTGTGAATAAGTCCCAAAAGGAGCTCAGAGTGTGCTATGTGCGCATAGCCCAAAAAAAAAAAAACAAAAATTATCTCGGTATACAAAATGACTTGAAACGATGAACAATGAAATCTTTTTGGCGTATAATAATAAAATGGTTGTGTGAATAAGTCCCAAAGGAGCTCAGAATGTGCTATGTGCGCATAGCACATAGAGAGCCATATAGAAACAACAATGGCAGGGTGTATACAATGCAGGTGCAGGCGAGCTGTAATCACGGTTAACAGAGCCCATCCGAGTGGGACGGTTACCATGGAGGCCTCGAGATATCCACAGCAAATTGAAGATAGTAGTACGAGATATGCTGTTGAGAAGCGTGTAATGGGAGAAGCATACGATAATGCACCGAGATCTCTGACCGAACGTCACTGGGGCTTACAATTGCAAACTTCAACCCCCCCACCCTCCCACCCCCATCCCTCACAACATCCCTTAATTACAGTATTAATGCGATATACGTATCGTGAGCCTAATGATGTGGCAATGTAATGGACACTGTACAGAGTTACGTCACAATGACATTCCGCTTATAGTATGTTTGACAATATCAGTATTATTTTTAATCACTAATTTCATTATAGCCATATGTATGATAATTTATTGATACAATAATGAAGTGATTAATTCATCGAATAATCATAACGATAATGATATTCTTTACTTATTTTATTGATACTTAACCATTCAATTAATCACTTAATTTAATTGTTCATTATTGCACACATTTGCCAGTATTATTACTATAATAATAATAATTATTATTATTATTGAGCATCACCATTTTTTTTTATAACGCAGATACTAGATATTCAGATCACAATTCCAGCGCATTTGAAAAAACAACTTACGAACTGCTACTACTAAACACTAACTATACTTATTCCTTTTTACTCGCGTTTGTTGAGTTCCTATACAGCGAAGTCCGGGTTTTGCAAAAAATTCCGTTTCCAGTCGCCCTGCTGACAATAAATCGAACCATCGGCATAGAAAAACCTCGCTGATGTCCTTTGGGATATTCTTCGATTTTTCGGGACTTGAAAAATTTTGCGAGAGGGAGAGAGATCTCTCTCTCTTTCTACCTCCATCTTTTATTTTTATCGCTCTTGCTCACTCTCTCGGTTCAGTTGTTGTCTGGCTGAGTACATTATGATATATATATATATATATATATATATATATTTGTTCATGGCTTGACATTTTCTTTTACATGTGTGACCTTGAAACCCTCATCTGACCTAGTGTAATTGCTTGAGCAACGCGTGTGTGCCTCCGGAACGATGTTCTTGTTCAGCATCCGATGATGCCCTCAAATTCATCCAGATTTTTCTACACTCTCTGCATTTTCTTTTTCTCCATTAGATCTCATTTCTGTTGGAGAATTTGCTGGGCTCGAATAGATTAAAATGGGTATTGAATTAATTGTAACACATTTTATCAAGATTTTACTCCTATTTAAAATTTATAATTTTATAAACAATTTTTTAAATATTTTATTCCAAAAGTAATTTGCAAGAAAGTATTAATACGTGTATGATATACTTTATGAGTTTGATCGATATGGTATTCTTAAACTTTTACAAAAATCCCAAATGTGAAGAAAATTGTCTGTAAAAAATTTTGTTCACCATATGAAAAAGCTAATAATTAATGTCTCGTCAATTTTTTCGCAATTTCGTCCTCTCCTGTTTTTCTCGATAGAGTCACAAAACGCAGTATGCTTGATTTTTTTTTGTCTTTTTGTCTATTTTTAATGTCTCCTTCCCTTTCTCTTTCTCGTGGCAACGGTTCTAATCGCCGTTTCCGGGGGCACGCGCGACCCGGGACTCAACTTCCGGCGCCGGATGCTCGCCCACGTAATTTTCGTTCTCCGAATACTAATATCGTGCTAACAGTAGCCAGCGGCAATAGTCTGGGATTCTCATCTCTTCTACCCCCCCCCCCCCCCCCCCCCCCCACCCTCACCCCTTTACATACATGACTGCATTGCATTGCCGTTCTCTTTTTGTCAATTCTCGGTATAACAGACAGTGCCGTTAATTTCTTTTTTTTTCTTTCCTTGTGCAGCCTTTTTTCGTCTCTTTTTAATCTGTCAACGTTTTACCTCACACCAGATGAAAAAAAAATCATTTAAAAATATCTCTTTTGCAGAATCAAATTTTATTTTCTGTTCTTTTGATAATTCATTTTAATTCTACGAAATTTTACGAAATTTAGTAATCAAGTATGCCATAATTACCTGAAAAACAATTGGCATGTTTTGTAATAATTTTTTTTCAACGATTTTAATTATTTTCTTCGACAGTATCTACGCTAAACTCTTTTATTTATTTATTTTTTTAATTTTTGTCTAAATTTGAATTGTGGAAGAAAAATTTGTGTTTGTGTATAGCGGAAAAAATAAATTGGCGAAGGAAAAAGGAGTTGGAGGGGTTTGGGTTTAGTTGAGTTTCATGGAAAACTTGATAAATTAATAAATTAAATATTATTATAATGATTGATTAGAAACAAATTTTCGTGTCTTTCTGTCGTATTATAATTTTCATTTATTCTCTGACTAAGGCAAGACTGAAATTTCTGTCTAATAAAAGGATTTCTCAAAGGAATTAATAATACCAACAATAATGGAACGAAAGTTGCTAAAGGCATTTCTTTTAGTTTCTTCGTAGCTCGGTGAAAAGGAGGGTAATTGACTTTTATCGTAGCACTTCTAGACTCTCTCTCTCTCTCTCTCTTTCTCTTGGTGCATTTCGCTTGTACCGAGAGGAGTAAATACGTCGAGATAAGCTCGTAAAGGGCCACTGGATATGACCAAAGATATTGGATGTTACCGGGTCGACGCCTTTAACGTGGCAAGTCAGCTCTCTGCAAACCTCGTTCTCTCAACTTCCGCTTTCCATTCACGGGCTTCTTCTTTCTTCTCATTTTTTTTTTTTTTCTTACTTTTGTTTTCTCCTTTATCCGACCAAGTGCCAGGATAACTAAGTTTACAGTTTAAAGCTTCAGTGATGCTTCTTCGATGCTCTCGCTTCTTCCTTTATTACACTTAGCCACTGCTTTAGATGAAAAGACATATTTTTTATCAACGAAAAAATTATGGTAATTAATAGAAATAGTCAACAGCATAAATTGAAAAAAAAACGTGCAGTCAAATATCACAAAAATGATTCAACGTCACTTAAAAAATATTTCAACAATCAAATATCATTCTTATCAAATCTACAATGAAAAATCATTTTTTAAATATTTCTACCATCAAACATCATTGAAAAAAAAAATCATCAATCGAATACCTGTCGAAAAATATTCTGCACCAATTCATTTTCCCCACTTACAATTAGAGGAAAACATTGGAATGCATAAACAACCGATATATATATATATATATATATATATATATATATATATATATATATATATATATAAGGTAATTCGGTACTTGGGTGGCTGCGAAATTCCGGAAGCCCCAAGCCTCTCTTGTCCGATTCCCTCGTGTTTATCTGTCTCACTGTTCGTTTGTTCACTCGTTCCCGTCTATTCTAGCTTTGTATATATATATATATACATATACGAGAGGGAGTACCGACAATCGAAATGCAAATTTGGTCGCGCCGCGAGCCCAACGATCGTTCAGTCCCGATAACGAGAGAGAGAAACGGAGATATACATATATAGAGAAAACTCAAACAGCGACCGACACGTTCTGCGTATATAAATAACGGGGTCGCCGCCCCCAGCCGGTAAACCCTTTTTTCCCTCACCTTAACCGCGGACACGACTGATACATCAATGCTTCTATGTCAGTCCAGTAACAATATTTTGCGTACTTGAATTGCACAAAATTTAACGTAAACTGCAGCTCCTTTATCTATCTCAATCTATTCGACACCCACACACACACACACACATACATATATATAAAAATAAATATATATATATATATAAACATAGAAATATCATATACACTTTCTGATTTCTGTATCAGTTTTCGTATATACGGTTCGTAACATTTGCGATAACACCGGAGAGGAAACTTCAATGGAGCGCGGATTGACGGTTCGATTTGCATGACACTGCAATCGCAAATCGCTTCAGTTGTGCCAGAAATCGAATCGTTACGTTTCAGGATACACACATACACATGTATATATACATATGTATAAAATATATATACATATATATTATATACATATAAAACATATATGTACATAAATTTATATTGTACACGATCCACACTTCAAGTCAATTTATAATGGCAAATATACGGGTATATAATACTTGTATGCGATAGCAGTGAAATCAGAATACATCCCTCACCCTTTCTCTCGTTCATCATCGTAAGCTCGCACCACTCTTGATTTATCGTATCGGGAGGCTCTATCGAACAATCAATCATATATTCGAGCAAACGTGTTCACGTATAAATATCGTTACGACCGATGAAATTTGTGGATGATGTATGCCTCGGGATTATAAAATAAAAAATATGAAAAATTTAATTTTACAAAATGTTATGAATTTTTTTATTAATATCAATTTAGAAACTTTTTTTTTTTGTTACTTTTTAGTTCAATTAGAAGGAATAAGAATGGACTGAACAATCACTGCAAATTAATTACGCAAAGCAGCTTGCAAAATATATTGTTAGAGCACTACAAGATGCACCAAAGATGCATTAAAAAATGCATACAAATTTGTCTGCATCACGCTCTTCCGCGTTTGCCAGTATGGGTACAGAGAGAAAACAGTTACATCTCTGTGATGACTAATCTCGGTTACGACGCTACGGAAGTTTGTATTAAATTATCGAGTCTCAAGGACGTGTTTCACTCAGTACGGTGTCTCACTTCTTTACAAACCGAACAGGAAGTGGGATCAGTAAGATCAAGTGATGGACGGATCTGCTTCTCGTGTTCCCGTTTGACGAATTAAACTATGTGTATACTAAGTAAGAGAAAAATATATGGTAGACGAAATGTATTGGTAAGGACACAAATGATTCGTATTAGTCGAAAAGCAATAATTTAGTTGCATGCATCGGAAGATACTTATAGTGCACGGCACACTACAGACGTAACCTAATGAAAATATAACGTTCATTATATTTTTATTAATGCATCTTAATACCTTAATCTACCGTCTATATATACTATAGTATTTGTCTGTACTAATAAAATATAATGTTCATTATATTTTTATTAAATTACATCTATATAGTGTGACGTGCACTATAATTATTTCCCAATGTAAGTATCTTCCGAATAAAAATAAACGAAAGATAAACAATAGGAAATATATTGACAGATTCAATATTGCTACGGTCATAGCTAAATTAAATCTATCAATATATTTTCTTTTGTTTATCTTCCGTTTATTTGTATTTTATTTGTACAATAAATTGCATTGTATTTTAGCCGAAAAATATGATAAGGCAGATAGAAACAAAATGTGGGTCTGGGTTAAAAAAATATAACGTTCATTATATTTTTATTAATGCATCTTAATACCTTAATCTACCGTCTATATAAAGTATAGTATTTGTCTGTACTAATAAAATATAATGTTCATTATATTTTTATTAAATTAGATCTATATAGTGTGACGTGCACTGTAATTATTTTCCAATGTAAGTATCTTCCGAATAAAAATAAACGAAAGATAAACAATAGGAAATATATTGACAGATTCAATATTGCTACGGTTATAGCTAAATTAAATCTATCAATATATTTTCTTTTGTTTATCTTTCGTTTATTTGTATTTTATTTGTACATTAAATTGCATTGTATTTTATCCGAAAAATATGATAAGGCAGGTAGAAACAAAATGTTAGTCTGGGTTAAAAAAATTCTCTCGTAAACCCTCGGCAAATATCTCATTGAAGAGGCTCACCAGGCGTCGGCTGGATCAAAGCACGCGCACATTTCCTCTCTCAGCTCTTGCATTCCATTTGCGCCTTGTTCCTTTCTTGTCTTTATCTCGCGCATTTTTTATTCTCTCACTTCCGTTCAAAGCGTCGAACAAGCGATCGGAAAGTCCATACTAAAAATTCCAATGTCTATTATTATAAATTTTACGAGAAAAAAATAAATAAATTCTTATCCTTGTTAAAATATATGACTATGTGTGTGATGTGCAACCGTTCGGGATGTTTGCGCCATGAGTGTTCACCAGCTGCACTCGAGCTGCGTCGCTCGACTGACTCTTATATGTATGTTCTGTGTTTTGTTTTTTTAATCTATTTTTGTAAAAATGTTATTTTCAGCCTTGACCGATTTAATAGAATTTGTAATTTAGTAATAGAAAACTTTGTTATTCCTTATTTATCCATAAATAATGTCACAATTTCCTTCGAATTCAATGATTTTATCAATCTGCCATTTTCCATTCAATAAACATCTCTGTGTTACATATAGAAAATAAATTGATTGATTTCAATATGTAAACACACTTATTTACACTTTTATAATATTATTCGCATGAAATATCATTGAAAATCATTTGCTAACCAAATAAATATTCATGGTCTTTTAGTTATTAAATTATTAATATTTATTAAAACGAGAATATTAATTTTTCTCAATGATTTGTAGGGTATAATTTGTTACCACAACGATTATTCATGATTTCACATTGTGGTAAAATATTTTCAAATGGTTTTGCATTCGTGCTCACCCCGGGTGTAGGAGGAACTGAAAAGAAGATGCTCGGATGCTGCACTGCAAGAAACGCTCACATGTGAGCACCTTCGGCAACGGCGTAAAGGGATACATGAAGAAACGGAAGGGAAATAAAAAAAAAAAACGAATAAGAAGAGAATCGAGACGAGGTCCGAGTCTCGTCTCGTTTTAGACCGTGTATGGTCATCTCTTCTCCGGTTGACTTTCGCTGTGGCATTGCTTGTTCCATTGTGTATCGTCCTCCTGGCCCTCCCCAACCCTCTTTCAGAAACCGTCGCAACACACCACTTCTTCGCTTCTTTCATACCGGTTCAATGCTCATGCTGCTGCTACCTATTATTCGCCGTATCTCATGACAGACATATATATATATATATATACATATACATATATATGTATATATGTACTCAACTTGCTTCACTATTTTCACCTTTTATGGATCTTATATAGCTGTACAAAGCAACTTTCCTATCAATATATACTTGTGGCAAAAGCCCGATGAGTCTCGAAGAAGGTCGATAAAATGTGGACCAATCTTTTGAAATAATTCTTAGCTATACACACGCAGCTTTCGATGGATTTTGGTCCCATCGTTTCTGGAGTTGAAAGAATGTGGAATTGAAATTTAATCAGTATACGATAGGAAGCTGCTGGAAGCAGCGAGTATGGACTAATGCTTCAGGCTTGCGTCAGTGTTCTTCAGTTTTGGCCGAGTCTTGGCCCAGTATTGGAATGTTAACATCGTGCCAGACTTGGTGCTTACCCAGCATATGGGGAATTAGCATTCAAAAAAGCATCCCTTGATGAGATTGTATCGCAGTTATTTCTTAGATTCACGACGATCCTTCCGTGTGATTGTTATTATTATATTATTTTTATTTGATTTAATTCTCATCGCTGGCTGCGAATCAAATGAATTATTTTTGTTACGTGGCCAACGGCCATGATTTTACTCTACAGCAGCAGTGGAGCGAAATCATTTGTTCGGGCAGCAAATCAGTTTTGCTACTAGAACAAAATTATTTTCTCCGGCAGAGAATTAATGCCAAGACTAACTTAAGAAATAAAATTAGCTGGCGCAGAAAATGATTAATTAGTTGTCACTGTGCTGAGAATTTTTTTTTCTAGGCAGCAAGTTATTTGCTAATCCAGCAGAAACTTTTATCCCCGTGTAGCTTTAGTTGCTTCTGGCGGGGGTTAACTTTGGGTCAATGCTGAACTCCACGTACGAAAGGCTTGGCCAAGCCATATGGTCCCAAATCTCGGTCCCAAAGCTTGGTCAATAAAGACCGCGCCATATTGTTACAGGTGTCCGTTAGTTTTTATTATTCTACTGAGGACTGTCGTGCGTTTTGTCCTTCCACACTCTCATCCCTTTCAAATGTCGACTCTGACTCGGTTTTGTTATTTCTCACATTTAGTTATTAGCAAAGAATTATTATCTAGTAAAATTTTTTACTTAGCTATTATATGAAGTAACTTATTACTCAAGTACTCATTGAGTTACCATTAGTACTTGGTAATTATCAAACAACTCAAGTACTTGGCAGTGGTCGAGTAATTTTTGTCACTTGGTCATAATGGACCATTCTTACTGGAGTCATAATCCAGTAACTTTTGCTACTTAGTTATCATCAAGCAATCATTTTGCTGAGTTTATGCCACGTAACTTTCACACCTCATGAAATATTTCTGCGTTCTATGCCCCATTATTTAATTCAAGAAAATTTCGTTGAGCTCTGAAATGGTTTTTTTTCGAAAATTCAACCAAAAAGAAAAACATTTCTGCAATTCGTATGTACAAATGTCCAAAGGTTTTTGCAACAAGCACAAAACCCTTTTCCCTTTACACTTTGCAAGTCGAGGAGATCTTGGGACGTTACGAACAAAATAAATTTGAAAAAATTCTCATCTCGTTGTCTGGTCTGAGCTGCCCCGACAAAGAGAAATTATTCAAAGAACTTTAAGAATCAAACGTGTATGATGCACACGCTACAGAGTCCCAGTTCAAACCAAGCTTTGGCATCAAAGATCGTGCATGTGTGAATCAAGGTCGAGATGCAGCATTGAACCTTCTCTATGTATTCATCTGCAAAAGATATTAAATATATATATATATATATATATATATTCTATCCGCTTTATGCAGTCAATGCCTTCTCCTCCACTCTTCCTCTCACAGCTGGCTTCCTGCCCTTTATTTCCTCTTCATCCGTGCGTTCACGATCTCTTGCCACGAAAATCGTGCCAAAATACACTCTCGTATAAAAAGCACACACAAGGAGTGACTCCCAAGCCATTTAAAACCCGTGCTGTCAACATTTTTACGTGACATTTTTTAACCTCAATTTTTCTTGTTCATCGCCTTTAACGAAAAAAAATGGTTGAAAGAAAAATAAAAGAAGAAAAAAAAAACATTGTTCGGAATATTCACATTTTTTTTGAGCAAACGAAAAGCTCCCTTATTTCCTCTGTTTTTATTCTCTATATCTGAATATGGAATGTATATATATATATATATATATATATATATATAATGTAATGCAAAGAACGTGCCTAGCTTGCTTTTGCTGAAGCTCTCAGGCTGATTTGTATCCACATTCAACTCGCCTCTTGTAGCTATGTATTCGGGACCGGGATGAATAAACGAGAAAATGGCGGAAAATACGAGCGAGAGGATATATAGTATTCAGGGATTTACCGGTTTCCACGATTCTGGCCTTTGCTTGGTTTTTTTTCCGTCACTGTTTTTGCACAGAGCTCCGATTCCATTCACCCGTTTCCGCGTTACGGCGAAAACGCGGTTTTTCAAACTATCTTTGAATTCCTCTCCTGTCTCCACCCTCCGTTGTACCATTTTTCTCTCGGTTCTCTCTTGGCTCTGTTTTTGATTTTTTTTTTGTTCATCCTCACTTTTATTCACGGCTCGATTTATTACTAACCGATAACTCGCTCTCGACCCTCTTTGTTTAATCTCTCTCTCCCTCGCTCCCTCCCTCCCTCTCTGTGTCTCTCTTCGCGTACGTTTGTACATCGTTAAAACGAAACTGAAGTGAGAATAAAGAAACGAACGGACGGACCGTGCGTCTCGTTGAGAAATAAAATGCAGTGAGCGAATATTGCTGGGGTATAATAATATAAAAAATATAATAGTACAGTGTTGATAAAAAAAATTATATTCCAGTGACTTGATTTGTCGTTTTCACGTGCTAGAGGCGCTGAGCACATACCTCGATTGCACGATCGGTCAGGCTTGAATAATAAATGCGCTTAAACGATTGTCCCTGCAAACTAGAGTGCATATTGTCTGTGCAATGCAGCTGACAATGACATACACTTTATACGCAATTTTTCATCTTTATCTTCATTATTTGTTATAACTAGCGAGGGGGCGCCTTCGCGTTTTTGCAATATATTTGATTATTCTCGATTAAATTCGGCTAAACTTTTATCTCTGCGTGCGAATAAGATTTCATATGTAACACATCTAACAGAAAATGTTGAGTGGTACAAATTCAAATCATATTACAGCTATAGTTCTATTTAAATGTGAATAATATGAATGTGGTTACGGATAATACACTCGTGGCTATTAAAATTGGAACACTTGTAATTAAGGACTCTATTTATGTGTTGCAATTTTAATGGCCACCAGTGTATTTTTTGTCTTTAGCATTGAGTTCTTGACTTTTATATGCCCTAATATAATGCTAATATATATGGGCAATAGCGTTTGGAGGTTTTCACACATTTATTATGAATCTTTCTATACGAGTGTATGGATCGTAAAGGTTCCTATCACACCTCCCAGTGAGTTGGGTAAAGTTTTTTCCACTTATTGACAGATAATATTGTATATATGGCATCACAGTTAAAAAAGGCCTCTTATTATAGCATAAGCGCCATTGAGTTCTTAGCTTTGATATGTCCTTAAATTATAATGTGCCAAGGCACCTATGGATAAGTTTGTAAGTTTTAATTCATTTATTATGCATCTTCCTGTACGAGCGTATGAATCTTAAAGGTTCCTATCACACCTCCCAGTGAGTTGGGTAAAGTTTTTTCAACTTATTGACAGATAATATTGCATATATGGCATCATAGTTAAAAAAGGCCTCTTGTTATAGTATAAGTGCCATTGAGTTCGTAGTTTTGATATGTCCTTAAATTATAATGTGCTAAGGCACCTATGGATACGTTTGTAAGTTTTAATTCCTTTATTATGCATCTTCCTATACGAGCGTATGAATCGTAAAGGTTCCTATTACACCTCCTAGTGAGTTGGGTCAAGTTTTTTTCACTTATTGAAATATAATATTGTATATGTGGCATCATAGTAAAAAAAGGTCTCGTATTATAGCATAAGGGCCATTGAGTTTTTAGTTTTCATATGTCCTTAAATTATAATGTTCCAAGGCACCTATGGATACGTTTGTAAGTTTTAATTCATTTATTATGCATCTTCCTGTACGAGTGTATGGATCGTAAAGGTTCCTATCACACCTCCCAGTGAGTTGGGTCAAGTTTTTTTCACTTATTGACATGTAATATTGTATATATGGCATCATAGTTAAAAAAGGCCTCGTATTATAGTATAAGTGACATTGAGTTCTCAGTTTTGATATATCCTTAAATTATAATGTGCCAAGGCACCTATGGATACATTTGCAGGTTTTTGGGCATTTATCATGAACCTTTTCCTATACGAGTGATAAGGGTTCCTGCCACCTCTCCGAGCGAATTGGACAAAGCTTGTTTTCACTGCTCAACATTCCATATATGACATAATAGTTAAAATGACCCTTTCACTATAGCATAAGCACCATTTCAAACGATGTAAATTTTGTAAATGTGAAGATATATATATATATATATTTTTTTAATTCTTCATTGATTTGACTCCAAATTAAGAGTCTCCTTAATTTGATGCACTGTCTCATAAAATGCATGAATTTTTTCATTTTTCTCAATTAGAGGTTCATTATCGTATCTCCAGACATCTGCGTATATATATTTATTCGCAGAGTTTAGTGCAAGTGACAATACATGGGAATGGTGATAAATATATATATATATATATAGGGAAACGTTGCTGCGGTGATTAAGGTAGTTGGAAAGTGAGTTGGAGGCCAGGATGACCGAGGCCTCGACAGTAAACGAGGGAAAGCAATCAATTTATTAATATGTCGCGAGTGCAAAAGTTGCTTGTACACACACTTACACATACGGAGATATGATGACTGGCTACTGTTACTCTCTTCCATCCTCGTTCTTCTCTCGTTGCCAAAGCCTTAATCGACGCTGACGTATAAAGTGGCTCGAATTGAGACGAGTTAACAAGTAACTCGGAGCATTAAATATTTTCACTGTCGTCCCTTACCTACACATATATGTATATTTGTCTGAAATTATAATCCATAATTCATACATAATATCGCGAATCTCTCGTTAAATTGCTGCAATGCTCGAATACAATTCAATTTGTGAGTGATAAAGAGCCCCAATTACTCTTCATATGAGATGAGAAATATTATGTGATACTTATACAGCAAAATGTGTGCACACAATTTTTTAAAAATCAGTAATAAACAACAATTTGTTGTATTTCCAAACGTTGGAGATCAAATTCTACTTCTTTCAGTATTTTTTTCATGATGACAGTAAAAGTAATGATTACAAAAATTATGTTTGAAAGTTCAGTTTTATAGGTGAATTTTATTGATGCTTAGAACCAATTTTGTTTCCCTTACTGGTTATCATTATCAGATTTGATCTTTATTTGAAACTTATTATCCATACCACCAAAGTTAATTTATAAGCTGATAGATTTACCGGTTAATTATAATCTTGAAAATATTTATATTTCGCCAGCTTATCGTTAGCTATAATACACGATACAAAAATTTTCTCTCGATGGAAAAAGTGATGATGTGGAATTTGTGAAAAAAAATCGAAACTCTATTTTTCTTTCATCCTAAAATAAGAAATTTTCTAATTACGATAATGATAATACGTATGAAATTTACGAATAATTTTATTAATAGCGAAAAAGTCTTCGTTAAAAATGCTATTTTAAGACTTTGGAAAAAAAATATATATATAGGAGCGAATACATCTGTTCGATTTGTAACGATATATATTCGTATTCTAATCGTATTCGTATTTCTAATTACGATAATGATAATAAGTATGAAATTTACGAATAATTTTATTAATAGCGAAAAAGTCTTCGTTAAAAATGCTATTTTAAGACTTTGGAAATATATATATATATATAGGAGCGAATAAATCTGTTCGATTTGTAACGATATATATTCGTATTCTAATCGTATTCGTATTTCTAATTACGATAATGATAATAAGTATGAAATTTACGAATAATTTTATTAATAGCGAAAAAGTCTCCGTTAGAAATGCTATTTCAAGACTTTGGAAAAAAAATATATATATAGGAGCGAATACATCTGTTCGATTTGTAACGATATATATTCGTATTTAGTCGAGAATCAAAGCCTCTTAGGTGACGGGCATAGCTCGTGCGTATCGATTGAAGGGGTAAAACTCGAACTGCATTCAAATGCACTCTCGGTACGTGACATCGAGCGCATACATAGCGAGGAACAGCCTTAGAGAGTAAGTGAGAGGGTCAATGTTGGTTGCGAGAGCTTTCGGAGGGTTTTCGAGGTGCTCCTGGAACGTCGTCAGGCTGTCGCTGCGTGCTTCGTTGAGCAAACGAACTTCTCCCCTCGATCAGGTCGAGTATAATCGATCGTTAACGAACGCGTTCTCTCTCTTCCTCCTCCTTCCCTCACTCGATCTATCTCAGGAAGCCTCCAACGTCCTGAATTTGCCCACCACTAGACGTGCATAACTTCGTTACCCATATACATATGTATATGGGTAACGAAGCTTAGTAACGAACAGCTGGAGGCGGAGCCAGCGACAATTTCGTGTACTCAACGTGATTACGACCATGTAAGGATCCAAACGTTTTCTCTCTCTCTCTCTCTCTCTCTCTCTCTCGCTTTTCAAGTATCATAAGTTGAAGCAGGTTCTTCGAGTGATTGTGTCGTTACTTAGACATTCCAGAATAAGACTAATTCTCAATTAAATTCATGCTCGATATACCGCCTCGAATATTTACGAGGCCTTATCAAAGTGTGTCCGTTGATAACCCAGCGAACATTCGTAAGGTGGATTTTTGTTTTTTTCAATTTTTTTTTAGACAATTTCCAGTGCATGTTTTAGATTTACATGATTTTCAATTCTTATACTTTTTAGTATAAGCCTAATTATTTATTAAATTAATGATCGAAAATTACTCGAATATTTACGAAGTTTTATCCACTAGCAACTCAGCGAAAATTTACAGGGTAAAACTGAATATTTTGTAGTTTTTAGAAAATTGTGAGTCTGATTTTTTAAATTGAAATGATTTTTCATTTCCTATACGTTGTTTTTTCATTCGCATATAGAATTTTGTACATATATAGTTCACGTAATTTGAAATCAGCGATGAATTTATAAAGGGAAAGAGGAAGCAGACGATAGAAATGAAGTTTTAAGAGCTCCCAGGAGTGGAAGAGGATTGATAAGAGTCGATTTTAAGTGGTCATAACTTTGCGCCTATTTTGCCGATTTAGGATCTAGTGTAGTGTTTTGAGAAATGCTTTGAGGGACGATTTGAAAATCACCAAAATCGAATTGAAAAAGGTGCGATAGAATTAAAGATCTATAATAACTTTAGAAAAAATCGTAGCCTAATTAATATAGCGAAATTTTGACCGATAAATCATAACGAAGAAAATAAGAACGAAGTGGAGTGGTAATTCCATCGCCAAGAAAAGTTGCAGATATTTTGTAAAATATCTGCAATTTTTTTTCGAATAAATAAAATTCTTTTTCGGTTAATGCTTTTCTTCGAAATTCCAAAAATATACATCAACAATTTAAACAATTTTCAACGTTGCTGATTTTGGTAAATGAATGATGAAAAATTTTTTAAAAAAATTTGATAACGTCTGAAGAGTTATCTTCCAAATATGTGAGAAGATCGAAGAAAAAGTTTGCAAAAACTTCAACTACCAATTTTCTTTAACTCAACTTTTACTTTTTGTTTCTCTTCTTGTTAGAAGTTTCGAGTCAATGTGATGGATATATATAAATAAATATTGTATCCTACTTTTATACATAACAACAGCATTATACACATAAATATATAATACTGTACACATAGATATAATAAATGAGAGATTGATCGATTTGTTAATTTTTCTGTTGCAGCAAAATTATCTCATGCAATTTGGCTATTTGCCTCAGAGTGATCGAGAAACGGGTAATCTTAGGACAGATGATCAGCTACGCAGTGCCATCAAGAATTTACAGGTAATTTTTATAAATTTATTTAAATGCATGGTACATATAAATTTATTTAGCTAAAGGTACAGAAAATTGCTGTCATAAATTTAACTAAAACAACTTAATCGGGAGGAAATTTAAAAAACAATGATCTTATAAGAAAATAATTATGAATAATCATTAATGTTTGGTAAAAAAAAATTAAATTATAATTTGCTCGGATAATTAATAACATTTCTTTCATTATAATAGTAACAATAATAATTATTTTGTTCGAAAATTATTTTCAATGGTTTAATATTGAAATATAAATTGATGTATTTCTGACATGTGTTTGTGTACACGTGCCGAGTGGAAATAATGCAAGAGCCAGCATAAGATGAAATTCCATCTCGTCTTATCGCTATATATACGATCTTTGGTTTGCTGGGCCATGGAATGGTGTAAAATATACCTATACATAATATACCAAGGGCTAGAGCAAACTTCTCGAAGGGATATGCATGGGTATAGAGAAGACGTGAAGAACCGCGGGAGTGAGTGAGAGAGTGAGAACGAGAGAGAATAAGATCGGGGACGTAAATGTTCCATTGGGAAACCGATCTCGTGCTTGGGGATCTGACTAGGCACACCGATGAGATTTGCATGAGAATCGACAGTCTCGTCTCGTCTTAGGGCTCACCAGACCAAAGTGAGAAAATCCTCCCAGCACACACGTTTGGAAGACGGAATGAATGAATGACAAAGAGACGAAAACAGTTGTGAATAGAATCGAGGCAAACTTGAAAAGTTCAAATGAGATAAAAATGATGGGAAAATATAGCTACGATCTTTTTTTGAAATGCATTTCAATTGCAAATTCAAACGACCCAATTGTGTAGTTTTCTAATAATTTTATTCGTTCTATTTCCATGGGCCATGAAAATTCATATTTCCTAAGCACGAGAATCCATTATTGATATTCGTAAATTATTCTCGCTAATTTACTTCCATTCTTTCATCGATTAAATTATTTAGATATATTAATTAAATTAATATACTTTATTGAGACTCATTTTAAAAGTAATATGTGAGGATTAAAATTTGAATGGATTTGACTTAAATTTTTTTGATAAAATAAATCGTGGAAATTCACTGGTTAAATCATAGCAAGCCTTGAAATTTTGATTATTTTTGTTCAAAATAATCAAAATGATATGCAAATCATTTTTAAGTCTTGTCGTGTTCTGACATTTTTTTTTCACAATTTTTTCAGAGTTACGGTGGCATTCCAGTTACCGGTGAGATTGACGAAACGACGAAAAAATTGATGAATTCACGACGATGCGGTCTTGCCGATCGTTCCGATCCCAGATACGTTAAAACGCGTCATCGGAGATATACGATACATGGACAAAAATGGCCATACAGAAATCTCACGTGGAGGTGAGTACTCTCATATTCACTTATTTTTTTTTTATCTTCATTTCTTACATCCTTTTAAAAAATCCACGACTCTCGACTCGAGAGTCGAGTTTCAAAGGTTTCGTTGGTTCCGCAAATGCTTTGTGATTCTTTTTGTGTATCTGCGTGTATTTTGCCCTAACTCTGAAACACTCGTGAAGTTTTTTTACAAACCGCTTCAGCCCTCAAAATTCACAAGAACCTCTTAATTCTTCTATAAAATTCAAACACCTAATTTATTTAATTTTATATTAGAATTTTGTAAAATTAATGAAAAATTATGGAAAAAAACCGTGCAAATTCGCAATTTGCCCATTGCCTTCTCGCGATTTTTGCCCACCTATAGATTTTGCTCAATGGATTTTCTCAATTCTGGCTTTAGAGGAAGGTTTCTATTGCGATAGTATGACAATCATGGGAAGTGCTACCATTAAAATGTACCCTCAGTATTTCAAACAAAAAATGGAGCGAAGACGCCATTTAAAAAAAAATTGAAAATTTAGTGAAATTCAACATTTCATCAAATCTAAACCGTCCAATCGATTCTTGTTAAACTCGACACCAAATAACCTTGCCCCCTAGCCTATTTTTATAGAAAGTTTGAGCTCTATAGCTGGAAATTTACGACAGTTAGAGAGATCACCCCCCTTTCGAAAAATTCAAACTACCATAAAATGAGACACCCGGTAGCGATCTGAGCAAAAATTGCAGCAAACTGAGGAAGTTAGCAGACCAATTTGTGTGCAAAGTTTCGGTAAGATCGATGAAGCCGTTCTTGAGATGTAGCCATTTCAATTTTTATAAGCTGATCACACACACACATACATACAGACATTTTTTCTAAATATAATTTTCGACTTTTTGGAATATTTTAAATACTCTGGCATGAAAATCTCGAAAAAAAAATCACGAAAACAAAGTTTCCTCCATGAGGAAGCAAAAATAATGTGATAACTCAAATAAACGTTATTGAATTATTTTCTATAAAAAAAATTAGCTTTCATTCTATTATATGTATTTATTTTTCAATTTGTCTATTATTTTTTATTTATTTATTGGCCGTTTGAAAAAAAAAAAAAAATGAAACGAATAGATGAATAAACGAGGACCACCCGGAATTTTAATTTCGTTTTTTTTGTTCGTTGTGCACAATTTCGCGAATATATATTTTTTTTTTGCATGGTAAGAGGTCGAAAATGCCATTGACATTGTTGGTAAAATGCCAGCGGATGCTTGAGGGGGACTACGATCGCGTCTCGATGAGACGCAACGTGTTTTGCGGAAGCCAACACGGACGTCGTTCTCTCTCTGTGCTCTGTGGCCACAGTGAAAATTCTTGGCGAGCGCGCGTCACTCTTTCTCACTGACTTCTGACTCTGGTAGACCAGACAGAATTGCAGACAGTGAGAACTCGACAAAATTGAATCAATCGAAGCCTCATTGTTCACGCTCCTATAAGCATAAAGTTATGGGCAGTTCAGTCCATTAACCTCGAGTTAACCAAATCTGGATACAATCAGCATAACCAATTCGAACGTCATTTTTTTCTTCTACGAATTAAATGTGCAAATGTTATTGTTGTTGTTTTTTTTTTTCAATCGTTCAATATACAATAATTGCAAAGATAAAGCTACGAATTATATTTTTCATCAATTGACGAAGTGAATACAAAAATGGAAATAAATTTTTCATGTCACGTAATTAAAGTATGGGTTGAATTTAATGTAAAAATGATTGATTAATAAATTATTAATTCGATAAGCACAAAATTATGGATCGTTCAGTCCATAAACCTCGAGTTAACCAAATATAGATGGAATGGGTATAAATTTAAATGATGATAATTTTTTTTATATACTTTACATGCGTCTTTATAAATTTTGTTTCAATCGCGTTTAATTAAATTATTGAAGGGGGTTGATTTATTCATTTTTAAGTTCAATTTTGTGTCAATTTTGTTGACCATCAGTGTTATTATAATTTTTATATATTTACAATTATATATTTTTCAATGACAAATTGAATTTTTCCAACAAATTCAATTTGTTATTAATGTTAAGGTCCTCAGAAACCTAAAATTAATATTTTATAAGGAGATCATTGAAAATAATGTTCTCGAGAGAGACAAAAATTCTATCCGTAGTGCCAAAAATAAAAACGCTGGGACCCACGTGAGTAACGGAGGGTTAAAAAAAATCATCGATATATTTTACGATAAAGATATTGACAGGCCCTGAATGTCGCGTGCCTAGAAATCAATTTTGCCTTCTTTTGCACGTAATACACGTACGATCAGACATGAGATTGAGGAACGTTAACGGAGCTTGAGAGCGAAGGATAGAGAGATAGAGGAATGCGTTTTCCAATGTACTTTTGGCATATAAATTGGGGGCGATGTATGCGATTTTTTTTCTAAGGAGATTCGATAAATGTCAGAAAAAATTTTGTCAGTTTTTTTCAAGCTAATATTAATAATTACAGTGACAGTGTCAGTTAATAATATAATTAGCTATCGAATTTTATCGATAATCTATTAATATCGCAATATTATAATTTTTAAATATTTCAACTATCGTGAATAATAATTTTTTGCAATATTTTAATGACTGCGAAATAATATTGCGAGTCAAGTTGATTTTGGCCACTTGCTCATTTTTTTATTTTGATTGGTGTGGGTGCACATATGGGTACGAAAGAAATAGCTCCGATTTTCTTGGGTATTTTTTTTTCCAACGTACTTCATATTTTTCAACAAAAATAAGAGAGTCTTATCTATCTGCGAAATGGTTTCAGTCAAATCATAATAATTTGTTACTCTTAAAAAAATATCAATACTCTGAGAAAATCATTGCCAAAGGAATTTTTCAGACTCAATTGTTATTTTAGTTTCAAGCTAGAAGTGCACAAACCTTCGTCTACTAATTCAACCGAAAGAAAAATAAAATAACGTAGAACGAAAAAAGGAATGGTGACGTCTTGAAAGAGGGTTCGCATGCCTTCTTGGACCCCAGGAGACGCTATATATTTACTATATAATATTATACTTGGACGTTTGTGCGTCCTCCACGTTCGTTCCTTCACGTGTGTCGTCACTCCATAGCCTTATGACTTCTTTCTCGACCCCTTTCCACCTTCCCTCCCCACCTCAAACTGGACAGTTAATTCCCCAGGGCCGCACAATCTGCCTTTATTTTTATTCTGCATCATTTTTCTCCAAGAATTTTTGCTCTTGTTGAATACTTATTTTTTTTTCAATTTATTTTACTTTTCTATTTTTCAAGACTCGCGCGGCTTTTGCCGCAATTGCCCTGACGAGCTCTCCTTATTACTTTGCGAATAAAACGAAAGCACCAGAAAAAAAAAGTGCATTCTGCCACTCGGGAAGTTGGCTGATTAAAAAAAAATTCTCGCACTACCGAGAACGGAATGTGCGAGCTTGTGTTGCACGAAATGATAATTTAACGATCTCATATTTGCCACTGTTTCTGGAATTGTGCCAGAAAGAATTTCGGACTCGACTTCGCCACGAGTTTTTATACTCTGTCATTTCGTGAGTGCAGAATAGTCGACGAAGGATTGTTATTTCTCTTTAGCAAAAAATATTGTAGTATTTAATTCGATTGTAATTTAATTTGCTTTCTTACAATTTTATTTGTTATACAAAAATGCTAATTGAACTATGAGCATTTATTTTTATTTGAAACAAAAATATTTTGCCACTTGAAAAGCAAAGTCGGTGATGCAGGAAATGTTTCTGAATGTTACCGGCGGCAATATAATTTTGTACGCTGCTGCCACAAGCTCGCGTTCAACCATCATAAAGTTTCTTGTAAGCACGAATGAAAATTTCATTCGACTCTTTTCTCCTTGACCAACAACTGTCACAGCAAGAATTCTTTCGTACCCAATAAAGATAATGCAGATTTCTATTTTATTTTCAATGCGACTTCGACCTTTTTATTTCTCGTAAACTTATAATAACTGGACATGAATACATTTTATTCGAATTATCGCATTGATCATTAATTTATTATTATTAATAATTAATGGTTACAGGAAGCTTTCTTAGTGTTTGGAAAATAATGAAACGGGAAACAAATGTCATAAAGTAAAAAAAAAAATACTTTTTCTATAGTTTTTTATCGAATGAAAAAAATAAATAACGTTATACGGTGTTAATTCTCAAAAATGATTTCTCTGTGAGCATAATTTATCGTATCCCTGTATATTCATGGCCGCCAATACCGTAAATAAAAAATTCTCGATCGTTTTTTTATTCTTCCATCTGTACTTCAAATTTTTCTCAGGAGTTTTTGAAAGTCTCATCAATGTTCATTCATCAATTTCATGCATTTACGACAAATTCATAATTTCCGAGGCGTAAAAATGCGTGACTTTTTTTTGGCGTCGTGTTCGTCTCGTTAACGATTCGAATTAAAAATATTGACGAAGGAAATTAATTAAGATGCGCGTTAAACGAATCGAAAATTCGAAAGGGGTCTGCTGTGGGGAAATTTACACGAGGTTTGCTCCAGGTTTTCATGCGGGAATTCTGCTGCCCATGCCTAATATAGAACAGAGTATATATAGATATATATATATATACATATATATGTCGTATACACGTGGGTAGACCCAGGCAAAAGTCATTGTTCTTTCGGGAGAGTGGAAACTCTGGTTTGCGGCGCGTGAGGGCGAACCAAGCTTCGTTAGGATTTTACCACTTGCATTGGGACTCCCTCTCTCGACCCTTTAGAATATGCTACGTATACAGTCACAACCAAAATTTATACTCGATCCAAATTAAAAATCGATCGCAATAAGATAGAAATGCCCAAAACAAAAAAAATTACCACATTGAAAAACATTGATTTTTGAAAGTCATAATTCCAGACAAAAGACATTATTAAATCAGTTAAAAGACAAAGTTTTGGTACGAATTTTCAAGAATTATGTAGGAAATTAAAACATTTTTAAGAAATTTATTCCAAAATGCTCGTACATAGATTGGTCGTATTTTTTTTTCAAATTTGCCACACTTTTTTGTTTCATCGAGATTTTTTTTTTATATCAGTAAATAATGGACCACGAAACAAGTCTGCAAAAAAAACTGAGTGTTTTTTAGAATTGGAAGAGTAATAAAAAAAATCGTTGATTAGGTATGAGAGTGAGTCATGTTGGACTGGAATGTCTTTTATATGCATAAATATATTTATATATGTGACTACGTACCAATTATGTATTCTGCATGTGTACTGGGTTCGAGTCATAGCGATTCCGCATGTAGACGGTGCGTTTTCCGTCGAATTTCTCTGTTTTCATTCATAGTTCAGTATATGTAGTTGTACAGATGGTGAAAAAAAAAAAAATTTCGAGCTACTTTATATTATGACCAGATTTTTTTTGCGAATATAACATGACCAGATTTTTTTTGCGAATATAACACGGGCTCGACATTTTGGCTCAATATTTTTGATTTATATATCCCGCCATCTATCATTGATACGAACAAAATTATTTCGACCTTTTTTGCAAAGGATAATCCAGTGTTTTTGTGAATATTTTAAATTTTGGGAAAAAAACATTGTTTAATAGGCATTATTATTGAAAATAATAATAAAAAATTCGTTTCAAATTCTCTTACCGTTGTTGAGAAAAAAAACTTTTTACGCTGGACCGCTGCAGGTCGAACGTCTCAGCCTCCATTAAAACTTATTAACCTGGACACTTTAATAGTGATCATCAAGTGTACTATTAATCAACTTCTTTTGTTATTTATTTTCCATTTATCGTATTTATAATATTTTAAGAACCGTTGAAAAATTCCATATGATAAATAATAAAGGGGAAGAATTCGGGTAAATCGTTATTGTGGTACAAATAAGAAGAAATAAATCGTATAGAATGTTAATCATATCGACTCATTTTGGGGGCCAACAATTGTTGGTTTATAAAACTGTTTAGAATAATAAGCTGCAACAGAGGATGTGAGGACTTCGACTCTGGACAGGCAAGGGCTCATTGCTCAGCCCCAAGCAATGAGCCACACAGGGTGCAACGCAAAACTTTTTCAATATTTATTTTTTCAGGAGAAAATAAAATGAAGAAAAATCTTACGAACGAGATTATGATTTTTCGAATGTAAAGGAATACGTGAAATTTTTATTTTTTTCAACTTTTTATTTTTATTTTCACTTAAAATGCTTATTAAAAAATGTTTTTGACGAAGCAAGAATTATCGCGAAAAATTATCGTTTATCTTGTACAAAAAAAGATCTGAGCAGTTTTTTAAATATCTGTGATCGTTTGGACAATATATCGATTTGCAAGAAAATGTAGGACACGTGCTGTATTTGCAAGAAAAATTCTAGTGGGGTTTTGAAATTACTCAAAAAAATTCATTGTCACCAGTTGTACAACCTACAAAAATTTGAACAAAATCGGAGAGGGCAAAATCGGAGGGGAGATGAAAAAGTCATCGTCTACATGCGGAATTACTCAGGCATATTCACCATAGGCTTGTTTCCTCATTCTCTCTTTCTTTGTTCCGGTCGCCGTTAATTGCTCGGCTCTAATGACGCCTTCTAGTTATGTCTTTTTTTTTAAATCTCTTTTTCATTTGCATGGTCGTTTTTCCTCGCTCACGCTCCAACCTTCATCTCATTTTCCTTTTTTTTCCTCTCACGTTAACACCGTTGTTTTTCCCTCAAGATCTTTTTTCTTATTTCTCGTTTCTCGCCATCATCGACAATCGTTTCGAGCTTCGACGGTCACTGTGGGAGGGTTGAAGAGAAAGTCTCGTGCTCTGCTATCGTTTGTCGAGTTTCAGACTAAACGCCCTTTTCCTTTTTTCCTCGTGTTTTTCATTGATACTTACTCTGTCGTGAAATTGACGGTAGAATCATTTTCTAAAATGACATCACTTCCACCTGCTCGCACCGATTCGTTAATTTATTTGAACCAGAAAATTTATCTGCCATAAATTAATGAGCGAAATAAAACTTATTCCAAGCATCGAGAAGCCGAAAACGCTCGTGATCATTATCGAGCGATTTATTTCTTTTCTAGCACTCGGCATTTTATTTAAATAAAAGAGAAAATAAATATTGTAAACAAATAAAATAAAATTGAAGAGAATAAAAATTTGAAAATATATTTAAAAATCTCCGAGAACATATTTTTTAATCGTATAATACAAAGAGCAAAAATCTCCCGGAAGTTGCAGAGCCGTGGAACCGGACCAGATGCACAAGTGGAGGGACAAAAATACCAAGCTAAAAAAACGAAACGAAAATTAGGAAAATTCACTAATCAGCGTGACGAGAAGCTCGGCGAAAAATAAAAGTTAGGGCTGACCCTCTGTAGACCAAAGAGCATTCCTCTTCTGCCCCCTTTCGCGCCCCCCTCAGCGGGTCGTGTGAGTGTTATCTCTGCTAATTCCTCCAGGCCGGGGGAACGGTTTTCGAGCTCAAAAGCCGCTACGGAGACAGAAAGCGAATGGTTGAAAAATATGGGCAAAATTTCGTCCTCGCTTGGTAACGGAGTTTACTCTTCGTTTTTTTTTTTACTTTCTTTTTTAATTCTTCCATTCTTTTTTTTTTATAACAAATTTGTTGGCTCTGCTTTTTCACAACGAACTGGTGCGCCATGCCCCGGAAAACGGGAGGGCCTCTCATGTTTGCTTACTCTGTTTTCTTTGTTAGTCTTTTTTTTTTATTCACCTCTATTCGTTACGATGTGTAAACTGCACTCGTACCAAATTCTGATTGCCGAATCAGGATCGCACGAGACTGGGTTTGGCCAAACACCCAATTACAAGGGCAATAGGATACACTCGAGAAGAGTGTCGAACCAATATTTGTCAAACAAATTTAGACAAAAATAAATTAAAAAAAAAAAAACGTCCACCGTCCAACGCCAAACGTCAAAAATAAGCGTCGTAAAAATCAGTAGAAAAATTTATTTCTATCAATTTGGCTATCGATGCATCGATCGTGGATCATTAAATCTATTAACTCTTTACTTTTTTTTTTAAATACAGAAGTATAAAAAATATCGTCAGTAAAAATCTCATTGAGAAAATTAAATAAAAACTGAAATCGTTAGTAAAATTATAATTAAAAATTCTCCTTAAAATCACACATCTTTTTAATAAAAGATACAAAATCATAATCATTTTTGACTTGAAGAAATCTTCATGCGAGTGATTTTTGTCCTTCATGTTGAAACGTCAAATTTGCTAATTGGTCGGCGAAAAGCTCGGAGTCTCGTTAAAATCGAAGTTTCAATTGCACTGAGTGATTTTCCGCCTGTTTCCAGCTGAGTGCTATAACACTTGTATGAGTACCGAGAACATCGTCCCTTGCTCCCTCTTGACACATTTTGCCTTGTATTATTATTCCGAGGTACATATATATATATATATATATATATATATATATGTATATATATAGAAATATTTGCTCGGTGAGCTCGAGTGTACTTCGTCGTCATGGAAAATATACACGTACATATATGTATAAAAACTATCGGTCGTATGTAACTTTCCAACGTCGATGAATTATATGCTTGGCGATATGTATTTCCTGTTTGTACATTATCTCGATTTTCAAACTTCCCCTATATACATATATATGTTCATATTAAAACGGGAGAGAGCTGAGTTTACATTGTGCCAGGGACGTGATGTGTCATACACATCCAAACGGACTTGCAGTCTGCATTAAAAATCTACGATAAATTGTAAAAAAAATTCTAACACTGATCTGCAAATAAATTATTTTATGTGTAAATTTTAGCCAGGACCTCCGTTTCATTTCAGTCCCACACATACGATTGCAAACAGTGATTGTAAACTTTGATTGTCTTGAATTTGATAAACTAGTGTCTTCTAACAAAATATGTTTTTGAGGTACGATAATGTTTTATCAAATGTGACTTTTCGGGACAAAAAGAATTAAGACCTCATTCAGCCAATTTGGTTGATAAATAAAAAAGTGTCAGCCTTTCGTATGGAAATTTGGACGATTGTGCAATTGCGTCTTTGGGGTATTGCATCCGTTAGCAGAGTCCAAGTCGTCGGAGACTTGGGCTCCGGGTAGAACGTCGTCATCGGCCTAGACTCCAAGAAAGTCTCTCTCATCGACCAGGACCTCCATTTCATTTTAGTCCCACACATACGATTGCAAACAGTGATTGTAAACTTTGATTGTCTTGAATTTGATAAACTAGCGTCTTCTAACAAAATATGTTTTTGAGGTACGATAATGTTTTATCAAATGTGACTTTTCGGGACAAAAAAAATTAAGACCTCCATCAAGAACGACGTTTTTATCAACTTGGATTGCAAATTATTGGGTCTTCAATTTCACGGACCACAATATTTTGTTGAATGGCTCGAATGTTGATAACGTTTCCAGTACACGTGGCACACTGCGCCCTGTATGCGGGACGTTGCAGATTTGTGATAATTCCTACTCCGATACAATATACGGATATCGAGGTCCTTTTTTTTTTTTTTTTAAATCGAAGGTAAAGAATCATAATTTGTATGGCAAGTTTATTTTCCTCTACATACACTTTGCACAATTGTAAATGGCAATATTTCGATTTTTTTTTTTCAATTGTTAAAGCGCACAAAAGCTTTTAGCGAGCTGCGATTGGAAGCAGTTTGCTGAAGGTAAAAAATTCGTCGAAAGTGGTAAAAATTTTAACGATGCATTTAAACTATGTAATAGTGCAGGTCTAATGATAAAAAACAGTACACAAACACACTATTTAAGTTCGGACCTAAATTGATTTTTTGAGATTTGAGTTCAAACTTAAGGTTGAGAGAACAATTAGTGCTAACGACTTTCGCGTTTTTAATCTTATATGCAGAGACATCGAATTTAGTTTTCACTTCGAACAACGTAAATTCGTTGGTATTTATTAGTATGAGAATAATAATCAATGATGAGATATAAAAAAGTATGCAATTCCATGCTTGGATAATAATAGCAACGAGTGAGTGAAAGTTAAAACTCGGACGGTGTGATAATGAAAACGACACGACAAACGCTCGTATTGTTATCATAAACCATTCCATCACCAGTTGATAATATTCCGGAATGAATTTGCCTTCGTGTGCTCTTTTTACGACAATCGTGCTGGCTTTTCCCCCATGATTTATTAATTAAATATTTAATTAAATTCGCACTCATTCGCAATACCAAATATCGAGTTTATTAAAATAAACGCGTGAATTACGTCGAATTAATTATCAATTGTACATTCAATTGTTATGTCATATTGCCAATACGAGTCAACTAAATATATGTACATATCGATTCCCGGATAACATATCTACATTTTTAATATTGCTATTTCTTGTTAAAATGATTTGATATATTGCACAACTCTAGCTCAAATATTCGTATTTATTGTTTATTGGAACGAATAATTTTTTAACCACTGACTGAAAAGCGAGAGTATAATGCATTTGACTTTGAAGTGAGATTAATTGTTTGAAATAGAAGGTTATGCTCATTTTTATTCATACGACTTATTATTTCATACATATTTTCAACGCGAATGTAAATATGACGAGAAGTCGAAATTCCGTCCAACACACCATTGAACTTTGCCCTCCGAGATTTAAATTAATTAACGTATCTCTCTGTACGTGTAAAATTCCGCATGAATTCGTACCAGAATTGCTCATTTTAGTAATCCCAAAATGCTCGCGTTGAGAGAGAATTGACTGTGCAAAAGCAACGTTCACTCATCTAGTCAAACCTCTGTCAATTCTCTATATATTTCCCGTCATCGCAGTCTGATGCGCTCCAATTTTCGTCTCGGCAGTTTCGATTGACGTGAAAAGCTTCCCTCCCTCTTCTCTCTCATCCCGATGCTGCACCATTATCTCCTTCACTCACGAGTTTGCTCCGGCTTTAGCGGAAAACGATACGTCTCTCTCAATAACGATGAAAATCCTCGAGGGCTATTAGCAATCTCGAAAACGAAAGGCCATTGTGTCATACTGTCTCGGGCTCTCAAATAAAGATCACTAAGAAAAGAAACGTTTCTTTGACACTGATGTATGCGCGACTATTTCGATCCTGTCATGTGTATCGTTTTTGGGATGCATTGAAGAAAGCGATTTTTCACGATTTCGAGAGGAGAGAGTGGGATGAGCTATCGAAGAGGCCATTGAAATCTTTTTTAATAATTCGTTTTTATTCTCTTTTTCATTCCCCCTGTAACACCATAAATCATTGTAGTGCGTAGAATAAATGATTAATTATTCAGCAGTACTAGTCGGCAACTAAAGGTTTAATCGATAACCTGATGAACGAACGTATTTTTCTGGTGCCAACTGAACTTGGTTTATCCAGTGCAAATTTTATGATCCTCGAAATTTCTGGATCTGCAAATTTGAACTTTGACATGGCATAGCATCTAGTCTATGGCTCGGACAGACAAACTTTAGATTACTTTTTTCTTCATTATTAATTATCTAGGTTAATGATTTTTTTGTTTTAAAAATTTGAGCCACCATAAAGGTAGTTTGCATGGATTTAAAATTGTGACACATCATACTTTCAAAACCATCGCATGGAGCGATAAATGTTCGAGAATTTTTTTTTCTCTCTTCTTGAAGATTTATCGGTCCATGATCGAACATTTATCGGTCGCTGCGATGGTTTTGAAAGTATAACGTGTCAAAGTTTTCGATCCATGCAAATTACCCTTACGGTGGCTCAAATTTTAAAAACAAATAAATTGCGCCTAAATAATTCTAAAAGGAAGAAAAAGGTAATCTAAAATTTGTCTTTCCGAGCTATAGACCAGATGCTATGCCATGTCAAAGTTTAAATTGGCAGATGCAAAAATTTTGAGGGTCGTGCAAATTTTTTATTCTCGTGTACAAAAATGGACTTCTAATTTGGCAAAAGATATGGTGAATGGACTACTTATATTTCTTAGAAATGCAAGGGTGAGTCGCAAAGCGGTGAGTTACGTTTTGTGTTTGTTGAGAAGTGAAAATATAATTGGTAACACACTTAATTTAAGGCGATGTACCATATACTCACGCCATGCTGGTATACGGTAACAAATCGCCTTCCCTACTTTCTTCGAGATTATATTGACACATATTTTGTTTTTGACCAAAATGTAAATGGTCTCGGAGAAAGTAGGGAAGGCGATTTGTTACCATCGGTTGGAGTGTCACATCGCTTTAAGTATACTTAAGTTGAAGGGCAGAAAAAGCAGGGTGATAAGAAAATCCTCCACATACTCCTCCACCATATGAACATATGGTAGTTAAGCAATGTCGTCATGAATCCAACATTGTAAAACCATCATCAATATATCGACAAGTACAACATCTACAGTAAAATGGAATTGCACTCATTGAGTGGATCAATTTAACCTTCAAATATATAACTTCAACTTTCGTTTACCAGCTTTTTTCTACGCCTCCTTAATTTTGAAGATCAGTATATACACATGAAAGGTCATTTAAATGGAGCTTGAGAGCTGGATCACTGGAATAAGCAACTGTATCGAGAGAGATAGAGAGGGAGGGAGACGGGATCGGGTAGCAATGCCCAGTGGAAAGCAGCCGAGAACACGAGAAAGAGAGGCTGGCAGGCTATACCAGAGGGTTAGTCTCACCTCGGCCGCTCTCTCTCTCTTTTTGCTTGCTAGAGGTCGTAATAAATATGAGGGTCGAACGACCTCGTATATTTTACGGCCGTTTCATAAGTTTTAACATCGCTGCAACGTTTCCGCCCAAGAAACTCTATATATATAAACACGCGCGTGTACACTCACACTCATCTACATACACGAGTGCGCACGCGCATGTACAAACTCTAGCGTTACGTACTTCCGTTTTTTCTTGTGGCTCTTCGGGGCCTGGAGAGTCTGCCTCTTTACTTTTTTTTTTTTCTCTATCTGTCCTTTTTTCCTCTCTTCCACCTGAGAAACTGTGACACGACTCACTGTGATGTGCGACGACTCACCAGTCTCTCCCGACATTCCTCTTTTTCATTCTCTCAGGTTTCTATTTTCTTTCCAGAAGCCGTTTTTTCGCGCCCTCTGGGAGGGTGCTGGTTGTCGCGAGTATTTTACTAGACTTGCAGTGCATATCCCAAGGACGAGGAATATGATCCTCCCTCAGAATTATACGTCTTTCCCATATCTTTATACTCACACCATTTCTTCCTCTTTTCTATACGTTTCTGTTATTCGTGCTCTCGTCAACCGTCTCTTTTATCGTTGTTTATCGCTTGCTGCAAATTTTTTGGACACAGAAGTCCGTCGTAACTGTAAAGTGCAATGAGATGTTAACGGGCGATTTTCTAGTGATACATTTCGGGATGGTAGGGGTCTTTAGGAAGGTAGGGGGGGAGAAGGGAAGGTCTTCTCATACTTTGAAAAGTCGACCCAGTTAATTTTCTGTTATTTACTTTTTTTAAATAATCTATAAAAGTTGCATCCTTATCTCGCCAAGGAATTTTCATTGTATGGTTGTCACTAAACTGTGCTTTCATTATTTTCTTATCTCGAAGCAAATTTCGCTACAATGTTATTTGTTATTTGATTAACATCATGTAACTTTCGTTATTTGATTTTCATCAAATAATATTGTTATCTGCGTAATTATTATCGAATCGAAGATATTACTTCAAGTAATAATATTCGACTGAGTTCGACTGTTATCAATTATGTTTAGTTACTGGGATTTCATTGAGTAACTTCTGTTTTTTATACTATGAATTATTCTTGAAAAACTTTTATTATCGAAATCCATTTGGCAAATCTTTCATTTTGTTTAATGAAGATAACACGATAATTCGTTTACGTTCGCAGCAACACATATGGGCGAATGAATATGTTGAAAAATCTATATATTCAACCCCACTGGTTCAATTTTTACATGTCGAAATAAAACTGACAGACCATTGGTTTTTCCGATGGCATTTTCCCGGAGTAGAAAAATCATCTTCATTCTCACCCTCGGCCTCGATCTTCTCGACTTTTCGTGCGTAATATTTCTTCTCCTTTCTCGTCGATCGCTCGAAACTCCTTTCCATCACCCTCGGCGCTCATATTCACAAACATTTGCGTACATCGTTCCGACCAAATTTGATAAACTTTGCACGAAAGTGAAGGGTGAGAGGCAATTTCTTACAATTGCATTTCCTTTCGTTTTTGAGGAAGAAATTTCCGGTCAGATAGCCGGGGCTCGAGGAGTAATAACACGGAAATTCGGTGAGAAGCAAATGGAAAGGAAAACTTAGTACACCCCCCCCCCCCCCCCCATAAACCCGCATATCTGTATGAGTCTGTATGTATGTATATGTTGGTGTCTGTTCTTGGGGATTTGCGAGGGTTTTCGACTTCCAGTTCACGGAGGATTAAACGTCGCAGCAGTTAATCTTACTTTAACCGACTCTCTTGTGAAACCGAGAACGTTATTGTCCCTTTCTCCTATCTATACACGCACATGCAAATACACAGACACACATACACACACAAGTTATAGCTACGTTTATATTCCCCCGCTCTACTCTACATTTTACAAGCTACAAAAGTTCGAACTATTATTCTCTCTGCTGCCTATTCACCACCCTGAAAATACATACCGTATGCATTTTAATCTGCAAATTTTTTAGCAAAACATTTCTGTTGCATTAAAAAAATATCATCCTAATTTATTCCTTTTGCATTTTACCAATTGAAAAATATGTTAATTATGTATTTCAATATTTTTCATGACCGAATGAAGCGGATCGAAAAATACATTTATGAAAGAAACAATGATTGAAAATTTGAGATGATTCGATTTGTCGTTTTAAAATCGCTATGGACGAGAATCGTGCAAAAAAAATTGTCTTGCAATCGCACATATTTTATTTTTTTATACTATTTATTTTCTGGATGTCTGTTTATTATACGGATTTTTTAATAGATTGACATGGTCATATCGAGAAGCAAAAAAAAAATATATATATACGTATAAACGGGTAGATAGATATACAAGAGAAGAGATGAAAAAACAATTGAGGAATATAATGGTAAAACCCCTCGAGAGATCGAATGTCATGGCAATTCTTCTCTCGGGCTCTCGAAACGTCAGAGTCCGATGAATAAAAAAAATGAATATGCCAAATGGAAATACAATAGGGATCTGAAGTTAAATATCATAAAAGCGTTGAATACAAGCTCAATCCGTTTATTTTTCCAACACTTCAATCAATTTCTTCACTACATTTTTTTTTCTTCATATTTTAAATCTCACGATTTTTAAAATTTTAATATGTTTAAATCAAATTCATTCGAGCAAAGTTGTACGTCATGTTGGGAGCATTAATATAATTATTCTTCTCGACTTTTCATTTTTGTCGTTTTTTCGATCTTAGGATTTTTAAAGGTTTATTTGTTCGAATGAAAAAAAGTTGCCAGTTTTCGTTGAAAATTGAAGATAATTTATTCTTCTCGATCAGATCCAAAATCTCACGACTGGACCAGTGTCCAGAATCCATTCGTGTTATATATGGTGGGTTTTTTTCCTTCTCCTTTTTTCTATGTATCCTTTTTTATTTCCATTTCTCGAGTCTCTCTTGGGGAGCATATTTCGCTTATACGGTCTGCAAGTTGCTCTATCGAAACAGACGAACGTGTACACT
This sequence comes from Dyspetes luteomarginatus, assembly GCA_963669185.1. NCBI lineage: Eukaryota > Metazoa > Arthropoda > Insecta > Hymenoptera > Ichneumonidae > Dyspetes > Dyspetes luteomarginatus. Next base: position 10,256,018 of record OY769903.1, on the reverse strand, counting down.
GGTTGCTGTTGCTGCTGCGTCGAGAGTATTCTGTAGCAAAGCGTAACCAATTTTTTTTTTTTTTAAGCCAATATAAGGGCAATGTGTGGCTCTCGACAGCATTACTATATAGCTGACATGAACCACATGCCAACGAGAGGCGTATACAAGCACGAGATTCGAAAATGTGAGATATAGAGTTTCTTGACTGGCAGCCAATATAACAAATACCTTGAAGAAAATTATTATTTTTTGTCAAAATCTTTTACTTTTCTTTTAAAATTTATTATATCTCCGTCCAATAAAATGTATGAAGCATTTGAATTAATAACTCGGGTCAAATTAATTCGAACTTTGATTCTATTGGTAGTTGGATATTACTAATTGACAATTAATTACTAAATGGCTAATTATAAATATATTGAATTATGATGATATTATAAATTAAATCATATTTTATAATTTATATCATATACAATGAATTTAAATTTAATTCTATTTCATTCATTATTATGACCAGTAATTTTTTGTTTGTGAATATTTTAATTAGATAATTCACCATGAATATCCATGTCGTGATACGGGATTGAAAAAAAGCAGGCGTTTCATATGGGCGTGTCATGAAAATCTACCACAAAAATACGCATGCAATAGACAAAAAAAAAAAAAAAAAAATCTCGTATAACGAAATCCATCGGCTCGTTTTGTGCCAGGCACCAGAGATCTCCTCTTATCGAAAATACGCATCTGTTTTTCCGTTTATATATCTCGTAACTCGCCGGGTGTTCTGGTGCGTACTCGTGTATGTGTGTGCGTATACATCTATATATATATATATATGTGCCTTTTTCTGCAGTCTTCGCAACGAATGCCAGAGGCATTTCCGATAAGGAAAATAATAAGGCACGTAAACATATGAAGCAGGAAATGAGAGGATGGCTTAAAAAAATATATAAAGGACGAGTAACTAAAAAAAAAAAAGAAACAACTCCAAGATTTGTCAGACTCTTTAAAATAACAAAAGATACATTTTACATGATAGAAAAATAATACGAATTGTTTGTGTGGCATTTTAAAACATTTGTAATTCTTTAGTCCCTCGCTCTCTTGTCTTTTGACTTTAGTCTCATTCTTGTGGTTTCAATCAGACTCGATTGAGAAACCTTGAATCCCATTCCAATCGAGATCCATTGACGTCAATTGACGGGAATCGTTGACATTATGCTACGCGGTGCATGAGATGCCTCGTGCCTGCTGGCCATCTCGTCTTATTTTGACGACGATTGCGATATACGATGCGATGTAGAAAGCAAAGATGGTGAAAAAAATGTTACATTAAAAATTAATAAAATTTGTTAATTATTTTTGTAAAAAATAATTATTGAAACAAAATGAAAATAATATATTTTTGAACAATTCACAATTCATGCTGTTAATTAATTAACAATTATTATTTGCAGTCAATACATAATTATTTTTTGGGTCTTTATTTTATTAGACAAATATCTTAAATATTGATTTATATTTTTCATTATAATGTTGACCTCCAAAACTCGACCGAAGCGAGTTGAACATTACATTTTGTCCCATTGAACGCGATTTAAAAAAACTGAAAAATCACGAATTTTACGATCAGACGTTTAAACTTTGACATATCCAGCAGAAGGAAAAAATACACAGGAGCACAGCTAGAATAAAGCTGAAGCCAATGTGCAGCCTCTTGCCCCCTTGGTGTCTTGTGCTCAGTCTCGAGAGGATTCCTCTCGAGGGATGCACAGACATGCTAGGGCCACCATCAAGATGAGGAGAGCCTTCATAGGTATATGACTCGAGTGGAGGAGCTGAAGCTGTCTCTCCTTCACTCCATCTCTCTCTCTCTCTCTCTCTCTCTCTCTCTCTCGCTCTCGCTCTCTTTCTCTCTCTGGCTCCGAAGTGTGTACCGCATTGAAAGCAACGGAGCAGCATCAGAGGCTGTGAAGAGGGTTGGTTTTGCATGTTACCGAGAGAGAAGGGTACGCGCACGCTCTTACGTCTCTTCATCTTGTTCCTCCCCTCACGGTGTCGCGTTTGAGAATCACACGAAGGGTGCAAGAGGGCGAATACAGATGGAGATGGAGGGAAACTAAAAAAGAGACGGAGCTATACTCGTAGTGTTTTATATGACACAGTGATTGGCCATTCTGCAGTGAGAGATCTCTGTTGATTTCTACAGGAAGAGAGGCGAATTTGTGCGATTAAATGTCCTTTTGTCTGCTTTGATGGCCCAATCATTTTTTTTTTAATTCAGCTAGGACAATTACTGTGCCTACCCCTCTTTGGGCTAGACAATTTCTGCTCCTCTTGGTCAGAGGTGTTGATCTTTGACCTAAGTAAATGAGGCCAATAATTGTTCTTGTTTGGGTTTGGGTGCCAATCACTGTCTCAGTACCCTACTAAAATCGGCCAATAATTGTTACGTGCGTACTCGTACGTGAACTAATAATTATCTGCCCTTTGCCCTTGTTTCACGATGTCCCTATTGCGCCGACGCAGAATTTCCACCACTCCTGAAGGAAAAATAGACGCTTGGTCTGATGTGCAAAGGGAGGGAGCAAGGGTGGCTGAGAGAAGCGCGACAGAGTGAGACGGAGAGTCGACTAGTGAGCATCGAGCAATATCAACCAGCCAGCAACTCTGGCGGGTATAGAGAGATTTTTGGCTCTTGGATTCAGTAGACCGGCGCGTTTCGTGCCGTGAACGCGTGTCATCACGACTAGGATCGCTCTTACTACTTATCCATGGGCTGTTGGGACGATCGCGCAAAGCCCGCTAATCGTTCATTTTATATTATCATCAACGTCTCTTGAAACATAAAAAAATATTTTGAGAAATATCGTCGTAACTTTGTTTTTTTTTTTTTTTAATTTTACAACTCTCATTATTTTTATTTATAATTGGAAAACGATGGAAGAACTTCGTGGATATCGTGGGACATCGATGAGGGCACACGAAATGGCAAGTTTATAAGTCATTTTTTAACTTCAAAAATATTCATATTTACGATTGTACTATTTTAGGATCGTTATTTAATTCAATTAGTTTAGTGGTTATTCTGGCTGCTTAAGGTATTTGTTGGGCGTTGGGGCACATTTTGTGGCAGCTTATCTACTGCCCGGTGCGCGGTTTGTGGAATGATTACTGGCTTGACAGCCGACCAGCGAGGCGCGGCCCTTGTGAATTGCAAAAGTGTCACTTTCATTTCTGATAACTTCCCCAAACATTTGGTGACCTAACTTTTTCGTGTCCCATCCCCCATGGTAATAAATTATATCCGAGAATATATAACAGATATAGAACTTTTTACCGCCAAACATATACATATATAAATTATACCTGCTATATATCCGCTCACATATATATATATATCTATATGACTGAAGTATACTTGGCATATATAGATTTTTTTGCCTTTATATCCGGATATGTAATATATACATCTTTCGTATATGCAATATATAAATATGTCTTTCGTACATGACCCAGGAATACGTAGCACCTTCCATATTTTTTTCTTATTAAGATTAAAAGTTGCGTAAATTATTGAGCTGAAGATAAAGTTACAGATATACTTTTCCCATAAGCGCCATACGTACTAACTCAAATTTCATCATTTAATCTCTCTTTCTGGCAATACTGAATAATTTCGCCAACACGAATGGGAATACTTAAAGTGTAATATACCTATATGAAAAAGTTAATTGTTTGTGAGGACGAAGGAGCTCTCACAAAAGGAATATTTAAAAATATCAATTTCAAATAGTTCTTTATGAAATTTTATTTTTTCAAATTTGAAAACATCCTGTATTCGAACACCATGAAATGCAATGGAATTTCTTTAAAAGAGAAAAAGTATCTAAATTGTATATTGAAATTTAGTATTGTGGCAGAACTATATATTTCGATGCATGGTCATTATATCCTGATAATTAGATTCGACAGGTGCCCAACTCATCAAATATGTTTGTGGATTAAAAAAATTAATTATTAATTTCGAAGAGAACATTCATTACGTCACTCAATAATTTCACATACTAAATTATTATTACGCTAGGAATTATTTAACAAAACTTTTGGCTCAAATTATTTTTATCATTAGATCAAGTTTTTCAGAAGTTATTTAAAAAAAAAAAAAATTATTCCCATAGTTGATAATTTTTTTTTTTTTATCAACGATTTCGATGTTTTGATCAATTTGAGAGCTCGAGAAACAGTAATTTGATGTCTCGGACAGCATAGTAACAAAACTTCACAGTACATGGAACACAGAGACACGGTCACTTTATAAATTCATGGAGAAGGGAAGGGAGAGAAAGGGAATAAGAGAGAGAGAGAGAGAGAGAGAGACAGAGACAGAGCACTGGGTCGCGGCTTGAACTTTGCCTTCAACCCCATTTCTGTCTTTCTCAGACTCGAATGTCCCAGTTTCACTCGTTCTCGGTTTCTCTCCCTTTATGCAATCGTCACCGCGGGTTGCGACTATATAGCTTATTTTCCTTTATTATTGTGTAAACTACACGTGCTGTTTACCCAGCTCTAACCACATACACGTTCAATTACGATCGTCTGATTTATCCTGTATAACGAAATCACAAGTGTCGCCATGACATCTGCAGGATAAATTTTAAACTATTCATTCTTAGACGTAATCATAATCTAGTACTTTTCTAAAAATATTACCCGATGCCTGATGCTTCAAGCCCGCTTTTACATTACAAGAAGAGTTTGGCTGCGAAAAAATCATTTATGCTATGCAATTTGTCTTTTATTATGAGTTTAAATTTTTTATCAACTGAATTAAAGCAGCCATATTTTCCTCTTCTTAACTTCCAGTTGTTGAATTAATAATTTATCAGTATTCACTTTGATTCGACTTAATTGACATTTATTGGAAGACTATTGATGATATTTTATCTTTCTGTATGAATTATTAAAAAAAAAAATCAATCGAACAATTAAGTTATTTAATTTTATTCCATTCTCGAGGATTCTAGTCTAACAGATATTTGAGCTGCATAATTAAAGCAATTAACAAATGAGATTGAAAGATCTGTGGTATTCACAGATTCGGGAGGATCCAATTTCAATTAAAATCTTCGAGGATAACAGAACAAGAGTCACATTTCTTTTACTTTTTCTCTTTTATCTGGATTAGTCGGTTCTCAAAAAAAAAAAAAGAACGATAAGGTCTTATCAGGTTCTTTATCAGTTCTTCGTTATCACATATCGATTATTTGATAATCACAGGATAAAACCCTTTATTTTGTGCAATTATCATTCCTTGATACGGAGGCCATGATTAATCGAACTCTTTTTTACTCTCGCTTCTCATTGTCTTTTTTTTTAAACCCCTTATCACGATTCTTCATGCAACTCATTTTTTCTCGTTCATTTTCTCTTCGCTCTGGAGGAGAGTTAAAACTCTCGTGACCTTTGCCTACTATCTTTCCCTCTGTGTTTTCACATTCCACATTTCAGCTTTTAGAATTAGAACCTCCACTTTTATCCCAGTCGTTGTGTGCGTCACTCGTTTTTCCTAACAGACACTCATTATTCTGTCGTTGGAATATTGAATACATTATTTATACTCTTTTTGCTCGCTTCTTTCAATAATAGGATTTATAAATCTACATAAATGTTTTTTTTTTTTCATGTTTTTATTTGAGAGTGAAATGAGGCGAGATACGTTTTTTTTCGTTATGTCAGCTATATAATCTTTAGCCGGAAATTAAATGAAATATTGGACCTATTGGATTGATTCTGCATGACAAATAATCATGAATCCTCATTGCAAAAAAAAAAAATCAAAATTACAAGTTATTGTGCCAAATTATTTGATCCTATTTGGGATTTGTATGAGATGGAACTTTTGTGGAACTGATTCGGGATTTATGTGGGACGTTTTTTTTTATGAATGACGAATTATTAATCATTTTTATGAATGATTTTCCATTCAAAAAAATGTGTTCGTCTCTGAACCGAATTTCTGGGTGGGGGTCAATTTCGGTGGTGAAAACGATCGTGGCAGGCAGAGAATAAAAAATCAGAAAATGCGAGTCTAACCAAATTTAGTGGAGGCTTGTCATGTTTTCGACTAAATAGCATAAAATATGTTATTATTGTTAGTAAGTCCTGAGATCTCCTTCTGGCGAACTTGTGGTTTTTGCCTGTGCATTTTCTGTTCTCTATCACTTAATATTCTCCCTTTGCTTTTCTGCGACTGAATTCTTTCCTGGCGTAGAATTCTTATCATCATTATTACTGTTAATTGATAAATAAATAAATTAATGAATTCTACTATTATTAAGTACTATAACTATTATTCCACTGTCGTAAATTCAACTTGAGAGATAACAAAATCCGCCAACGGTAACGGTTCGAATGACGAATATTGAATATGAAAAATTCGAAATGCCTCTTCAAGTTACGTCAAATTTTTCATTGCCGAAGGTTAAAAAAAAAAGAATTGCGATTTTGTTCGCACTCTCTTTGATGCAACGATTTAAAAAATGGAAGAATATTTGGATCGATAGTTTATTTAAAAAACTGAAATCAGTAAACATAATATTAGAAAATAAATAAACGGATGCATTTTTAATAATACAAAAAATTAAATCAGTACAATTTATGATTCGTTCATGAATAATCCGTGCAATTTTGTGACTCACAGTGAATTTCAAGTTTCGGTAGAAATGTTACCTCGTAAAGGAGAGAGAGAGAGAGAGAGAGAGAGAGAGAGAGAGAGAGAGAGAGAGAGAGAGAGAGAGAGAGAGCGAGAGGAATCGTAACGTTCTGACACTTCTGCATTGTAACTGTAACCCTTTCCTCACTCGCCAGTGCACTACCCTTTTAGCACCGAGAGCCGTACACTCAAAATAAATAAACGGATGCATTTTTAATAATACAAAAAATTGAATCATTACAATTTATGATTCGTTCATGAATAATCCGTGCAATTTTGTGACTCACAGTGAATTTCAAGTTTCGGTAGAAATGTTACCTCGTAAAGGAGAGAGAGAGAGAGAGAGAGCGAGAGAAATCGTAACGTTCTGACACTTCTGCATTGTAAGTGTAACCCTTTCCTCACTCGCCAGTGCGCTACCCTTTTAGCACCGAGAGCCGTGCACTTTACCCTACTTCAAAGTCCGCGCGTAACTCCACATCAGCTTCTCGCGTCCATGCTCTTTCCTTGCGCTTGTGTCTGTGTGTGTGTGCGTGTGAGTTTTAGCGCGCGTGTGTGTGTGTGTGTGTGTGTGACAGACACGCACACGTGGGTGTAACACACGTCTCGAAATCTCAAACTATTCTGTATTAGCATATTATACAATGTGCTCTCGCGACTGTGCAGCGAGCATAATAAATTCTTCATCTTTCCATCGTTCTCCCTGTCCTCGACAAAAATGATGCGCGGAAGGAAAATTCCTCAGTCACGCTTCAAAGTTTTAATCAATTTCGTTATATATTATACATATATATCACGAATACAGAGGGCGCGATGATAAAAATTACGTATCTCTTCTTCTCCCTCATCTCCGCTTCTTTGAGCTACAATCCTGATGTAATCTCATCCTCTGAAGAAAAGAAAAAACTTAAAGATATTGGAAAACTGATTTATCTACTTTGATCCTGAATCTCGTCTCTTATTACAGATGATAGAGATAAGAGTTCGAATGAAAAACGATTAAAAATATCTTTTAAACGCGATAATCATGAACAATTATTTTTGAAAATGAATACATTCATTATATGATTATGATTAATTAAAAATTATTGCTAAATATTCGAAAAAAATTCCACTTGAAATTTCGTTTTATAAAAAATAAAATCAATTTAAATGACATTTAAAAAAATCCAATCATGCCCATCAATACGTCCTGGGCAGATAGCGAGTAAAAGCTTCGAGTGAAAAGAAGATAACAGGCAAAGCAAGTTAAGTAGAATTGTGTACATCCCATAAGTCGTGGAAGCATTATTACGTCCAGTCTTGATTGGGTCTTGGACCTGAGAAATATATACATATATATATATATATATATATATAGCTAATGGCTTCAATGGAGACTCACGTAAGCTCCCGAGACCTTCCATCTCTATTTTCATCTCACTCTGTCCATCCAACATTCAAATGGGATTCGTCTCATTTCAAATTCGAGCACTGGAACGTAAAACCTGGTCGCGAATTCACAACTCACAGCTCACGTCTCATCTGATATATAAGTTCTGTTCAGCATCGAAGCTTCTTTTTATTCTTGTATGCAATCTTTTCACTCTTTTTTCTCTCTCCCTCCAGACTTGAAGAGAATAATCGAGATGCATCACCCCAACCTCTACATTTCGTCGAATTTCTTCCCTCTGATCTTTCCTCACCTTTCCTTACTGTCTCTCGTTCATCTCGTAGTCCGACCTTTTTTCTCTCACTCGCCTCGCGTTGCAACGCATTTTCTTTCCTCGTTATACAGAGTGCCCACAGGAAAACGTGACTTTTCCAAAGTTTCGATCACTGTTGACCTCAAAATATCTCTTACTCGAAGTCAGGATTCACTTTCAATCGAGTGAAGTGATTTTTGTTCTTTTCCTTTCGTCTACAGTAGTGGTAATCATTGGAATTGAGTAAAATTGATTTATTCCACTTATGCACTACAGTAGTACTATATAGGCATTCTGAAAAGTGTACGGAAATTTAAAAACTGTCTATGCAACCTTTGAAAGAATTAACGATTAGAGGTGGACCTAGACTGTATTATATGACGATGAGAAAAAAAAATATTCGTAAGGATGTACTCAATTATAAGTATAATACGTGGCCTAGTTTTTCCTATCACATAATTCAAAATGTTATATATATCTTTGTAGATTTTTGTTCTCCTTGTAAGTATAGTCCATAAAATTTATCTAATTTTGTACACATGACAGCTCTACATAGCCACCTGACTAGATTTTGTCGCCCAGCTCCTTGATTTGCAAACAAATTTCAATTTGCTCAATGTTTTCGTAAACAGATGAATTTTATTATTCATCAATAAACACAATCACACATAATGCAGTCATTTTTTAGAGTATCATTTTGCGATCAACATAAGCTGGACTTCGGAAAAATCTATCAACTTTTACGAATTATATTTAAAAAGTTTGAGTTGTGCTTTGGTCAACGATATATATATAAATATTGTTTTAATTTAGACTTACCTTTACTCCACTCAGTAGTTATTTCAAAAGTTTGATTACAAAATATTTTAAACTAGTGTGGCATACTACGACTACGCTCTCATTTCAAGCTTTATAACTATTTATTGTATTGAATTCACACATCTCATTATATAAATTTACAATATTTATTCTTTGCATAGTCAGCATTACATTCCCAGTATTCTATAAAATTTCTTTGCTAATTTACTGTTCGTCCATCTGTGTATTTTTGAATGAAGATTTTTCTGTTTCCCATCTGTTTTTCCTCTGGTCGTAAGACTTGGAATTCTCGTTTGCCTGGTGCCCGTTGTCGGGCTGGTTTGTTTTTTGTCATTCGTATTCGGTTCCTATAACAACCCACTCGAAACGACAAGGCAGAATTCCTTGCACTCTCAGATTTAACCAAGTTACCCACAAACTTTCCCTTTCACCTTCGATGGTTCTCGAGGGAGTTGGAGCATTTGAAAGGCGTATTTTCTCAAATAGAAAAGACACAATGTACCCGACTCGCGACTCGAATATATAATTCTCTATTTGGCTGGCCAAACGATGAAGACCCTCTATGTGCGAAGTATTTTTAAAATTAAGATTAAACAAATAGTTTTAGCAAAATTATTCCAAAGTGTAATTCATTCATGCATCGATGACCCCTACGATTTTTGCCACCCTATTTTTACTTTTAACTGGACTATTCCGACCGAACTATCTTAAATTTATTCGAGTAAAACAAAGTTCAATTCTTCAAAACAAAATACTATTCGCCCAAGTTGAAAATTGTTCAATCACATCTCACCCTGCACCTGATTCGAATTACATTTCCTCCAAAACAAACAAATTTGGCTAAACTAAAATAAAACGAAACGCATTTCTACGCTCCTTCAACCCTTTCCTCATCTTTATCTCCACATTTCGTTCGAATTATTAAATAATATATAACTTCAACTAAAACACTTTATCGTAGAGATGTTATTCATGCCGAATCCTTACCCCCATTTATAACCGAATAACTTGGCAATATACCAATGCTGTATATAATACATAATGATATATAACACACGAACACAACGAGGCACGAGGAAATGGAGTTGGGTCCAGCAGCTGGTGCTCATGCTCTGTTGGAGAATTCTCCAGAGTGGCGCCCTCTTTCCCTTTCCCCACTCAAACCTTCACACGTATATAAATATACGTACACATACATATATACATTAAACCCATATGCATCCATAATACTGTAGTCGAGTTCGTTGCATATAGGACTCGAGGCATCGTCACTAATCGTTTTATTAAGGCAATTACGAGCTATTTAGAAGCACGCCATCGGGTCCAGAAGCAACAGCAGTCTCTTCTCCATATCTATTTCTCTCTCTCTCCCCCTCTCTTTCCCTTTCTCCCCCTCTCTCTCCCTAGCTATGAGCTTCTATATGCCTTCCTCTCGCCACGTTTCCATTACTGATCATTAGGCACGGGACATACGCGTGACACGAAGTCGTCTCTGGACCAACCCATATACGTGCACATTTATATGTACTCTGGACAGACATTTATATGCACATTTATATGGACTCTGGACCAACCCATATACGTGCACATTTATATGTACACCCTTGTATTCAATACTTTTGTACATGATCATCTATGTCTGTTTATGAGTTTATGCGTATATGTATATTTATGAGTGTATGTGTGTATGTCAGTGTATAAGTGTATGTATGTGTATGTCAGTGTATAAGTGTATGTATGTGTATGTGATTCGATCTATCAGATGATGAAATGGTACGGAACATTGCTGTCCAATGGCTGCATACCCCGGTGTTTTCGCGTGACTCGAAGTCAACTCTGGACCAACCCATATACGTGCACATTTATGTGTACACCCTTGTATTTGATACTTTTGTACATGATCATCTATGTCTGTTTATGAGTTTATGCGTATATGTATATTTATGAATATATGTGTGTATGTCAGTGTATAAGTGTATGTGTATGTGATTCGATCTATCAGATAATGAAATGGTACGGAACATTGCTGTCCAATGGCTGCATACCCCGGTGGTTTTAACATTTCCCTTCCCTTACTCCCGGCTCTATCATCAAGAGCAATAACCGGTAGCCCATCCAGGCGTCCAGAGTAGTACGCTAATAGCATACGAGAATGCGTTGCTGGAGAAAACGAGGATGGCAATTTCGTCCAGTTAATTCCATACTCTGCTCTTGAGTGCCCTGTGGTAGCCCCTCATCGCCGTCCCTTCAGTTGTAGCAGCAGCAGCAGCAGCAGCATACATATTCTCTATGAAATTCCAGAGCGTATCGATATGATACGAGCATCAAGAATTTTGCTCATATTGGGCTACTCTCGACGTAATTGATTCATTGCAGGTCATATCGTCGTGTACAGTCACGATTTCATTGTACAAAATCATTTATCAACCAACTAGACGTGAATAATTATTCTGAATGATGCTTGCCTATTAATCATTTGATTGCTGAACTAATTTATCTTTTAACTGTAATTATTTTCCTGTTCATTCTGTCATTATGAAATCTTGAGATTTTTGTAAACAACTTATGCTTGAATGATTGTCCCAAAATATGTAGAGATTCATTACGAACCATAATTACTCCAGATCATTCATTTTTTTATTCAAGTCATGATAATTTTCATTCGGTTTCCCAACTGATATGAATGATTTTTTCAGAAATTCACTTTCAACGCTAATTGTGTCTTGCAAACCCCCGATACAAGTAATTCGAGTCTTCCAATAATGATCCTATTATACAGCTCAGAGGAGAACTTTATAGGTGCCCCGTAGCCTCCCATTTGGCACGTAATGGCGATTCTCCAAAAGTTATTGGAATTTCGGTAATAAGGCATTTAATGAATACCTAAAAGGCACAAAAAATTATGTCACCCTTAGATGGGCAATTTATCATTTGACAGATATCCTAAAATTATCTTGCCGGCCAGAAAACCAATTTTAGAAACCAATTTTTGCAGTCATCAAAATGTTTATAAGAGAGTTAAATAACTACTCTCTTATAAACATTTTAATGACTGCAAAAATTGGTTTCTCATGCGTTAATGGAGGATTTTTATATCACAACCGTAACAAAGTCTCCTTTTCTCTGGTAATAGAGATAGTACTGGAGGTCTTCCTGAAAAATCTCCATTTCAGTCTCATTGCGAATGACTAAAATTTCATCTAGGATTCTTCCCATCAACTGTATACTCATTTCTCGTCCTAAAGCTCCAAAGGTGGAACGTTTATCGCATAACGTTTGGGTTAAGAGTCTGTTTGTTTATACCTTTACTTCCTGCTCAAAATGTTCTCGAAATTTCCGAAAAATTTTGAATATTCCAAGCTCAGCAAATGGAATCTTTGTGCGCCATTTGATAATGCTAATAAGTTTAGTCTACCTCATCATCTTACGCTAAAATGGGTCGTTCGTTATGAGACTGAGTGATGGGTTCTCCGTGCGTTTTCCACAAGCTGCACATGCACTTGATGCACTTTCCTCGATGCATGGATGCACAGCCTGTCTGGCTATTAGCTTTTCATTTTAGGCGTTGAAAAGTGTCTTTCCCAAAGGATCCTTGATGGAATTGCGTCACCATTCCCCTCGTCCTGGCATGTTGTGGCAGATCCCACGGTGCTGTTACGCTATCACTGAAGCACGTTCTGACGCTTTTGCCGCTGATGGCCCGCTCTATCCTTTGCCTCCAAGAGACACGACCTAATTACTTGAGAGCCTGCGTTAGCTCAGTGAGGCTCCCTTCTCTCATTCTTGTCACTTTTGGCTTTTGGATACCACCCTAGGATACCATAAAGGATGTCCACGTTGAATTCTCAAACTCCATGCGGACATGGCCAATTTCGACACTGGAATATTCATTAACGATGACACTTTGATCGATTTTACGAAGTGCAAACAGACAGTCGAGCTATAAAACTCTACAAATATGTGCACCATTATGATCCAGCAAAAAAGGATTCGTAGCAACATTACAACAGGACATTTATGATGAATTATTTTTAAATAATTATATTGAAGATTGAAAATATATTTTTTAATTACTTGTGAATGCAATACAATACTAATATTTGCATGTAATTATTTGAGAGCCTGCGTTAGCTCAGTGAGGCTACCTTCTCTCATTCTTGTCACTTTTGGCTTTTGGATACCACCCTAGGATACCATAAAGGATGTCCACGTTGAATTCTCAAACTCCATGCGGACATGGCCAATTTCGACACTGGAATATTCATTAACGATGACACTTTGATCGATTTTACGAAGTGCAAACAGACAGTCGAGCTATAAAACTCTACAAATATGTGCACCATTATGATCCAGTAAACAAGGATTCGTAGCAACATTACAACAGGACATTTATGATGAATTATTTTTAAATAATTATATAAGATTGAAAATATATTTTTTAATTACTTGTGAATGCAATACAATACTAATATTTGCATGTAATTACTTGAGAGCCTGCGTTGGCTCAGTGAGGCTCTCTTCTCTCATTCTTGTCACTTTTGGCTTTTGGATACCACCCTAGGATACCATAAAGGATGTCCACGTTGAATTCTGAAACTCCATGCGGACATGGCCAATTTTGACACTGGAATATTCATTAACGATGACATTTTGATCGATTTTACGAAGTGCAAACAGACAGTCGAGCTATAAAACTTTACAAATATGTGCACCATTATGATCCAGTAAAAAAGGATTTGTAGCAACATTACAACAGGACATTTATGATGAATTATTTTTAAATAATTATATTGAAGATTGAAAATATATTTTTTAATTACTTGGGAATGCAATACAATACAAATATTTGCATGTCATGTTTATAACAAACATAATTGTTCAAAAATAATTATAATTATGAATAATCATATTTATATTTTATTTAACTAATTTATATGTATAATTTTATTTATTTACATGGCGCCTTTTGTACTTTGCTTTGTTGATAATGACAAACTTTCAATTCATAATTGCAACTGTCATCAGCGAGCTCTATAAATTTACTAGCGTTAAAAAGGGAATGAAAACCATTTGCTGAAGAGTTCGTTGTTTGCCCATTCTCGCCCCATTCTCGCTCCCATCGGGCAACATGACGTGACATATTCTATATCGCTCCATCTTGTACCGCGCCCTTTGCACAAGGCGGAGCACTGACAGTGTTGGCTTTCAATTTAATTCGATCGGGGGATACGTAATGTATAGGTGGTGCGAATTCTCGCCACAAGCTCTCCGAGGCATTTCTTGTTCATCCTTGTCTGTCTGTCGATCTGTCGCTATGATGCTCGGTTGGCTATCACTTGAAGTGTGCAGTTCGCATCAGCTATTCAGTGAACGCACGAGTGAACGAGGACATTGCATAGCGAGGAAATCGCTGCTGGCAGATAGAGAAAGGACTGAAGTTGGTGTGTGTCTCTGTGTGCTGGTACCCGGGCATTAATTTGACCACCCTCGAGACATTTGAGTGGCTGTTTCTGTGGCTTTGGAACATTGTTAAATGTGGAATATTACGAAAATCTTGAGTACCACTATTCCAATCAAAGCCTATTGAAAATAATCGTCTATTGAAATTTGGATTTGGAATAATTATTTTTCAAATATGAGTATTCATTGTGCACATATTAATATTTTTTATTTGTTGATTATTATTGAAGAGAGAAACACGTTAAATTTTCATCTTCGAACAATAATTATTTATCATGAATTGTTAATCATGTCACAACTTTCGCTAAGCTGAGATAATCGTTATTTATATGAAAAATAATTCTGAAAGAAATAATTTTTAGTAATTATTTGCAAATTATTCATGCTGTAAAAGGACAATTATATACTCAACGATTAATTATATGAAAAACGGTACAAGGTTTTCCGAAAGTTAATTGTATCTCATCATGAAATAATTTTTATTTAATTTCAATTACGAAAATAATTTTTAATTTAAGTAGCTCCTACATAGTGACAGATTCTCTTGTAAACACAAGAAATTAGATTCATACTTGACAGACGTTTTTTAAGCGCAAAAATGGCTATAAATTTGAACCATATTTGCTTTGAAAGCCAAGGCTCGCACAAAGTGCCATTACAGTGAAAAAATGTCGGAAAACATCAATTACCAGAGCTTTTAAGTCTCCTCTGGCCATTGGAGACGTTTTCGTTGATTCGATTCCATTCTCCCCGACGACCAATCTTTTTTCTCTCTCTTTTCTTCTATTTTTCTTCCTCGTCTCTGTCACGAACGCGATAATGGACCAACGCCAGTCTGAACAAGAGCCTTGACGTTAATTACTTGAACGGTAATGGCCGTCCAGGGGGAATTGTAACGATGGAAAATGGAGAAACGAGGAAGAGCGAGGAACCTCGCGTGATCATTAAACTCTTCTGGGCCGTTTGACTGAGCTTTCTCGAGCTCTCGAGGCGTTCGTTATTCGTCTTCGTATTATTTCTACCTTTTTTTATCGTTCCTCGTTTCTGGACTTTATTTGTTTTTTTTTTACTCATAATTCCAAGTTGGCCAAACGGCGAAAGAAAATGCTGATGAAAGAGGCACAATCGCTTTTTTACCATCTGCTTGGTTCTTTCCCAACGGCAAGAGCAAGATTTTGCGAAAAACATTTGTCTCCCGGTTTGCTCAGATTTTTTTAAATCATATTTTCATTTCTTTCTAGTTATTACGCTACGTGTGCCACATGCATACTCAAGAAACCTTCGTGCCGCTCTCTTTATTTATGCATTCCCTGCAGAAAAATTAAGTCTTGGAAGGGTTTTGGAAAGAGTCTTGGAAAAAGTCATGAAAGGGCCTTAGAAATAGTCTTGGAAGAGTATTGGAAATTCAATCAATGGTTCAATGGTTCAATGGTTACCACAACATCTGGAAAAAACGTCTCAAAGACTTCAAATATGGGAAAGACCGATTATATCCGGGACTTTTGGAAGACTCCCGCCAACTCTTTACAAGACCCATCCAAGACTCTTTAAGACTTCATTTTTCTGCGCGGATATCGTACTTTGAATGAAGTAAAATACATTGTTTAATCAAGTGTAATTAGTAAACCGACACCGAAGCCTTGGAACGAATGGCCTCGGAGCCCCCTCGTGACCACTCTTGGCTCAGGTATTGTTTCGTTAGCATCAATGTGGCTTCAGTTCTGTACTTTGTCCTAACCGAGTAAAGGATCACACGCAGATAATCGTAAATATAAGGGTTAAGAGACTCGAATAAATGTCCCTTCATCATCAAAAATTTGGATTTAAAAATGAAATGTTACGAATGATATTCTGATGAAAAATGGTAAATAATCGGGAAATAGAAATAAAATTACAATGGCGAAAACATACTTCACAATCATTATTCTTTTGCAAAGGATATTGATATCTTGTTATAAAAAAATATTCAAAATGCTTAATCCTTCGAATGAAATTCAGCAGAAATTTTACATTGTTTGCTGAAAAGGCCGTACGACAGCTTTTACAGCTTTTCTATACTGTCGAGATGGCGTTTGTCGTAAATCTCAAGTGAGCTACAACTCGGGTATGTACTAATCATATATATATATATATATATATATATATATATCTATCGTTGCGTGCGACTGAAAGGACGATGATGGTCATAGATTGAAGCAGAGAAGTTTCTCAGCTGAGCCAAGGCCGAAATTTATCTCTGTGCTTCCGAGGCCGGAAATTATTCTCGGAGACGCGAAGGTCCTTGCCATTGTCGTTGACTCGTGCGAAGGCCCAGAACTACGGAGAGTTTGACGACAATGACGAAGAGAATCTAAATATATATATATATATATATATATATATATATAGAGAGAGGAGATACATTAAGGAAGTCAGGGAGCACTAACAGTCCCTCAGGTGTGTACTCGGCATTTACCACAACGGCAGCCATGCAGGATCTTTGAAGCAAAAACGAGTTAACCCAGCTTGGACTCCAAACCTCACTTGTACTGTCCCTTTGCTCCATAGTCCGTACCAAACACTTTTTAAGGTATCAACTGCATTAGCGAAATCAAAGATTTTCGTTTGGCATAAAAACATGTTATTCGACAGGACCATTATGTGTGCTTCCGATCATCAGAACTACGGAGAGTTTGACGACAATGACGAAGAGAATCTAAATGTATATATATATATATATATATATATATATATATATATATATATATATATATATATAGAGGAGATACATTAAGGAAATCAGAGAGCACTAACAGTCCCTCAGGTGTGTACTCGGTATTTACCACAACGCCAGCCATGCAGGATCTTTGAAGCAAAAACGAGTTAACCCAACTTGGACTCCTAACCTCACTTGTACTGTCCCTTTGCTCCATAGTCCGTACCAAACACTTCTCAAGGTACAAATTTAAGGTACTAACTGCATTAGCGAAATCAAAGATTTTCGTTTGGCATAAAAGCATGTTATTCGACAGGACCATTATGTATGCTTCCGATCATCTGGATCGCACTAGCTACTTTAACAGTGAAATGTTAGAAAAAATTGGGAATCGTTTGACACCGCGATGAAATCAATATTAGATTGTAAGAAATGCTGATATTAAACTATTAATTATTTTAATACTTGAATCAATAAAATAATTATCGTTATTTCTGGATTAAATATAAGCATCGTATATAAAAAAGAAATAAAAACAGTAAATATAAAAACACATGGTAATAAAATCGTAAAATAGGAAAGAACGATAAGTGAAGACAATGACAAAGAAGAATCGAGGAGAGCGAGGAAAACTGGAAGAAGAGGGAAATGGAGTAGAATGACATTGCGTTGGCGATCACGTGGACTCACTCAACCTGGGTGTGATGCTTGCCCATTCAAACTAATGGGCCCCAGGGGTCATCACAACCTTTTTGAGTGAGCGAACGTGACCGTTCGTACCAACACCATTTGAAGGGACTACATTTCCATCGAGAATGGCACTGTCATCAGAAATTCCAGTCAGGGACATCACGATTGCTGGTGAAAAGAATATAATTTTTTTTCTCCTAATGTCTGGATGAAAATGGAGCCATTTATGTTACAATTAGCACCATGAAAATAAAAATAACAATAATTATTATTAATGATTACAAATAAAAATTTCATTTCTATTATAATGATTATAAAAATCTAATTCTCACTATTAAAATGTTAATTTATATAGAATTATCATGCTCAAATAATAATTATTCTGGAATAATAATAACATTCATGATAAGTATTATTCTTAAGGTCAGCGATGATAAGTTTCTTGACTAGTGCAAACCTCTGCAAGTGAAATATTCAACGGCCCAGGTAGGATTGGCCGACATGCTTTTGAAGTTTATATTCTAACTCTGTTGCGCGACAAGTTCTCGAGCATTCAATCTACCCGTTCAAGCGGTGGAATCGATCATTAAAGAGATATATATATATATATATATATATTGATTTCACCTCTGATGTGTTAGGGGCTTTTATGAAAAATCCTAAGAAATAGTACTGTTTACTAGTGATTTTTTTTAAATCGAAAGATTGCATTTATAATCTCGTCACCAATTTGCGAGAGATGGGGATGCCTCACGAAGGAAATTCGGCATCTCGTACCATTTCAAGACTTTCAATGATTGTACGCAATAACGTCTGTGTGAAAACATTAATAAAAGCATAATTTTCGTAATTGCCTTTTTCTATTCTGCCCAGTTTTATTATGATAATTACTCACGTTGACATTTGGTTTTCGCTGCAATAGCAGTATTGGCCGGAGATCAGCTTCCACTACTGACCCGTTCTTAACATACCGATGTTGGCAGAGCACTTGGCTTGTAGCGATAAAGAATCTCGGGCCAAGAAGTTCTGGCACTCAACATTAGTCCAAAGTTGCCTCAGTCGTTGAACCTTACCTGGTGATATGCATTTATTGTAGATATATCTGATATTTAAGATATTTATTATAATAATATATTACTATATTATTTTAGTACATAATAGACCAGAAAATTAAGTGCTACAAGTAAAGAAATTAATGGCTCTCAATAAATCAGTCGCACCAAAACTTTCGTAATTGATAATGATTATGGTGATATTCAGAAAAAAAAGTTATCAACTATAGGGCATTCTGTCAGATAGAAACAGACAAAAGATAGATCTGATATTTAAGATATTTATTATAATAATATATTACTCTATTATTTTAGTACATAATAGACCAGAAAATTAAGTGCCACAAGTAAAGAAATTAATGGCTCTCACAAATCAGTCGCAGCAAAACTTTCGTAATTGATAATGATTATGGTGATATTCAGAAAAAAAAGTTATCAACTATAGGGCATTCTGTCAGATAGAAACAGACAGAAGATCGAAAAAACTTCCCTTCATATTAATTTTATATCCAAAGTACCCGGTGAGTCGTTTTCAAACTTTGACATGTTCCTTATTAGAGTTTGCACTTTTTAGTGGTCCATTCTTTTAATTGCCTAAAATATGTAGATTTTTTGAAAATTGGATTTTTTCACGAATTGTCACCTGCTGTTTTTTCATACAGCTACTGTTCAACTCAATAACGTTGATAGCGATTTAATTATTTTCTGAAGGGTACAGTGAAATCTTTGTTTTTGTGCTCAACCGACGCTGAGAAAGGCATTCTTTCAATATGTCGCGAAAAAAACATGGCGTCAAGTTTGAAGTGCTTTACTGATGAACTATCTTAATTATGTATGTATTTATATTAAAAAAAAAAAAATTGTATTCGTGCATAGCACATTTCTCTTCATTATTTTGTCAGAATAATAATTCGAGTGGGGTCCATTCCCGCAATGTATTCCGTTGATACGTTCTTATGTCTTGTAGTACCTTCTCCTTCGCATTGTTCTCGCCAAGTTTTGTGAAGGGTGAATGAGTATCTGATTACTCACCACCGTCGTGATAAAACGAGGTTTCATTTGAGACAAAAAAATAAATAGCAGCGGCGAACGAATGAGAAAAAAAAAATGAACAGGGTATATACCCAGCGAGAGAGAAAACTCGGGTAAATGAAGAGAAATTCGTATTTGGCACAGCAATAGCGGAATATACACCTTTCTTTCCTTTTCTTCACATTTTTGTTCCTCATTCAGTTCTGCCCGATCGACCCGCAACCCCTATTTCTCTTCTATCTCAAAGTCTTCCAATTTTATTTCCTCGCCCACGATGCTTCAGCAAAGTCCGAGGTTTCGCTCTCTTCTTTCATTGCTTATTTTATTTTTCGCACTCGCTTCCAATCCCTGGTCTACAGGTTGTATAAAAACTAATAATTAATGCTTTTCAATATTGATGAACATTCCCAAGTACAAAACAAGTATCCAATAACATTTATTTTATATCTTCTCAACACCTTAAAGGCACTAGAGGCACTAGAGTGAAAATTTGATTCACTCCTAAAAAAATTTTAGAAATCAATCATGATTAAATAAACACAATTATAAAATTTTTTGCTCAATGTTTAGTAATATTTTTAAAAAATATCTACAATTGTTTATTAATATTAGCGCGGCGTTTTACAAAGATGAGACAGAGGTGAGACAAATGTATGCTTCGTTTTGCAGCCATATCTGCAATTCCACCGTTTTTATTCAGCTTTTTCGAGAATGCTCCTACAATTTATAAATTTCAATATTTATTACTTAATAATTAGGAAATTAAAGTTTCTAAGGGATTGTCCGAGTGTCAGCCGAAAACGGGATATATACTGCTGTAAAAAGTCAATTTATTTAATATTCTAATTAAATTTGCAAACTCGGATCCTCTCGCGCCATTTTAGCTTTCATAGAAATTTCAACGAAGCTATTTCGCTATGGTTGTATACCCAGTGGAATAATTTTGTACAATGTGCTTGCAGAATTACAAAATATGCATTTATTCATGAATTGTACATTTGCTTGTTATATGATTTATTGTGAATTCTGAGCAGAGACTTGAATAAAAAATGGTGAGTCCAAATCCAAAGAGGAATTCAAAAATAAATAATTACGTTCGATAAACCTAAATATTGAAAATGTAAAAGCTAATAATATTCAGAAGTCTAAATAATTGACAATTAAATGTTTTGTTATATGAAACAATTATGTTCGATATTTTTCAGTATGTTTGGTTCAAAAATGAATCCAAATTCATTTTTGGTTTTATCGAGAGAAAGTTTGTAAATATATATACTCGATGTACAAAAAAATTGTTTTCAACATTTTTACAACACATGTATGGAGTATCCTTCATCGATTCAGCTACTTTTTTCGGTGACCGTAATAGTCGCAGTTTTCTATAAACTTTTCAACGTTTTTTTCTTCATAACTTTATCTAACTCATAAAGATGATTTTTCCTTAGATTTTTTTTTTTTTTCACCAAGAAACAAGCCTTATATTTTGTTGCAAAAATAATAAATTGTCGGATATGTATGTAGATTTAATTTAATTGCAGTATTCGCCTCTTCCTCAAGATCAACTTGAAATCCCTCTACATTACACCAGTGATGTGGCCACAGTTTTAAAGTTCACATATTTTTTAAAGTAGTGTAACTAGCAATTTGGCAAAAACTATGATGTATCCTCTGGTTTCTTCGTATAACATGTATGAGCGATTCCATGCCAGATCAATAACCAAAAAAAAAAATGACTTGCTTCGACATTTAAAAAAAAAATACGATGTCTTGATTACAACAGTTTTGCATAATTTGAAACCCAGCTTGCTTCTCCCACTCTAACGTCAGTGCTTTTAACGCCTCTCTCCGCTTGAAAGTTTCTGCATAGCAGATTTCTATCTTTGCTACTGAAATGTATGCGATTGTAGCTTGACAATTCGTGATCCGTGCGCATCTACTCATTTGTTGACAAGAAGAATCATCGATTATTTCTACCACTTCTCTAGAGGACTGAAGATTTAGGCTAGATGGTGGATGGTCTAAACAATGATACAAACTTTGCTTTGTAGTCTAAAATTATAGTATAATATTATATTATCTGAAAGGGACCCGTGGACCCAGATATCTATATATATATATCAGACTATAACCAATACTCGGCCAATACCAATCTTACGAGTGTATCCGACGAAGAGCGCCGAGTATACAGATAGAGATTAAGTAACACACACTTCATATATATATATATATATATATATATATATATATATATATATATATATATATATATATATATAAGTAGGACGCCACCAGCGGTATACATATAATAATATATCGGTCAATATTTCCCAAGAAACATGTGAAATTGCATCGTGCAAACGCCACGTCCTCCCAGTATTATCGGTGTCGGTCTGAACGTCATGCTGGTCCACCAGACGATAGAAGGATGCGAGGTGTTCACTTCGACCTCCTGCTGGTGCTCTGTGGAAATTCTCCTCTGTCCTCTTCTCCGTTTCTAAACATCCTCGCGTTGTGCTGGTGCGAGCTCGCAGGGGCTTTTCCTGTCCAGTACTCATGACGTATGAGTCCTGCGAAAAGCTTCGTATGACCAAACCCATTCCATCGCAGCACTTTTCCTCTTGGTTTTTTTTTTACCACGAGAAATTTAAAGCCACGTGGAGATTGTCCAAAATGATATTTCCGTACATGGTCACGAGAAAAGCTGTACGGTAAGCGAGACTTAATCTCCCTTGGTTCTATTGGAGGTATAAAATCAGGCGGAACGTTTCTTCGTTGACGTTGCTAAAACGCTTTTACCGCACGTCGTTCAAGTTAGTTTACGGATATTACGTCTTCCGAATTTACGATTTTTGTACTTGTTTTTCAGAGGATTTGACAAATGCTAGGAGCTTTTGCAAAAGGTAATACCAAAAATGTATGTTTATGTTTTCAGTGTTTTATAAACAACATGCTCGTGCGTACAAGTTGATTTCGTTCTAAAATTTAAATTAATTATATACCCCTTGTGATTGATTGATATGAAAAATGATATCAGGTCGAAAAAGATGATTCTCTTGAATGAGAACGCATCAAAGTATAGAACGTTCGAAAAGTTGACACTGAAAAAAGGTGTTGCTGGGACTGCAGATATTCAATTATTACCCATCAGACACAAAAATCGACTGGTTTGTCGGAATAGGGTTATTTTTTCACTTTATTAAATTTTAACTGATTTTGGGTTCTGCAGATCTCGTCGAGAGTAATAAAGCATAGTGACACCAAGGGGTCTCCTCACGATACGTCATTACTGGAAAATAGAGAAAATCATATCCTCTACGATTTACATTTTTCAACTATTTACAATTGTCAAATTCAGCACGTATTTGACTCAAAGTGAGTAATGGCCAACCATCTTAACTCATTCATAATGTCATTAATGAAAAATGACGCCATGAACTGATCTTGGCGTGTGTGTTCTGCAGCAGAAAGGAGATAAGTAGTACGAGTCTATATTGGTCAGACACGTATTTGCTCCCGGGGGCATCGCGATACGTCACAGCCATGGCAGAGGTCGTGGCTGAGATAACTTGATAGAAACGTATCTGTATGATATTCCTGCGATATCTTTATATTTACACACATTTCTTACATTATATAAATAATTGCATGCCAAGTGGAGTCAAGTGGCTTGAGCTCCGCTACGTCAAGGAAAATCTTCAGTTCTTTTATATTTATTTTTTCTGTTCCCCCACTCTGTCTCAAGTATATATATAAAAAGAGACTCACACGCAAATTCTGCCATGATTTATCTTACTCATGTACGTCCATTCGCATTCGAGACTGTATTCATCACAAGATTCTTACACTCGTTATTTTTTATCGACGTATTTTTCCCTCTAAGAAGACTTTCCCAGCTTGCAATCGAGCACTCACAATAATTTCCTTTTTATGTTCCAGTTTACTATACGTTTTCTGTACTGCTTATAGTTTTTTTAAAGAAAATAAAACTTTTGTATGATAAGAAATAAGTATGGAATTCACCGAATTATTTTCTACAATAAAAACCCGCAATGGGACTTAAAAAAAACACCCTAAGTATGTCATTAATTTGGTTTTTTAACTTTCACTGCCATTTGCGATGCTTCGAGATGTTATCATTTCGATTTAAAAAAACTGATTGTAAAAGAAAATTATTGTAAATAATTTTTCTAATTACTTATTTATTCGATAATAACGGTAAACTTATTTTTTGATTAACAGTTGACAATTATTTTGTCAAAATACCATTCGAAATGATTGGTTTAGTCGATTGACGTCCTGATAGATAATTCAAAGGGAGACGCAATCGACCCTGGCCTGTATCGATTGACATACTCAACTATATCTCGTAATATACAAGCGATAAAGTCGATATCACTCGAGCCAGGCTTCGCGAAAAGGACCGTGTGTGTGTGTGTATTATTAAAACTCATCGAGTCCTCACTTGGTCTCTGCTGGTATTTCTATGTCTCATCACCTCTTCGCCTCTTGGCCATAGCAATCCTCTTGAAGTCAAGATCGTGAGAAATCACTTCACAGGCACACCCATACACACATACGCACACATTTATATATTACACACTATATTGCAGTGAAGGCTTAGAGCTTCGTGTACGTATCTCTCGATAGATCTGAGATGGTTCCGAATAAAAAAAAAGTCGATCGGATACAGAGTCCAATACATATATATGCATCCGAATGAATGGATTTCTTTATTGAAGCAGTCAGCAAGCTGCGATACGCTCCAGTTTCGCGGATATATAAGATTTATCGCGACTTTTCCTTCACATAATCCACAATCGCTGTACATATTCGATACCCATTTATTACATACCACAATGCATATGTACAGTGTATTTTCTATATTGTTGTCCTGTACATATAGAGGCAAATAATTGCTATCTCATTTCAATCTTTGAACGGATGTACATAAAAGCTAATGTACTTTTGCGATCGCAATTTCGTCCAATAATTATTGTTTATCTTATATTTGCCCACTGAAAAAAAAAACTCCGAATCTGAAACGGGCCAACGGAATTTGATTGAGGTAACCAAAAAATTATTTGATGCAACATCGCCCATATGTTGGCCCAATTTAACCCCCGCAGTGGTTGGAATTCAGAATTTGATTTCTGTGTATTGTTGCTCGTAATGTGGAAATATATATATACATATATATATATATATTTGTATTTCCACGCGTGTACAGGCACTACGCGTATTACAGGGTCAACCTGGGTCAGTAGCCAATTTCCTCAGTGCAAACAGCTGCTACTTTTCCTCTCTGTAAACCATTTGCAATAGCGTTTGCCATGGATACAGAGAAGCTTCAACGAACCTGCGCTGATACAGCCGATCTCTGTTTCACTTCATATTCACGGTTCCCGCTGCCTCTCGTCAATAATGTAAACATATCACTATATTTATATATACGTCCGACGTATACATGTATATGACTTGCATATGGGACATTCTACGCTTAGTGGGACGGTGTTGGACCAAGTATCAGGGAATTTGACACCTGTGGAGAATTTACTGTCTTTTGATCATATAAACAGCTCTACTTATAGGTCCCAATTTTGATTTGTATATAAGAAATAACAGGACTGTGAATTCCCCGAAATTGTTATAATAATTTCAGGGAATTCATACGTATCGGATTTTTGTGCCAAAATATCTTGGAAATAAGTGGACGAAAAAAACAAGTTTGCCAATAATTTTTCATCGGAAATATGTGTTAATTTTGGGCAGACAACAAACAGATTGTTCAAAAAATCGTAATTACCCGAAAACAAAAAAAATTGGAAAATTATATTTTATTTTTTCACTCGGCTCTATATTACTTTTCTTCGATTTTTTTAAAGGTATTAACAATCAGCGAGTTACCAGGCATTCATTATTTACATAACATTGAGTGAGTGGATAACCAATATTTACGTAATAGTGAAAGAATAAATATTTAATATATATTATTCTCGCAAAATGTAGAATACGTACCGATTAGGCTTGGCTTTTGGTGAAGTGACGTTTTCCGAATCGGCGGAAGTTTAATTTTCCATAACGACCTCTTCGCATCATCCTTTCTCTCGTCTCCACATCTCGAAATACCTGATGGAATTGCAAAAGTCGACGAAAAAGCTCATGAAATTTGAATTCCTTCCGGCTTTACTTGGCTGCCCTGTTTCTTACAATCAGTTATTCCTTTATCCCTAGTTGGCTTACCGGAAATTCACTCACTGCTTTTCAGGTACTTTACTGCTCATTCTATCGCTCTCTCTCTCTCTCTCTGAATTCGTTGAAATTTCCTTAGCACAAATTTCGCAATGCACACCGCTATGCTTTCCTCGGCCCTTTATATATCTCTCGTACTGGAATCTTCCCTCTCATCCTTCCCTATCTCTTGCCGGTATCTTCATTCACAGTAGAAACATAAATTACATCAACCGAGTGCGGGTTGAGCGTTCATCTCTTTTGCAGCTTTTTATGTGCTCTCTCTCTCTCTCTCTCTCTCTCTCTCGATCTTTACACAGACATGCCGGTATACACCTAAATGCGAACTATATATATGGTTAATATTTGTGCTGAACGCAGTATCTCCCCCTGGTAGGAGGGGGTGCGGGTACCAGATAAAAATATATCTGTCATCTTCGAGAGCAAAAAGGAACTTGAAACAATTACATATCATCGTTTCCCTCTAATCGGTGAGGAACGGCTTAGGCTATTACTGTCAGAGAGAATATGGATCAAATTTAATTGTCTCTACACTTGAAAAAAAATAATAATAATCGTTTTTGATTTGAATTATATTATAATAAAATGATGCAATTTATTTTCAGAGATTGAAAAATTCATTGTTTCTATTATTCCGGCTTATAGTAAATTTGCGAACTATTGGAATATAAAAGTAATAATAAAATAGCAAAATTTAAATTTTTACAATCGCTTTTGTTGTGCTTTTTTGTGAGAATTACAGTCATCCTCGACAGGCTATTCAACAGAAATTTTATTACGTTGTATATTATAGCTCAATCCCACGGTTTTATATTGCAGATTGCAGTGCCCGTTAACTTGTATGTGTGCGATTCTTTGATCGCCCGTTTGAAAAGAACATTTGTCGAGAATATAGCCTCGAATTGTACGTACAGATGACGACACACATACAGCAACTGAAGCCGGATTTGGTCCATTCGTGATTTTCTCTCGTCAGTTTGGTACCAACGAGTACGAATGTCTCTACTCGTAATATACCTTGCAACCTTACATCGTGAACTCGATGTTTCTTGCTTTGGAAACGAAAGTACGCGCAACTTTAAAAACTCGGGACAGGGGGGAGCCTGCTACGAAAATACGCGGTTATGGGGTCGTAATGAAAATTGAAAAACTCTTCATTATGAGCAAGTAGAATCAACAAAATTTTAATATTTTAATAAAAAAAAAAGTTTACCAAATTGGCTAACACTTTTTCGGTCATATTCTTTGTAATCAGACGAGCTACATAGCTCTGCTTGATTTGCTTCATTGCTGCTTTACTTGTTGCTTTGTTAGTAAAATATTGTTCAATATTCTCCACCCATTTTTAAAATCGAACCGTTATGGCTTTCATCGATGTTGCAGCCTCGATTGGGTCCCGGTGATTTTTATAGGGCTTCCTTGCTCGCCCCACGAAAATAAAGATACATGAGATGAACGAGCGGTCATTCTCTGATTCTACTCGACGCTTTTTCAAAAAACTGTAAAAGCTGCTTGACGGCAACCAAACATCACCAAAATTATAACCATTTGAAATCTGCATGTGTTTTGTGGGTCCCACAGGTTTTCATAATGGAATTTCTTTTTTTTAGCCACTTCCTTGAATCAGAAATTTTCTTAGAAATCTTAAAATACACGAAGTCTTTTTGGCTTTCCAAAAATGTCGCAAATGGAGGAGGAAGAACGGAGGAGGAGTGATCCTTTTAAATATATAAATATATTAATAATTTTTACAATGTTTTAAAAATCTATCCTCTTTTATTTTCATCGAAAGATCATCAATCAAAAAATCTGCACCCGGACCTCATCCGTATGCGCCATTTGGAAACGACATTCATTTGAGCTTCGGACTCGTATACTGGACCTATCCAAATATTGCGATGCGTCAATTCGCGTATAGCCGCGCCGTATATCCTGTTGCTGTCGTAAACGAGAGTCGTTGCGGTGCACGAGGCAATTCCTCGAGTTCCACTGACCACGATAGTCCTCTATATAGTTAGACAACATATATATATAATGGAAATGGCATATATATATGGACTGGCTGGACATCGCTTCGCATGGGTTTCACAGACGAGTTGGAAGTCAGAGGCTTCGGCTCTCCCTCTCGGAGGATACTTCAAAGCGCCTAGAATTGCCAATCCCGCGCGAGCTTGCGGATGAATATCAGGAAAGCTCTTACTCCTTCTCTCTTTCCCTCTTCAGTAGCAAATATATATATATATATATATGTCGTTACCCATACGGACACGTAGTGCGTATACAATAATTTAGTTCCATGCAGTTGCAGCTGACACTTCAAAGTTAAAAATATATTTATAAAGAAATACGTTCAGAGATGACAGGATACAAATATCCTGAAAGCGCTGAATGTACAGCTCAATGTCCAAGGCAAAATCGTTTGCATCCGTTATTCCATTTTTTTCAGTCACTTTATTTTTCAAATTAATTTTTACCAATTTCTTGAAGCTCTTAATCATTTTTTTTCCTTTCCATTATTAGCCCTATAAATTATTTATCATGTATTATTTGACCAAATAAACTCGCTCACGCGTCTGTATAAAAACCAATAAAAAAGTATATCAAGACATTGAATTAATTGAAATTCAAATATTTCGAAAGTATACAAATTTAAAAATCAAAAGCGACGAGTACGCGATCGGCGCTCGGCTCTAGTAGTCACTGAATTTAAGCAGCATTGGATTCGGTCAGTAGTTGGATCGGTGATTGCTCAACCACACACGCTGGTTGGGGCATCGAATCGCTGAGCGGGAGTTCATATTTTCATTTCGGTGATTTCCTGTGAGGACACCAAACGAGCGGACCTTATCGACATATGTTTTCCACACATTTCCTGTGCGAATGGCGAAGAACTGAAGTGTAGGAAAGTGATTGAAGAAAGAGGGGAGAGTCGCAAGATCTCGAAAGGGCACAAATAAAAGTAAAAGAACACAAATAAAAGTAAAAGAAATTAAAAAATGCGATGAATATTTAAGGAAAAAAAAATTAAGATTAAAATCGAAAAAAAGTTATGGACTTAGAGACGACTGTTTTGTCGAACATTCCTGAATGCTTCATGCCATAAATCCCTCTTTATTATTATACAAGCAGACAGTGCCCAGCACTTCGCAACACCCTTCGTCATCGACGTCGTCCTCAGTCCATACAGAAACCGAGTGCAATTCCAGGCACCCTTGAACGCATCGCCATCATGCGCGGTGCATATTAGTAAAGAATTTTTTATTTTGTGTCGCACGTTTCTACGTGCCTGGAACCCAGCGAAAGATCCAAACCCTGTACTCGACTCCCTTTTTTTTTTAATCCTCATTTCGCGAACGCCGGATATTCTCGCCCGATTTTTCGCCACGTCCTGGAGACGCGATTCGAGTGGCACATGCAGAGAGGCATACTTGAGAAGCGTATATACGTATATATCGATAACGGAGAACTGCGAGATAAGAAGGATATGGCGACAGCTAACTAAGCAGAGACGAGGCGAACCCAAGAGTCCTGAGATTTGAGAGGGTGGAAGGGAAAGGGAAAGGGGTTGAAGAGCCTTCCCGTCGTCGACGCAAAAGAGAGGGCCAAGGCTAACCGGTGTACAAAGAAATCTAAAATTCTTTTTTTCCCCATCCTCTGCAGCGAGTTTGCCACAAAAATCGCTGAAGATGAAATGAGAGAAGACCGAGAGCTTGAAACAATGTAACGAGTTATAGACACAAAAACAAGCCAATTATATCTCCTTTGTTCAAATGGCAGCTTACCAATATTCAATTATCTTCGAGAATCGATTTTTTTAATACTCTATATCTCTTTTGTTAAATTTAGAGACTGTTCGTCTTCGGTTTCTCTTCAATTTTATATTTTTTAATGAAGAACCCTTCTTTCTTCGGGGGTTTCTCTCTATGAAAACTTATTGGTCTCAGTTACAAAAAAAAAATCATTTTTAAAGCTCATTGTGCTAGAACTCATCGGGCCAAGGCCAACAAGCGCCATCAACCCTTACTCTCCCGTCTGGTTAAAACTAAGCGAGTCGTATCTTCGTAGTGTTCATCGTTCGGCCTTTTGCTCGCGATATTAACATCTCTCGTTGTCATATTCGAATATATTGGAAGGCCCTGGAACGAATACACCGACAACAACCTGGATCGAATCTCGTGTAATCACGTCTCCTCTTCGTAGATTAGAATAGCCAAAAGTGTTTCTTATTTATTTGGTCGTCAGAAATTTAGGTCTTTGTTCTTCGGACGTTTTTCCTTTTCGTATTTAAATTATATACTTGAATAAAATCCGATGAATTATTTAACAGGAAAGCTCCTGAATGATATTGAAAACTTTCGAGCAAACCAGACAAAAGGGTGTTTCTGGACGTATAGGTGTAAAAATGTCGATGATACGAGGGGAAAACGGAATGGTAAAAAGTGCTTGACATTATATGCAAGTTCCACAGCTCAAGTGGCGCGGCTGGCTGCAAAAAAAATTCTCTACACGCAGATGCTGTTCATGTAAAACATAGTAAAAGTATTAGTGAGCGCTGCTACTAATACTATGACTAGGAGGTTAGCAATGTAGTGTGTGTGAGACAAATCCACGAGGGCTTAACCCCAGAGTAATGCCGAAGGCCGCCGCCGCGTCGCGCTAATCGCAATTTGATAAACGATGGAAATGGCGTAAAGTAATTAACTGTGAAGATGGCGTCCGAGAGCCGCCGTCAGGTTTTGGTATATTTCTACCATACGATGCAGCGAAAGTTACCAGTTTGACACGCACTTTTTACTGCCATTGCACGGAAAGATCTTCCATACTAACTGACGGTGGCTCCCGTTCACAATACTGTGAAGGGAATTTTTCCGTTCCCGGCTCTCCGTGTATTGTAAAAAGTATAGATAGATTGATTAAATGAATGCTAAAAGTAATTAATGCATTTCGAATTGCAATTTAATCATTTCATCATTCGGAAACAATAATAATAATAATGTTAGCAGTAATAATAATAATAATTTAAAACATTGAAATTCGTTCATTTCCCTGTCTCGATGATTGCTCTTTCGTAGTTTTTTCCCCTCCCGGAAATTCAAACTCACCGGAAACGAATGAAACGCCCTTCATTTCTGCAGCCTTGACTCGACTACCCTCCGTGTCTTCCGTGATCGGTAATAATATTCCGCGAGCAAAGTGAAATATAGATATAAAAACGTATCCAAGTGAAAATTAATTCGCGAGGAAGTCCCGCAGACACACTAATATTGTCGCGACTCCGTTTTCTCCTGTTTTCCCTCATTCCTCTTTTCTCGATTTCTCTCGTGGTAGTTTCAATCCCTCTGCACTCTGCTCGCTCCCCCTCGCCATCTCTCTCTTTGCTCTCACCCATTTCCCGTTGATAAATCCGGGAGGATTTTCCCTCCTCGAAACTCTCCGCGATCCTAGTAATTAAACAAATTCCTCCCTCGCACTGTTTGCATCACGAGAGAAATGGAGAACTCACCACTTTGCCTCCGGAGAGTTCTCGCGATTATTATCGTTTGTAGAAAATGGGCCAACATTGCCCGGACAATTGGTAACGAATTTGTTTGAACTCGGCAATTTATCATATTCATCAAATTTTCGGTTCCACGAAATCTCAAGTATTAAAAGAATTATTACGTTAAATAACTCATGCAAATAGTAGAAAATAATCAACTGCTTGAATATCGAACAAATGCACGTGTTACATTTTTTTTATCCAACCTAAACCTATATATAGAAAATTTGTGAAACCAAAAAATATTCCCCGAGCACAAAATTTTTGTAATCTGATACAAAATCTCATACATATATGGAATGCTTAAAAAAATTGCTCAAAGTAATATCCCACACCAGTACAAAATTCTGCAACACATGGAAAATTACAAGGATAACTTTTAACTATCTCTATTAGCGTTCACGACATATATATATATATATATATAGTTCGAAAATGGGGTTATCGTTAGATAATACTTCGAATTGCAGTCATTGAGGCTACGGGACCAGATCAGTTTAACTCGTGAAATCAACAGAGATAATTTTTTTTTCGTTTTATACGCGAGAGTGAATACGAGTTGATGCGCTACTGACGCGGAATGTGCACCTCGTGTTTAGTGCCGGTACTACAACGCTTTGTGAGAGTTTGCACTTCCTCGGGCATTTAAATATTTAGGCTCGTCAAACCTCACTTTGGTGCTCGTGTAAATAAAACACGCGTACATTCTCTGATACCAGCGAGCAAGAGGAAAAGAGAGAAAACACGTACACACCCACCGACACACCCACCGACACACACACACTCACACACACACACACATAATGGTAACATGAATTAAAGGCTTGTATATGTACGAAGATACTGGAAGAGGTACTCGCGGTATGTTTCAGGAAGAATTGCAGAAATTTCTCGAGCATAATATCAGTGGTATAGTGGAAAACGTGATATTCGCGTCTGCTGAAAAAAAAAAACATCGCGAAAAATATGCTATTCATGTGACTTGTATATTCCATCCAAAACTTTTTGCGATTTTTTTTTTTCGGTTATTTCTTTTTTTTTGTCACAGCACTCTGTTCACTCTTCCATTGTGATCTCAACAGGGCTTTCATCTCTTCATTCGCATTTTTATACTCGCCTTACACTTGTCTGTCTTTCGCTTCTCTCGTTTTTTTCGTTTTTTTCGCGTTTTTTTTTTACTCTTTCGTAAGCCTGTTCAGCTTGTCCCATTTTCTCAGCTCAACTGCCAAGTGTGAGGAAGCTTTTCGGTTTTTGTCGTCG
This sequence comes from Dyspetes luteomarginatus, assembly GCA_963669185.1. Taxonomy (NCBI): domain Eukaryota; kingdom Metazoa; phylum Arthropoda; class Insecta; order Hymenoptera; family Ichneumonidae; genus Dyspetes; species Dyspetes luteomarginatus. The sequence continues at coordinate 10,222,840 of OY769903.1, read as the reverse complement.
TTATAATACGCGAGCCAGCCAATCGTCTCTCTCAGCCTCTTCATTGTTATATTTCATTCTTTTAGTTCCTTCTTCCTTCTTTCATCGCCGACGCTTATTGCTGTCTTAGCTTTTTCCTACCCCTTATTGGCACACTCGAACTCTTATTTCAATTTTTATCGCATTCCCAGGTCTGACTAAATATTTGTCGTGACTACTAGATTTGTTAAATATCACCGATGGGGACAATTATAATCAATAACAATTCGAAATGATTTTCCAAATAAATATTTATGAACAATTGTTTTTTAAACAAATATTAACTTTCATGATAATAATAATAGTTGCGAAAAATTATCAATTATTCGAGTCAAAAGTACGAAGTTAAAAAATCATAATTCAACACAATTATCCAACAAAATAGCATTGAATTCAATCCAATTTTAACATTTTCCCTTATCTTGCCCCTGCTTGCCCCGTTAAAATTTCCCGATGCAAGAGAGAGTATTTTTCAGATCATCGTGAAAAACTGGCCATGCCATAACCCTCTACACTTTGTCACAGTTAACTATGTTCATATTTCAGTAAATTTTCATTCGAAATAATTTGTCAAAAAATGGTTTAATCCGTTTTTTCATGGCAATCTTTTTGACAACTTTGAAAGCTCTCGATGTACCGGAGAGTAAAAAAAAAAAGGAATTAAAAAACTCGCGACCCAATTTCCCATCGTCATTCCCGTTAACCATGACTCGACTCCTCATTTTTTTCATTATCGTCTCTCTCGCCTCGCGCAAATTAATTAACCCCCTGCCCGCGCCTTAATATCCACGGTCCGTAATAGCCCTCCGTCGGTGCTTTAATCCGATTTTAACATTTTCCCATCTCGCTCTTCATACCAACGCCGAATTGCGGCCACGTTGCAATATACCCTCAACCCCCCCCCTTCCCGGCCCCCCTTTTCTCTTCATCCTCGCAACACTTTTTCCATATCCGCTATATTGTCGACATTTCCCTCCCGTTCCTGAACGAATAATTGCCATAATTGGAATGATAGCGCATGGCCACTATCGCCACCCCTGACTCGAACCTTGAAGTGGATTTTTTTTTTTTTTTCATTCTTTAAAATTTTAATTATCATGCCCGTGTGTGTCGAGCGAGTGGTTCGCAACAAGCACTTCTCTCCTCCTCTCTCTCTTCTTCTAGCTCTTTTTTTTTTATCACCATCTCGCAATACATGCTGTACCGGTGCACATTATAGCACGTACGAGCTGCTACAATTTTGACCCCTTTTGTGTTAGCCCTTTGTACCGGTTGTAATGCAATTTCTTATACTATTATCCCGTGTACATGGATATTGCAAGCATCCTCTCCATTGGCAGTAATAAAGCATGGAAAGTGTATATTTTCGCAGTAGCTGAAACTCAGTTTGGCGCTACTATTCTTTTCGTTAAAAAAAATTATTAACAGATATTAACATTTTTTAAAAACTATTTTGCATAATTTTTTGTAATTAATTCGATCGAAAAAGTTATAAAGATTAAGGTTTTAGTAGGCTGTCATATATTTTTTTTCAAAATATAATTTCACTCTTCACACCACACTGGAAACTACATAATTAGATTTTGCATAATAATGTAGTGAAGAATATAAAAACAAAAAAAATTATCATCACGGAGAGAATTTTATGATGGGCTTTTTCGTGAGCCAAAAGTTCATTTATTGAAATATTTTTCAACTCAGGAGCATCGCAATTTTTTTTTTTTACTCTCACATCTGTAGGCGTATTTTTTTATTCTCGGTAACGAGCGGGGCTAGAATATACGCTCGAGGTTTTCCACAAGCATGCACGTGGTATCTTGAGCACGTAGCGCTTCAGCTATCTGCATAGAGAAAATTGAAGAACGGGGTAAGAGAGCGAGACAGAGTTAAGAAGGAAAATGGAGGGCTGGTCTTCAAGAGACTGACTTCCGCACGACCGGAAGCGACTCCGTAATAAGAATTTGCATAATCCTTGCGGTCCTATCGCATCCGGAAACGGTCGCTATAGCACGAGAAAAGACGAAGGAAGAATCTGGTAAAATATGAGAGTAGAAGTGGGCAGTAAAGCTCTACTAACACTACTTTCTGTACTTTTCTATATGTATATGTGTGTGTGTGTGTGTGTGTGTGTGTGTGTGCGCGCGTGTGTAATGTACATATTATGAAAGTACAGAGAAATGTATTATATACATATTTATCGCTATATCCCTCAGGGTCTATCAGGAAGAAAACTCGCTTCACGACTCCCTCGTGACTCCTCAAGAAGCTACCTATTCTGCCTCGAGACTCACGCATCTAATTATCCTGAAAAGCTTTTAATGTAACTAAACGTGTCGTGCGAATAAAATTAATCTATGGTAAAATAAAAATTTACCTCTTTTTTTTCCCTACTTAAAGTAGAGTGATACAACTTGGAGGAACTTAGGTTCTTTTACCATTTTTTTGTACCCTTCGAATTTTCGAATGAAAAAAAAATCATCCAATTCTCAAATGTACAAGATGGAACTTCTTTTTACCGTTTTAGAAAAACATTTGAAATAAAAGTGTTTCAACAAATGTCAGGATGTTTTAAAACTTTTTCGTAAACTTTGAAAGACGAACATGAAGTGTGAAAAGAAAATAGGAGGGAAATGTTTTACTGAATTTATTCTTGAGAAAACGAATTAAAAACTTGAGCGCACGAGAAAATGCCTTCCCGTACAGTCGTTCGCTCTCATATATACATTCATGGTTTTTCCACCTCCCCCTGAATTAACAGTCGAGTGCTTTTCTCACTGTGAAACTCTCTAAGCTTTTACCTTTGCCACATAACAACTCAATTCCCAAGTGCCGTAAATAACATGATGAATCAGAGGAGGGAGGAAATATAAAAGAAAGTGGAGTAACGAAAATGATGACTAGAAATTCTTGATTAACATTGTTAACGAATTTATCTGAATCACCATGTTTTTTATGTTAAATTATTTCCAAAAGATGCCCATAATTAATTGGCAAATAATTATTAGGTTATTAGCCTGATCAGTTTATCAATAATGATAGAATTATTGACGTGACTAATTGTTCAATAGTTGATAAGGTATCAACTCCATTTATTAGGCAATAACTGTTCCATTATTCGAATAATAAAATAGTAAATAATTGTTCAATTATTGGTACATTTGTATGGCAAATCGTTTACTATTCTACTGCTTGCATAATCGATTCGCCAATATTAATATAATCATTGGCATTGAAGCCCAGTTTTGTTGATTGGAATTTATAACAGTAATTATAAAATTCAAATACCTAGAGAAATAGCGAAGGAAAGATAAAACGTACACATTCTAGGATTCATTATTCTCGATTCTTTTCTCTTTCATTTTTTTTTCTATCATCAGAACTTTATACACCCCACCAACTTCGATATAATATGTCCGTAAGATCGTTAACGAAAAATCTAAACGTATCGGATTGCCAAGAGTTCAATTTAGCCAGCGAATCCACGTAGCCTGATGCCCTGGCCCTTTTCACAATTTGCATTTATTAACGGTTCTGCTCTTTCTCTCTTCCTCCTTCCCTTTCTTTCTCGCTCCCTCTCTCTCTCTCTTTTCGCTTTACACGATCGTCCAGTCTCTCGGTAATGGAAAGCTCTCTCGACCGTCAGGTGGAGAAATTTTTCCCAGTCCCATTACCGTGAGTTACAGACCCTCTATAAATTCATATTCTTAATGGGTTATTCTTCGATTCAGCATTTTATTCAAACTAAAACAGTAATGAAATTTATGTGTTAAATCGGGAACATATCATCATCTGTGTTACGTTTCATTATTATATTGATATTTGTATTTAATCACGAAATTAAATTTCTGTTCGTCGAAATGATTTAAATGTTTGTACAAATACTGCGTGTAACAATTTATCTACGGTGAAACGGCAACAAATTGTCAGGATCCAAAAATAACGATAATAAAAATAAAAATCGATTGATTTTATGCATCAAAATCTCGATGTGTCATTTATAAATCATAAATTTTGTATTCGTTAATGCTTACGTAAGCTTGCTTGATTCATCATTAATGACCATCGACAAATTTATGTTTTTTTGCTACTTTGATATTTACGAGGTCATCTTTTACACGAGTTTCCAATAAGTTATTCTCTCCATTATTCTCATAAAATTTGATTCTATTCGCTTCTCCTCATTTCCGGTACACACGCATACACATATATATATATATTTATACCTTTTCCATAATTCGATGGCCCATCATGATAGACAAAATTTCATGAGAGAGCAAAAAGAAAAAATCTCATTGCGCTTAGATCCTTTGAACTAATCGTAAAAGTTCGCTGACTGTGAGCCCTATTATATACGGGTAGTTCACGTTGTCGAGCTTATAATATTTCGCGAGAGTTTTCGTGCGAGACAAACTTTGATCGAGAAAAGCTGTGCATCTCTCTTCCCCCCCCCCCCCTCTCTCTCTATCAAGACAAGAATCTCCCGGAGGCGGTTCGCTGACACCTCCGAATAAAACAACGTCTATGAAAGAGAGAGAGAGAGAAAGAGAGAGAGAGAGAGAGAGAGAGAGAGAGAGAGAGAGAGAGAGAGAGAGAGAGAGAGAGAGAGAGAGAGAGAGAGAGAGAGAGAGAGAGAGAGAGAGAGAGAGAGAAAGCGAGCGAGCGAGTGGATGACACTAGTTTGCTTCCTAAACCACTCTTCTTCTTTCCACGAAAACGATGGGAAATGTTAAAGGGACGGGGTTTCACAGGCTTTGTGGGATATACATAGGTAAATTTAAAAACTCATAGCTCGACAAAGTTCATGCCAGGGAAGTAAATTTTTTAAACCTCGCAGGCCAAGCTCGAGGGCCGATGTCGGATAAAAAGTTTGCGGCGATCAATCGATTTTTAATTATTATTTAAATTTTCTACCCGATCATTCGTAATTAATTAAAAAAAATTGTTTGCAACTTATAATAATTGCACTTTGAATTTCACCACAGGAACAATTGATGGATTAAAATATAAAAAAATAGATTAGGGAAATTTAATGTTCAGTATACGATATTTTAATGTATTATTCTCCCCAATTTGATCGAACGTCAAATTAAACGTGAGACGAGGTGGCCGAGTGGTTAAGGCGTTGGACTGCTAATCCAATGTGCTCTGCACGCGTGGGTTCGAATCCCATCCTCGTCGATTTTTTTGTTATACTGCCATAATTATCTTTTGGTTTGTTTTTTGCATGCATTGGATCTGTCGCACTTTTTTTTTATTCGAACGCAATGAATTATCGTGGGACGAGGTGGCCGAGTGGTTAAGGCGTTGGACTGCTAATCCAATGTGCTCTGCACGCGTGGGTTCGAATCCCATCCTCATCGGTCCAATATTTTATATTTTTCTACTTCATCCCTTTTTTTTATTGTTATTGCAAAACTCTGTTAAGAGCTCGGAGATAGAAAAAAGGTGCGCAAAAAATATAGACAGTTGACACATCCTGACTAAGCTACGAGTCATCAGTGATTCAGGGATTTTCTTAGGGTTCGTAAAAGTTGATCCTGTATGGTGGGACGTTTTTTTTTTTTTTAATTCAACATAATCTCCAGGTCTGGGAAAACAAAAATTGCGCAAATTTCTACGATGACAAATCTATTAAATTCACTGTCAAATCTTGATTTTGTTAACTGGCTTGAACTAACTCGATTTTGCTACCCCACCTCCTGCTTGTTGACTCCCCTCTATACTACCCGAGTTATGATGATCATTCAAAACGTTGCCATAATTGCATTTGAAATTATCCGAGTTTGCTACAAACAAATTTCACTCCTCCTTTTATTTAATGTTTTTCATTTTTTTATTCACGATGGAATAGAAATAGAAAAAAATATTTCGTATCTTTTATTTATTTTCCTGTGGACATTTTATTATTCCCTTTATTTTTTGATTGCTTGAAACGAGTCTGTAATGCATTCAATGGATTCACTCAATATCCATACAGGTGATATTCTTATCATTTTATCGCAAAATGTACATTATACCACGTAGTGCACCAACATTGCATTACGTTTGTTTGTTTTCTCAGTACCAACGAGCTGTAATAATTGCGTGCGGCAGTGGAATATGATTATCACATAGCGTGTCACGCTACTGGCAAACCGCGACTTGTGTATGACTACGTACCTCAGGTGCACCCATGTGCAAGCGTATGCGACAAGTTTGCCACATTCGTGCTTTCGGGAACGAGAAACGACACATCGCACGTTTGTTTGTCACGTTTGGCTCATATCATTTGTACACCTGGCGAATTAATTAGCACATTGCACATGCACAGAGTCCTTCTCGTCTCTTACAGTCGATTCTCTGGGTTATTTCGTTGCTTGACAGCCATGAGAACTCTTTCAACACTCGCATCGACTTCAAAATGTGTCATGCCTTTGTGCTCTGATTTATGAAAGGAATGAATGAAAAAAAAAAAAAAAATTGGTGTAATTGACAAATTGTATTCATCAAATGTTCGCGGTAAATTCTTAAACAATTGAAGGATTTCCAATCTCTGCTATACGCAATATAAAATTATAATTATAATATTATAATTAAAAAATGTCATTGAATAGAATTTTTTTTTTTTTTCATAATTGAGCTCATATTTTTTTATGAATCGGCTAAACGAATTATGCTCATTTAATTCTGAAAAAGTATTTCAATCTAGCTTCTTCGGATTTTTTAAAACAGGAGATAAGATTTGGCCAAATTTTAATTTACATAATTATTTTTGTAAATAAAAAAATCATTCATCGAATTGTTTATCTTATGTCGATGCAGAGTGGATTAAATTTCCCCGAAAAATTAGCACAGGTGTCTGGCATTATATCGAGCAAATCAGTGACCTCGAAGTACATTTGAGGTGAAGCGAATATCTCACGCGATTTTGGAACGAGCACTGACAATTGGCTGCTGTAAACGCGATCGAATTACCGAGATTCTATATATATATATATATTGTACCCATAAGAATCGAGATAAAGCTGATTATTAAGGCGATCGTCCTTGGGAACCAGCTTGCATCCCTTATCGTTTTTGTGCCGGTACTTTTTTTTTTCATTTGCTAGCACGACAATACGATGTAGGTACGGCTTTTATTCTCCAGTCTCTTTTATATCTCAACTATTTATTCCCTATTCACACTGTCGTATATTGCCGTAGGGTTGGTAAGCAGTCAAGCGACCCATGAGGGTTTTCATTCTATTTTTATACGTCTCTTTGTCTTCTTCTTGATCTTCTTCTTCTTCTTCTTCTTCTTCTTCTTCTTGCTCTGACCCTTCTCCATTCACTTCGTACAACGAAGATCTCGTAAAAAGTAAAAAGATTCACCCACTCAGCCTCCCGTACATCACAAGAAGCTTCTAGAGCCACGGAATTAAAATAAAGTTAAACACGAAATCCTCATTGTTGTCCGTCTCCGTAAAGATCTACATAAAATATATCGCCATCGTATAAAAATGACTTACAAAGCCACATCTTGCATTACATGTTACATCGTAACGTTCGTGAATTTAACTAGCTATGAGCTCTTTTTCATATCCTTAAGTCTTTGCGAAATGAAACTTTTAGAAGAAAATTAATGAAAATCGTATACTTAAATTTTTTTGAAGCCACAAAATTGTAAATTTCTGAACAATTTGATTTTTATATTTTTTTCATTCAGTGCTTGAATTTTCTTCAGTGATTTTTTTTCTTAATTTGTCTATTTTCTTTTTATACACTTTTATCAGGAAAAACTCTAATAAAAATTTTCGAGTGTCTCGCAAATGATCTAATGTCCAAGGATTAAGAATGGAAACTTTATTAAATTTATAGCTTTGAAAAAAAAAAATTGTCGCGTTCGCATGTCATTGTTAATAGCATTTTCCTTTTTTTCGAGCTCCAAGCTTGTCCCAGTTTTTAGCACTTTCGTACTTTCCACGTCGTATTAAATAGTGGATAGGCGTAATCCGTAATTCCCCGTACACACTTCCCGTTCTGGTCAGGTCTCTCTCTCTCTCTCTCCATACTTATACATGCACGGCTTGGGCATGTAAAGCTTTTGCAAACGCGGACACGTGAATATCTCCCGAGAGATATCGTCGGAAATCCGTCGTGTCAGCGTAAATGCACAAACACGAGGTAAAGAGAAAGAGATCCCCGTTGCACATCGATGCAGTTTCGCAGCCTCTGATGAACTCTATATATACGTTTCCCCCACTAGAAAATCCCGAGGGTGGACACTGAGCGAGACATAAAAATTCATCTCTGCGACCTTTTACACATTCTCGCTCGTCCGATGGAATACAGGGTGGTCACGTAGAGCTCAATCTCACGAATGAAAAAACAAACAAACGAAAAACGTTAATTTTACAAACAAATATAATGAAATTTATCTTGTCAATTGCACAATAATTCAATTAATCTACATGTTACGATTGCGCAGTAAAAAAATAAGAATGCTCAATTTCACTATGATCAATTTTATGAGGAATAAATATATTTTGTAATCATATCTAATTTTTCATTAATTCAATGGAGTATTTCCAATGATATGTTTGACGATCAGAGAATTTAAGAGATGATCTGAAAATATTGTATGTAATTAACCTAAAATATATTCGAAAGGGAAAGGCTCGCATATTTTCGCAACTGCTGTCATTGATAACATTCATTGAAACTTGGATCACGGTCGACTAACACAACATCAAATTCAAATTCAAATAAAAAATACAGCATCAACTAATAAAAACCCTGAAAATTTGAGAATCTTAACTCCCATAGAAAAAAACTTTTTTTTTGTTTTCTATTTCTTTTTTTACGGTCAAATACGTTTATTGTTATTGAGCCGGTTATATTAGATTGTTATATTAGAGCCGGTAAGCCAAGAAGAATTCAAATTGGTGATGTAGAGACAAAGATGGAACAGCCGAAAGGTGCCTCAGAATCAGAAAATAGAGCTTTGTCCCGAATCGAATTGAAGGATCGAACCGAGAGAGCCTCCTGCAGGTGCGAAGCTTTGCTATAAGCTCTCTCCAGTCTCCTCTCAAACAATCCCTTATTGGAAGCTCTGCATAAGCAAAGCACGCAATCCACCGTACACCTATACAGTGGATGAATATTTGTTGTGTCTACATATATATATATATATACATATATATATATATATATATATATATACATATATATACATATATATATATACATATATATATATATATACATATATATATATATATATATATATATATATATATATATATGTATGTATGTACGCATATATGATTGAACGTAGTTCCGCATCGAATGTAAGGACAATATGCACACGAATGTCAAGTCACAAGTCGGATTCTGCCCCTTCGCTTTTCCCAGGCCACATTGCGCATCCCCGAGGCTTGTTTGCTTCTTTGTTTGCCCTCGTACTATCCATATAAATATACACAGGATAGATTTCCTCCACTGAAGAGAGTTGCAGTTACGTAATGATGGTACGTAATAGTTGGGCGAGGCCTTCGTAAGAGCGAAAACACGAGCCGAGGGAGAGAGATGGAGAGATAAAGAGATAGAGATAGAGAGATAGATAGAGAGTGAGAGAGAGAGAGAGGGAGAAAGAGAGAGAGAGAGAGAGAGAGAGAGAGAGAGAGAGAGAGAAAGTTTATGCACTCTGAGCTTACACTCATTACATCTCATAGTGCAGTTTTATTTTGATCAGGGTGACTAAAAGATCTCGACCTGAATGTAAAATATAGTCGTCTGGTGATTTGAAGTAGGAACACCAAACTCTGTCGAAAGCGCTGACTGCATTGGCACAGATTTTCCGCAGTTTCTCTGTGCCCTTGTGCGAATGCGATGCAGTAGTGGGGGGTAAGTCGGCTCGAAACGCAAGAGGGTAGGTACAGGTACAGATGGAAGGGGATGGGACTCATAAATGGCGAAGTACGCCGTGCGGATGGAACAAGTATGGAAAAAATAAATAAATAAATGAAATATATACATATTTTTAAATATTCCACCGAGAAAGGTGAGACTGCAATGCACAGCTTGTCGATTTTTTGCATTTTAATGAAATGGGTGATAAAAAAAAATTCCCATGTAAAAGAAAAATTGTAATCAATTTTTTATAATTATATTATAAATGATGTAGGATGGAATAGCTGAGTTGCAGATTTTCGAATTCACATAGTGGCGACACGCAGAAAGACTTTACGATAGGAAAAAGGAATATTTGCATTCCTTGCTCACTGTTACTGCGTATATATATGACACACTAAACTCGATTAGCTATATGTATTCATCTCTGCGTACTGTTCGTTAATAAAACGAACCTGTACATTATACATATATATATACATATATGTATATACAGTTAAGGACGCAACGAGGGCTGCATCACGTGCCAGGACGAACGAGGTAACGATGTGAAAGAGAGAGATGAGAGGAAACATAGAGGAATTTCAGAGGCCCCTTTTCAGGAACGTCGAGACGCACATTCTCCATCCCTCCAACATAATAATTAATTCACAGCTTCACACTAGCCATTACAGTTCGGCGGCGAGTCATATCACCCTCTCTCTCTCTCTCTCTCTCTCTCTCTCTCTCTCTCTCTAGCTCCATTTTCACAGAGCGCAAACACATCCACGGTTCTCATATACCGATGCTCATGGTTCTCGTATATTATGATTTCGTTAACGCTGACACGTTGGACCGACCAAGCTTTCGACGAAACTTCCGGCTCCACTTTGCTTCTCTCCTGCTGCTCTTTATATATACATGTATATGTATACTAAATGCGTTTACAAATATATATATATATATATATATATATACACATACATACTATCCTGCTTTTACTACCATTTGACATGTTTTAGTCTGGCGTATTACGATACAGCCTGCGATGACTATAACGAGGCTTCTTGTAATATTATAATACCTCTATTATATTAATAATGCCCCAACGTCCGAATTACTCTCCCTATTTGGGCTATTTAGTATCTGTTCAAATGGCAAATAAATAAAATATAAATGAAATAAACGAAATTGATTTTTTTCACAAAAACAAACCTTCCTCTATGATAAAGTCCAATCAAATTTATACTACTAACCGAATGAATAAAATTCATGAAATTAATCGAATTTAGGTGCTCAATGAAATTAATAAAATCGATGAAATTAATGAAATTCATTATACTGTCACGATGAATGAAATTAATAAAAATAAAAATGTGAAAGACCATAATTATTAAAATAACAGTATTTTTAATTTACATCTATCGCAGAGGTAAAAGACATTGAATGTTAATAACCGAACATGGCTATGATTATAAAGTTTACCAACAGTTCTTGCGGTACAAAATTTTTGTTAAATGTATATTTTTCAATAACTAGGAATTATTAAACTCCGAGAGCAGTTTTATCAGTCTCGCAGCAGCAAATTAATTAAATCGCTTTTTCTTATCAATATAGAAACCGCTCGATAAACATTTTATTCAGCAACGTCCAATTATGAAATATAACAGAAAAACTTTGACTCGTTAATAATTCCTTTTTGTCTCCCTCGTTCAGGCTGTTTCCGGTGGATAATCCTCCGGGCACTTTTCTCATTTCTACGTATATGACAGTGTGGCGTGGCAATCGTCCGTTCGCGCAAACTTTGATTATCACTTCTGTTTACACGCTTCACAGTCTCGTTCTCTTGGTTGCATTACGAACTTTTCCGAAATGCAATCTGTGCGGATATAATAACTCCGTTAAACGCCAGAGCCGAAGGCCGACGCTACACCTGAAAAGTTTTACTCAAATATATATATAGGTAGATATATCTGTGGACGATGTACGTGGTGGATAAATATTTGTTTCCACCAAGTTTTGAACTACTTAAATAGCAAAACATAATTAATCTCAGAACCATCTCGCAATCCAATGATTTTCAATATTGCAGCATTTGAAAAATTATCGAATCTACAATATTGTTTATCACAAAAATGTTAATATAACAAAATGAAATCACATATGAATTCAAATTAAATTGACAATAAGAGGAAATTATTATTTTATTATACAAAATTGAGTATGTTTAATTTTTATTTATTAAATAAAATAATAATATTACCATTACCATTCATGCCATTTCTATACTCAAAAGTTTTACTCAAATATATACATAGGTAGATATATCTGTGGACTATGTACGTGGTGGATAAATATTTGTTTCCACCAAGTTTCGAACTACTTAAATAGCAAAACATAATTAATCTCAGAACCATCTCGCAATCCAATGATTTTCAATATTGCAGCATTTGAAAAATTATCAAATCTACAATATTGTTTATCACAAAAATGTTAATATAACAAAATGAAATCACATATGAATTCAAATTAAATTGACAATAAGAGGAAATTATTATTTTATTATACAAAATTGAGTATGTTTAATTTTTATTTATTAAATAAAATAATAATAATACCATTACCATTCATGCCATTTCTATACTCAATTCTGGCGACACTAAATCTTAACGAAAATCAAAACTAATCCAAGTCCTCAAATTCCAGACTATATAGAATAATTTATTTATTTTTGTATCAAAATTATCTCAGTATTATAAACTAAAACGATTGACAGTGACGTGGTTCTCAATTATCCTGATAATTACGTCAATGACGTGAAGCTTTTGACCACCGAGAATTCGCTCTCGATGTCCCATACGATCCGAAGCTTTCTCTCATCCCTTTCTCCTTCAATTTCTATACGTTGTCTCATCGTATACACTTGACGCGATGATTTACTCGCTTGTCAATCGTCTCGTGACAATACCAGCTTGTCCATAAACCATTCGAGGACTATGTTCTATATATATGTAGCTCATATTGTAGAAGGAGACGAGAACAACGAGCGAAGGTGAAGGAGAGTTTGAGTTTGGTGTGGAGAGTTCTCGATCGTGGTGAAACGGCAGTCACAGCTCGTGTCACAGCCAGCGCGCGATTCCCTCGAATTCGCGCGCTCGAGATTGATCGAGTACCCATATAGGCTTCATCTATGGAGCACAACGACCGTCTCTCATGCTGTTCTTTGCATACATATTTATATATTTATACAATACATGCACGTTTATCTATATGTATGTTACTTCCATATGTATATATATATATATATATATATATATATAGATGCTGCATATATAGATATATCGAGTCTGTTGGTACATTGGAATTACGAGTGTACATAATACTATTATGTGCGTCATACAAGCTATACATATACAACTCGATATCCTCTCGAATCTCGACTGCCCGGATCAATCGTCAAACCCGTCAGTCTCCTCTCGTTGACTACGATATATATACGTGAATCGAGTTTTCACAATTCTTCTATTTCGTTCCGTTGGAGCGTTTCATCCACTGAAACAGACTGAATTTTTATCCGCCATATCTCTCTTCCATGAGATATACATATACACATGGATGAAGAATTATTCTCGTTATTCTTGTATCTCTGATTTTGCCCATGCAGTTGCAATTTCAAAGAGAGGTATCTCTTCGATCGAGAAAAAAGAATCCGCTGGATTTACATCATTATATTCTTGCAATTTTTCTATCGTTGTGTATGACGTTTCTATACGTAACAAATCGATGATACTAAAATCTTCAATATTCCCAATCGCATTTCTATTTCTTAAAATGATTTCAATTCCTAACTACTCACAGTATATATAGTGCATAATTCTTTGTACACGTAAATTACATCAGAATAATAATAATAATATTAAATTACACTCGACATGACTGTAATTATTATTTCAATTATGACAAATGTCTACACTCAAAATAGATATATATATATTTTTTCTTAAATCGAACTATGGAAAGATTTTGGGATACTCGATCGGTTAAATGGCAGAATGCTGAGTACACGGTATACCGCCTCGTTACGGCCCTGATATATAAAGATTGTCGATTATTGGAACAATGAAAAAACGGGATAAATTCGTATACGACATATCGACGTGTCTGGAACTAGCCCCTGATATCGATTATAAATATTTTCCTATTCTGTTTGACAAATATTTATAATCGATACTAGTATATTAGCCGAAATATATTGTTAAGACAAAAATTATTAAGAATAACTGTACGTATCTATGTTATATACTATGTATGTTCGGGCCATATATCTTCTCGCTTTTGACAATTGCCTTGGTTGCCAATGTCGAGGGAAAGAGAGACCGCGTATTTTCGGCCAGAGTCGGTATTATTATTTCTCATGCACGTATTTTAACTACCGAATATCATGGCCGTTGATCAAGCGCACAGTTGAACGCACGGCACATTGAACATGAATTGTGGCTCACGAATATGCCAATCAATACATATTGATCAGTCTCGAACAAACTATTGAATAAATCGTAATTACTGATGTTTCGAAAATTCTCTGCTCCCACTTTCTGGTTATTCTCTATGGACCGTGCATTGTCCTCGATTTCTCCATATTGTCCTCACGACTATCTTGCTTATCGATAGCATCTCTCTCATCATTTATCATATATCATATACCGTATATCATATATCATACATTATACATTATACATCATACATCATACATCATACATCATACATCATACACCATACATCATACATCATACATCATACATCATACATCATACATCATACATCATACATCATACATCATACATCATACATCATACATCATACATCATACATCATACATCATACATCATACATCATACATTATACATCATACATCATACATCATACATCATACATCATACATCATACATCATACATCATACATCATACATCATACATCATACATCATACATCATACATCATACATCATACATCATACATCATACATCATACATCATACATCATACATCATACATCATACATCATACATCATACATCATACATCATACATCATACATCATACATCATACATCATACATCATACATCATACATCATACATCATACATCATACATCATACATCATACATCATACATCATACATCATACATCATACATCATACATCATACATCATACATCATACATCATACATCATACATCATACATCATACATCATACATCATACATCATACATCATACATCATACATCATACATCATACATCATACATCATACATCATACATCATACATCATACATCATACATCATACATCATACATCATACATCATACATCATACATCATACATCATACATCATACATCATACATCATACATCATACATCATACATCATACATCATACATCATACATCATACATCATACATCATACATCATACATCATACATCATACATCATACATCATACATCATACATCATACATCATACATCATACATCATACATCATACATATCACATATCACATATCACATATCACATATCATACATCATACATCATACATCATACATCATATATCATATATCATATATCATATATCATATATCATATATCACATATCACATATCACATATCACATATCACATATCACATATCACATATCACATATCACATATCACATATCACATATCACATATCACATATCACATATCACATATCACATATCACATATCACATATCACATATCACATATCACAAATCACATATCACACATCATACATCATACATCATACATCATACATCACATATCACATATCACATATCACATGTCACATATCACATGTCACATATCACATGTCACATATCACATATCACATATCACATATCACATATCACATATCACATGTCACATATCACATATCACATATCATACATCATACATCATACATCATACATCATACATCATACATCATACATCATACATCATACATCATACATCATACATCATACATCATACATCATACATCATACATCATACATCATACATCATACATCATACATCATACATCATACATCATACATCATACATCATACATCATACATCATATATCATATATCATATATCATATATCATATATCATATATCATATATCATATATCATATACCATATACCATATACCATATACCATATATCATATATCATATATCTTCGTGACTATATAATTCTACACTTTTCTTGTACATAGTCTCGCGAAAGTGTACACGTAGATTCGAGCTGGATGATACGCGGTTTCTAAGAGATGCGCAAACTGCAAAGCGCGATGTGAGAAGGGGTGTGAGTCCTTTCTGGTCATGGTGCTTTGGGTGAGCGACGTCGTAAATCAGCGAAGGAGTGCTTCAGACTCATCCTCCCTCACTCATTCTATACCGTCTCCACGTGTAGGGTTGGTTGCTTTTCTTCACCCCCCTTTCTCTTATCTATTCGACTAGACTCGCTCACGTTTCGCGAAAGGAAACGCCTCTCTCTGCTCTACATCGCGCTCAGTAAAAAAAACTGCCAACAGAAGAAACGAGGAATAATAAAAAGTACTAAAAAAACGAAGAAGTCGTTGAAGGAAGAACCCCTTTGCATCATCCTCCGTTGCACTCGCTCGCTTTCCTCTCTCTCTCTCTCACTCTTCCTTGCCATTCGAAAAGACGCCTCGTTACTCTCGCACGAAGATTTCAGTAGTCAACGCCAACGCACCCACATTTGTCTGTCTTCATCTTTTTTACTCAGTTTTTATTGCCTTTTTTTATTCCATTTTCTTTGTCCCTTTTTCACCGTGAAATAGACTTTTTCTCGAGGTATGTATACTCTGTTCCCTTCATCTAGGAAATTTCGATATTTTATCCATCTAATGACGATCTCTCGACAATTTTTTTTTTTGTTTCTTCGTTCTTTTATATTTATTACGAGGCGAAAAATGTGAGGAAAAAAAGTGTTTATATCAAATAAAACATCTTTCATGATGGTGTAACGAAAAAAGTGTTATTTTGAAAATTCGTAAGAAACTTTTGCATCGACTTGGAGTCGGCCGAAATAATTCAGATCTTACCGTACTTTTTTCTTCTCGTCTTCATCCAAAAATTCTATTTGTATGGAGATATACTCTACATATACATATATCGTGACAACTCCAACTTCAAGTTTCCTGTTGATATATGCATATATTTTTGTATTGCATACACTGCAATGCACATTTTTCCTCTCTGAATCTCTCTCTTTCTCGTCCTTCGCATCCGTTATGTTCACCACTCTGAGTTGGTTTTATTCCACGGGAACAATGAGGCACTGGAGAAATAACTGGGTTACTGGTGTCGCTGCGGTGCTTCTGCCTCGTCCATGTACGTACGTATATATGTACACAGCTCACATTTTGTTTCCTTTTTTCAGATATCCGTTTTACTCTCATGCCTTTTCATCTTTACTTTTATCTCACAATGTTATTCTATCCTACAATCCTTGAATAACTCTCGTCACACTCTCGTTACGTTTCAACGAATTTCGTGACAAAAAAAGTTCCAAAATTTCTCTATACATGTTTGTGCAGTAGGCTCTTTGACTTTTCTGTTGCTGCTGTTTTTTCAAACATTTTATACGATTTTTCATTATCCGATAACCGATAATTTTTTATGCTCAGACATATATCAGCGAACAAATATTGCTGGATGAAATTTTTGCATAATTTATGCAGGGATTAATGAATTGTCAAGCAACGATTATATCAAGTGAATATGAGGAATTCGATCAAATTGACCAATTTTTTAATTTGCACGTAATATAAGAAATTTTGAGCTCGCATTTAATTTTAATGCACTCACTGATACTGAAAACGATGACATCACTTAAAGTCCGTTAAAAAAAAGCTTAACTTTATTTGTTAAAAAAAAAACAATCCGAATCAAGCAAATTGAAAGAATATTACAGATTCACAAATATAATATCTTCGGATTTATGTACAACTGAAAACAATAAGACAATGCAAATTCGAATATTTGTAAAGTATAATTTTATTTATATAATTTATTCCTGGACCATTCCTATTGTGGAACTAATTTATTGTCGCCTCTGTACATTTTCTTGTCATCCATTCAAACTCATGGTGTGTCTCTGGAGTGAGTCGAGTTGTATCATCCCCATTTTACCGTTCCCACGAGCCCGTAAGCAAAGCAAACAATTCGCAAATAGATGTATATATATATATAAAATCCAACCCTGACATAGCATTTTCATCCTTCTAAAACCAGCGAATTTAACTCACACAAAAGGGGTAAAGCTTCGAGCTACCACAAATCCCTAGTCAACACACAGGCATCGATTTATGGACTGGAATATCTTCGAAAAGTATCTAACCCCTCCAGCTCTTGCATACCAAAGTGTGAAGCATACGCTAACTCGTGTAGTATCGCGTGTTCGTATACATATATTTATATATAACGGTATCCATAATCGAGATGAGAGGCAGGCATGTGTTTAAGTTTGCATGTGACATTTATGAACGAGACACATCGCGGTTGATTTTTTTTTTTCGACGCCATTCACCCCCCGGACTTTTTGTATCACCGCAACAGGCTTTCCGATATTTCCCGAGCACGTAAAAATTCTCCACCCATATGTGCATGTGGATTCATACACATGAACATATATTTAAATATTCTGTGACACAGACAGAATTCATTCCACCCCTTCTAGTCACGATAATATTTATCTGTGGTCAACTCTGTACACCCAGTGACTGCATGAAATCCTACGCCAATAGGCCACCCCTTGGCTAACCCAGCAGAGAACAAATGTTTATGAATATTAACGAGGCAACGTTACGAGAGCTAGGAGTCACCAGGGAAAAAATAAAAAATAACCGCGCAAAAGAATGAACTCTGTGCTCGGAAAAGAGTCAAGTTTTTTATCCATGGAAATAGCAGTACTGTAAATGATGAATAAATTGTGCAATATTGATGCATATTTATGGATTCTTTCGCGAAGAAAATGTTTTTCTTTCATACAATTTGATTACTTAATATTCAGCGTTCTTTTTCTTTCTATGCTAACTTTTACATTTATATACATACGATGCAACTATAAACAATGCCATTTTGATGCTCATTTATTTTTTAACATTTTTTAATGACACAAAAGCATTTATCGCCCGATATTCGATTTAAAACTGGAAGCTGCCGGGGGCATGAAACGAGTTTGCATTAACTTTGCGAATGTATTTTGTAATTTGCAGTTTGAGAACCGAACAACCGAGTGGTTTGGACACGGGTGGTGTGAGAAGAGAATTGAGCAAGGCACTGGACCTATGGGCGAGCAACTCGAAGCTGACCTTCCAGGAGATTAACAGCGACCAGGCGGACATACTGGTCTACTTCCATCGGTAAGCAACGATCCATATATCGTACAGGAGAGAAAGTGGAGGGTGAATGTGGAACCACAAGAGAGCCCTCAACCACTATAATGCCTCGCCTCGTTGCATTTCCGCCTTTTTCATTTCATCTCTACCATTGCACGAAGCACACCGATGCACTTAAAAATTTATTGACCATAAAAAAATTCTGAACCTTTGAAAAATTCCCTCATACAACTTCATAATAATAATAATAATAATACAGAAAAATGAATAATTTAATAGCATAGAATAATAATTAGAAGAAGCCCCGCGGACATATATTTGTTAACCCCACCTTCTTAGTTCCGAAGGGCTTTAAGTCCTTTTCAGAAAACACACATCTGATAAAAAATCGTACAGTTAGCTCATATTTTATTAGGAAATACGATTCGATCAAATTTAAAACTCTAAATTCGACATTGTAAGTTTACGATTACTGTTTAAAATTGTCTGTGTGCTCTGCTAAAATGAAACGGCAACCCCTCCTAAGGGTTAAACATGACAAAATTTTACTGTGGTTATAGTTTCAAGATTTCTTGCAATTTCTTACAGATTTTTAACGTTGGTAGTACACGCTAGTTCCGACGAGCCCTTAGCCTGCGTCAATAGTAAAGAAGGCACAAATTATTATTATCAGAAATATTGCTTAAAAGATTGCGCAGAAAAACTTGAAATTTCAGTCAACATTTTTGGGAATGACTTTGTTAAAATTTGACACTCAAAATATGCTTTTGTATAGAACGTGTATTTTGGTTTTATACTTTTTCCGCGTTTTTAGCTATTTCCTTGTTATGGAATTATATACGAATCGTGAAATTTCCACCGGTATTCAAAAGTTTCTCGTCGCTTATTCTATTCTCCAAGTCCTTCTTTTTCATTCTTGCTAATTCTATAATGTACGCGAGAGCGGACGCGAACCCCTCGAACGTTTAATACACGAGGCGCGTAATTTCCATGACAGCAAATAAAACCCGCTGTTTCTATACGTTTTTACGGGAACATCTCTCAGTTCCGTTCATCTTTCTTGCTTCATCCCGGACTTTTATGAATTTCAAAACTTTTTAATTGAAAAATTAATTGAACGTCTTTGGAACGTTTGATTTTGTCATTACGAATTTTAATGCATGAGAATATATAAATTTCTCCTTTTCGGTGTTGTATAAATGACTCATCTCTAATTTTTCTTTACCACTAACTCAATACGTTTTTTAAATGGCAATTTTACAACTATAATTTTAATGCTTTGATAATATAAATGACTATAAATTTTTCTCGAGAGCGAGCTACAAATACGAAATTCCGCGCATCTTCAAATTATATCGTCAATTAAAATTAGGAGAAAATGATTCTCGGCTTCTCTGCAAAAACTAATTTTCAAAAATTGCCATGTAACAATTCCAACGTAATTGTAAGGAAAATTTATACAATCTATAATTGATGCATGATAAATTCGTACGTATTTTTTTCTTCATTTTAACATCTCTTGATTCGAGCACACTGCAGCTCGCGTTTAATTGGTTCCGTAGCATTATTCGTCGAGGTTCCCCCTTAATTTTCAATAATAATAATAATAATAATAATAATAATAATGAGATAATCAACGCGAAATCATGAAATTGCGTCGCTTCATAAAAGCGACCCCTGTCCCCCTGCCCCGCGAACGAAAACGAGAAAACAGAGTGATAATCGTTTGGCCCAGAGCTCGCGGCTTTTCGTCGTAACGCGTAATATACGCATTCAACCTCCATATTATTCCTATTATTAACACAATGGGCAAAATCTGTGGTGCCCCCGCTACTTTATCACTTTTCCCGTTAAATGAACAGCTCTGAAACAAACCCTCGAATAATATAACCCAAACGAATGTTCGGCGTTTGTGCAAAATCGTCGTCCATACATACCTAAGTCAATTAGGTTAACCTTGAATAGCAGAAATTTACTCCGGCGTCTATTGGCTCGTTTATCGCTTACATTAATATCCTTGACTCACAGTTTGGTAAATTTTGTGAATCGCAGATTTTAAGAATTACATAAGTATGGTGGATAATTTTTTTCCCCTTTTTTAAAAATAGACTGAGAAAAGAGAGTGGCTCATATAACTGAATGAATGACAGCTGCATGTGTATAGTTCTTGTAAAAGTAATGGAGATTTATGTTTGAGGCATAAGTATGGTACTATGGTAGAAATATCGTTCAGTTGAATGAGTGTTTGTTACTGTAGCAACGACCGAAATACGTGGTGGTAATATACCTGTCAGGTATTAGAGAAAAGATTTTGAACTGGTGCGATAACTATCCCGGTATGGCGGTGGGAACTATACGCAAGGGTACAGGAGCCACATACATATACAATAACAGATGTTCCTCTTGAACATGCCGTATACTGCTATAAGATACACGTCGCTCAGCTTCCACAGCTATACTGCATCGTTCATGCAAGCGAGTTAAGTTATTAGTAGCGCAAATGTTCCGCTGTGGTAACTGGGCATCACTGCACTGTTGTGCCCAAAAACTGAATTATAGCTCTACGAATTAGAAATCTGGGAGGCAGAGCCATACTTTTTTCTCAGTCTACTGATAACAGCTCCAGTTGAATTATTTCCAAAACGATTATTTAGCATGGTGCATATTAGAGAAAATAAAAAATTGTCTCTGATAAAAATAAGAATCCAGGGCAACATATAATAGATACACATTTGTATCTAGTTTAAAAAAAAAAAATTATCTTCTTGAAGAAATATGTGGATTCTTCATAAAGAATTGTTCGGAACATTATGGTACACAACCATTCATTTATTTTTACATTTATGACGACAATTTTTTTATCAACATTTTTAGTAAGATAAATTTGAATTCGATGACGATTCATTGATTTTTCAACGATTCAAATTATTTCGAAAATTCATAAAAACCTTTAGAATATTCGAAACAAAGTTAACGATATTCAGGGAAAAAAATAAATTGCCAACAAATCGTAATGTACTGATTACTTTACTCTCGACAAATAAATACCAATGTGCATAAAATTTATACGAGTCGAACGAGAATGTCTGTCAAATTTGAGCGTTTGTCGTAGTACATCGACTATCAGATACCCTTTGGGCCGATCAATAACTTTAATTAAATCCTACTAATTGCTAGGAACGATTCACGCCATCGTGACCGTTCTCTCAACGTTACGTTACATTTCATGGTGTAATTTGAGTCATATGGAGAGCCGCATAATGGTACATACACGAGCAAAATTGTGAAGCTTTGCGGAAAAGCGTTTCCCATATGCAAATTCGCAAAACGACGGAGAGAAGGAAATTGTGCTTCGGTGATTATAGCTATGAGAAGAGAGAGAAACGATGAAGTAAATTGTAACGAGTCTGCGAACGTTACAAATTTAGAAATTTCGGCTCATGTCGCGTTACAGTTTGGAACATTGTGTCTGTATGCATATAAGTGAAAAATTAAAGCGAGGGAAATGTGTTTTCACCCGGTAACACGATCAACCTGTTAATCCAACTCTTAAAGGGTAATTAACTTGGAACGTCAATTTTCAATCCCATTGAAACGATATAATGACCAAATAAATGATCAAACGATTAAACGATAAAATATTGTTTATGAGAGAAATATAGAATTACATATGAATTATTGTGCTCGAGTTACGTAATTCAGCAAAACATTATCACTGGTAAAACCAGCTGCTTACTGTAATAAAATCTTTATTATCTGAATTTATGGGTTGATTTTTTTCTATAGTTGGATTTCGATATCTTGAATGCGAATCCTTTTAAATCACAATCTAAATGTATAACTCAATACTCATAATTCAATAATAAGGAGTCATATTAATTTGCGTGAATTGCAGTTTTTGAATATCTGAATAATTTTAATGCTCATTGCAAATAGATATAAAATCTTTCGTGTCCGCCTCCGATTTTTTTCTAACCTTCTCAACGCCCTAGTAGAATAGAGATTCCCCGTTGAAATTATTCTGATTAGATTAGATATTGAATCATTTCAACTTAAACAAACTTATGATGCCATAATGGGCAAACTTGAATTTTATAAAAATCTTGAAACTCCGAAAAAGACTACCAAATGTACGAATAAGTTTTTAACAATTATGAAACTATCTGTTGATCAATATCTCCAATTTCACATATTTAATCAGCCAATCAAAGCGCTCTTTTAAACTTCTCATACGGATGTGCAACGAAAAAATCACAAACTTTATTCTCAAACCTTCCAAGATCACAAATATCTACTTCATGTATAAAAAAAAACTAGTTAATAATAATTTGAAAGTCACAATATTTCTGAAACACTAAAAAAAAAAACGAAAAAATATTTATAATAAATTCTCAACAATTACGACTATATATAACTCATCTACCCGATCTCACATATCCCAGCCAATTAAAAAGCTCTTTTGAACTCGCCATATTAAAACGGTGGGATCGCGACAAAAATCTCATTTTCTATTCTGGAACCTTTCGGGATGACAAATATTCGCGTAATTTGTACTAAAACTAATTAGCCGATGGTAGTACAAGCACCTCGCAGCATGATTTCCAGGATGGTCCAATATTGTGTTGACAATATGAGATGAAACATACATGGCTGAAAGGATGGGTAAAAGCATCCCAGCATTGCGAGATTCTGGCTACGTCCTGCCATATCCTTGTGATAATAACTAGTCGTACCAACCACCCACATACACAAACACCATATAATGGTACAACCCACATTTTCGATTCTAATTTCAATGGGAAACATACACATATATCCTGACCTCATGTGGTACAATGGGATGAGAGAATGACAACGGTTTCACGAAAATTCTCGTTTTGTCCTCTCTGTGTATGTCCTGCTCGTGGTTCTCTTCCGGCTCGCATCTCGTTTCCGGGAAAAGCGCTTTAACGCGAATGTCCATCCCTCCACCATTCTATTGAACCGCAACCACGAACACACACACACACTTTTATGTAAAGTGACATACAAGACCCTGTTATCCTACAGTAACGGAGATTTATTATACACGATGATTGACAAAAATTCTTCAAAATACGTCCTGAAATATATTTTTTTTTTAATTAAACGAATTATTTTCATAAAATCATCTCTTTTATCGATTTATTTTGGAGCCATTATTATAATCACGTTATTAAAGTAACAAACTTATTATTCAAGTTCGTCTTTCTTATTCTCTTATTTGTACAGTTACGTAATGAATGAATTAACGTTAATTAACTAATAAATTTAATTAATTAATTAACTTGATTCAATACTTAAGTAATTACGGAATTATTCTTTTTTCTTGGGTGAAAAACTGAAATGAAAATGTTTTTGGGTCATCCTGTAAATGGACTCATGGATGGGCTCGGAAAAATGGATATGAATGAACGAGAATTTTTATGTATATTCGGTGAAACATTTGAAATTTCGCAACAACAATACAGTGTACGAATAGACAAACGAACGAGCTGCTTCAGTATATACTGGACATATCCCCGCGGACAAAACGCCAAATTACTCCCTATTGTCCGCTAACTAACATTCAAAATAATAATTTACGTGCTCGACCGAGTAAGTCATTCGGTCTCCCTTACATTTCCTGCACTTTCATATGTGTGTATACATATTTATGGAAAATAATTTTCACGTTTATCATGCATCATTCGTATTTTTAAAATTCGCCGTTCTCTACCAGGAAGCTTCAAGGAACATTCAAGGGCGATAATAATGCATTTATAAATGAATATAAAATAGAAAATTCCAAATGGAGAGAAGTTTTATGCATACAAATATTTCCGGTAGTTTCCACCCATGTAGAACGTATTTATGACTATATTTTCGCTTCGGTGCAACTGTCGAGACAGCTGGAATCGAAATGTCGATGAAAATTTGTTAGGTCATATAATAAAAGGGATTGTCCGATCGAGCCACACTGCCGCCATGACGATAACAATCGTTAAATTTTCAGTAAAACGTCAAACCCACGCTCGTTATGTCCGTTCTTCAATGATTTTCAATATTCGAATATTTCTCGCATAATACTGGAACGCACGATGCACCCTCTCACCTCATCCAGCAGCCCCTAACTTATGCGAATTTCGGTTATCTCTCTGACATGGAATTTTCCACTTCCGCACCAAAGTTAAACGAGCTTTACATATTTTATGCTTTTTTTCACTTGTAAATGCATTTTGTTCTTTTATTTTTTTTTCCAATAAAATGGTGAAATTGAATTTTTAACATTGCATATTTTACAAATACTTCTCGGGGCAGATATAAATTACATTTTACTCTCTCTCTCTCTTTTTCTCTGTGACGTAAATTGTTTCCATTACGGTTGAACGCGAGACGAATTCATTATCGAGAACACCCTCGCGTATTTAAGGGTTTCTTTTTCAGTTTCATTCTTTTATTTTCACCCTCGTGAATCTGCTCTTTCTACGTGTCTGAAGAAAGATGAATCCCTCTTGCTGTTCCTGACTCGCCTATTGTTTCCCCTTTTTCCACCACTCCGTAATTTCAACGTGGAGCCGAGAAATTCGGGTCATTCGGTCTCTCGTATCTCGTTGATTGGGGCAGGAGGAATTCGAGAAAGTTTTCTAAACTATTCCGAGCAAGTCCAGCGAAAACTGCCTGGTCGATGTATGCGCATATATACATATATATATATATACGGATACATCGACCAGGCAGTATATATATATATAATACATCACTTTTCCCATGTACACGTACATCCCCTTTTAATTTTTCTTGCTTCTGCTGCTTCGCGCATTTTCCGTGCCCGACTCAGACTGAAAAAGTGTCGCGAATTACGATCCGTGCTTGCGACCATCATGTTTGAGCTTATATTCACTTTATTGGAAAACAGAAAAATAAAAATCTACACATGTGAAAAAACACCACGTACAAAAATATCACTCCAATGTATTCTGTAATTTGATCCAAGACGAAACTGTCTTTTTCTGTATAAAATTTATTTTTCAAACTTCATCTTACCGAAAATGATAACGAGGAAACAAAAATACGGGTAAATATACTTTTTTTGTTTCTCAGTAGTTCAATATACTTATCTTGAAATTGTACATTCATCATTTTTCCCCACACAATTTTCTACCAAGTTGAAAGAAAAATGAAAATTTCGATTTTGCAAAATAAGTTTTCACTTTTTAATATTTTTACAATGACAATTTATTGCTACGTGGCAATATAACTAATTAATAAAGTTATAAAAACATCCGGTAATAACATCCCAAGAAGGCAAGAAAAAAACCAAAGTCTTCTCTTCAAACAAAAGTCGTGCTGTGGCGGATGTACATAGTTAAAAATGTCATGCTGCATGCACATTAACCAGTAGTGCGGAAGCTCCGCGTGTATTTACAAACCCTAGAAAAAAAAGTGGTATTCTGCATACATGTATGGATGTATACTAAACGCAACTATGTTACGTTGCCTGGTTGCCTTTTTAATACTTTTAAAATGACAATTTATTGCTACGTGGCAATATAACTAATTAATAAAGTTATAAAAACATCCGGTAATAAAATCCCAACCGCGGCAAGAAAAAAACCAAAGTCTTCTCTTCAAACAAATGTCGTCCTGTGGCGGATGTACATAGTTAAAAATTTCATGCTGCATGTACATTAACCAGTAGTACGGAAGCTCCGCGTGTATTTACAAACCCTAGAAAAAAAAGTGGTATTCTGCATACATGTATGGATGTATACTAAACGCAACTATGTTACGTTGCCTGGTTGCCTGGTTGCCTTTTTAATACTTTTACAATGACAATTTATTGCTACGTGGCAATATAACTAATTAATAAAGTTATAAAAACATCCGGTAATAAAATCCCAACCGCGGCAAAAAAAATACCAAAGTCTTCTCTTCAAACAAAAGTCGTCCTGTGGCGGATGTACATAGTTAAAAATTTCATGCTGCATGTACATTAACCAGTAGTACGGAAGCTTCGCGTGTATTTACAAACCCTAGAAAAAAAAAATGGTATTCTGCATACATGTATGTACACTAAACGCAACTATGTTACGTTGCCTGGTTGCCTGGTTGCCTGGTTGCCTGGTTGCCTTTTCAATACTTTTACAATGACAATTTATTGCTACGTGGCAATATAACTTATTAATAAAGTTATAAAAACATCCGGTAATAAAATCCCAACCGCGGCAAGAAAAAAACCAAAGTCTTCTCTTCAAACAAATGTCGTCCTGTGGCGGATGTACATAGTTAAAAATTTCATGCTGCATGTACATTAACCAGTAGTACGGAAGCTTCGCGTGTATTTACAAATCCTAGAAAAAAAAAATGGTATTCTGCATACATGTATGGATGTACACTAAACGCAACTATGTTACGTTGCCTGGTTGCCTGGTTGCCTGGTTGCCTTTTCAATACATTTTCAATGACAATTTATTGCTACGTGGCAATATAACTAATTAATAAAGTTATAAAAACATCCGGTAATAAAATCCCAACCGCGGCAAGAAAAAAACCAAAGTCTTCTCTTCAAACAAAAGTCGTCCTATGGCGGATGTACATAGTTAAAAATTTCATGCTGCATGTACATTAACCAGTAGTACGGAAGCTCCGCGTGTATTTACAAACCCTAGAAAAAAAAGTGGTATTCTGCATACATGTATGGATGTATACTAAACGCAACTATGTTACGTTGCCTGGTTGCCTGGTTGCCTTTTTAATACTTTTACAATGACAATTTATTGCTACGTTCCAATATAACTAATTAATAAAGTTATAAAAACATCCGGTAATAAAATCCCAACCGCGGCAAAAAAAATACCAAAGTCTTCTCTTCAAACAAAAGTCGTCCTGTGGCGGATGTACATAGTTAAAAATTTCATGCTGCATGTACATTAACCAACGGAAGCTCCGCGTGTATTTACAAACCCTAGAAAAAAAAATGGTATTCTGCATACATGTATGGATGTACGCTAAACGCAACTATGTTACGTTGCCTGGTTGCCTGCTTAAAATACACAAATGTATACCCAAGGGTTTTCCTCCGTGTCTCGCCTTTCTCGAGGATTTTGCAACGCGATAATGTCGGTAATTTCTATGCTTATGCCAGAGAGTTGCGTGTGCCGATGCGCTAGCGGAGAGCTCGCATTTTTGCCACTGCAAAACGTTCCCATTAGCTACTGAGCGAAGTGCGTGTAGACGAGAAGTTAAGGGAAAGGACAGCCAAGTGGGCATTGCCACAATCTCGAGATCTATCTCGGTTTCAAGGAAAATTCCGGACTTTCCTTAACGCCCCAAGATGCAGTTGCTCCGTTATGTAATAGCTACTCTGAGCTTGCATCTGCCACCGAGCTGCGGAAAATTCTTTCCGCAAAAGAAAAGGAAAATGGCAGAAGATAGAATAAATTCCAGTGTAAGCAAAAATTATGCTGCAAAGACTTTTATCGCTATTATTACATGATATCGCAAATAATTTATTTTCTTATGGAAAACGTAAGAGACATTCAACTTTTCAATTAACTTTTTGTTTTTTTTTTTGTACAATGGAACTGTAGAAAATGATTCGGAAAATAAAAGAAAACGCCGGAAGGCAGAAGAAAGATTAATCTTTCTTCTGCCTTCTGAAAGAGATAGGGCTCGCCAGAGGTGGAAATACGGCAGAGCTATTGGCCTATGATACGGGGCGCCTACAGTTGGTTTGTAACTTCTGGCCACGTCTGACAAGTATATTCGGCCGACAACAGGCGCGAAACTCAACGAAACATCGGGCCAGATCATGGTAACGATTTTGGGCCAATGTTACGCCACTCTGCTGGTTGAAATGCCCTTTCCTCCATATATTACATGCATATATTACATGCATATATTACATGCATATATTACATACATATATTATATGCATATATTACATGCATATATTACATACATATATTACATGCATATATTACATGCATATATTACATGCATATATTACATGCATATATTACATGCATATATTACATGCTAAAGCGCACATGCGTTACGCATGTCCCTACGTCAACAATGTCAAATGTTCAATCGAACAAATTCCGAGTCAAAAAATCCCCTTTTTTGTAACAACTGAGAGCTGATGATTTAAGCACTGTGGAGTCCGCAGGGGAACCGATGCACAAGAAAATAACAAATAAATAATATTTGGTACATAATCAATCATAAATCCAACAGTGAAGGAGATGAACTCGAAAGAAGCTTATCAAGAATTATTAAACTTTAGCTATCATTATTTTGTTTTATAAAATAAATGTTTGTTCTCTTATCATTTACTCCAACTTGGAAATAGACTTTAATTTTTATTTTACTTTATTTTATTATTCAACTCGATTTATCTTATTTTATCTCATCCATTAAATTTAATTGTTACTTTAGTTCCGACAAATGATTGTTAATTACTTGTTATTAATTTTTTTTTTTGTTAATTATGGTTTTTATTAAAGGGGATATCACGGTGATGGATATCCATTCGATGGCAGAGGTCAAATATTGGCACACGCATTTTTTCCCGGACGTGATCGTGGCGGGGATGCACATTTTGACGAGGAAGAAATATGGCTGTTGGAGAATGACAGCAACGAGGAAGGTAAATATTTTTCGACTATCCTCACGATAGGTATAATAAATTCAAGAACAATCGACAAGTTTTACAACTCTCATCGCAACATTTTTCTCCGTCCAATTTTCGTATTATAATTTTTCATTTTATCGAGAATGAGTACGAAGGAAAAACTTACGAAGAAGTACAAATGTCGTACAACTTTGATCAAATATACTAAAAACTGACTAAAAAAAATATATATATGTATATATCTAGATATTTTACGTACGTCCTTTTCGTGCAACGATGATCAATATTATATGACAAACTTTGTCGCTCGACGTCCCATCGGAATATCGGTTTTTGCAAACCAGAATCGAAGGCAATTTTGTGCGCTCGCAAAAGTTTCCACTCTGTGTGTGTTCCGTCAGTTTTTTCTATTTCTTCTCCCTCTCTCTCTCTCTCTTCCCTTTTTTCTTTCCCCATTTCCAGTTACATGCGAATCCCCGAACGAATATCGAGTTGAGGAATTTTACCTCCGGATCTTCCCACTTGCCTTTTACTTCTCCCTCACTCTCCTCCTCTCACGATTTCCTTCGCCCCACGAGACTCATCGACAAACGATTACGCGACTTTTCTCCCGTAACATTTTCCTATACCTGTCCACGCTCGCATTCTCACTTTTTCACGATATATCAGGCAAATATTGCGATGTCTCTCAGATTTTAGCGGAGGAAATAAAATTGTGAAAAAAAATGAAATTCCTCTTGTTCGTTTCGTATTTCTCGTAGTTACCCTTAAATTTCCTTCAAATGTAATATATATTTATTTCAACTAACCCTCCGAGGAACTTTTTTCAACGGATTTTTCGTTCTCTTAAATTCTAAAAATTACCTTAACTTTTTTTCCAACTCCACAATTTTTACGTGCCATTTCTCTCCCAGTCAGACTCGAATGGACTGGGAAATGGCTAAAAGTAGAAATTTCTACCGATTCCGGGATACGAAGGGATGAGAAGGAGAGTCTGGGATTTTAAGACTATAATATAGTGTATAAATATATATATATATATATGTGAAAGGCTTTTCCCGGCAAGCCGTTCTTCACCTTCTCGCAGTGCTCCTTTTCCCTCTCGATACCCATTACAAGGTGGACCGGTGGATACCTACCAAGCTAGATCGCGGAGTTTCACCAATTTTTTGACATTGTGCCAAGTGGGTCAGCGTGAGCCAAAATCCTCTTTCACGTAGCCACACGAAACCTCTCTCTATATTCCTCTGTCGTGTCTTTTAACCCATTTCCCTGCTCACTGCCGATGGCCCGCACACTTCTTAACAGATAAACGGTTTATCGATCATAATTTTCTGCCAGACCCTCTTGTTCCTCGAATTTTCTCTGTCTGGATTTTACGAAAATCCTCAAAGTGTATACTTCGATGTGAAAACATACACGAGTCGAAAATTTTCAGAAATTTCTAGAAATATTTTAATTTTTTCCACATGTCACTTTTGTCTTTAGACTTAATATTATTCTTGTTAATATTGAATTATATTATATAATATTATTTTCAAAGATATTTTATTATGACTCACAAATCCATTTTGTCAGTCATTGCACATCCAACCTCTTAATACTTTTTTATAATAATTACATTCCAAGTAGAAAGTAAAATCGTCTATTTGATTTTCACATCTTAATTATATATTTTTTTTTATTTTCCATTAAAAAAAAATTTCAAACGAGTCCTTTGAAAAAAAAAAGAAAAAAAATAAACTTGCGACAAAAATTGTCCAATTCTGTTTGCAGCACAGCACCACATATCTAGTTCCTAATAAATCCTTCGCTTTCACGTATTTCCTCGTGTCTTTACACAACCCTGATAGCAATCATCCCTGTATTCGTTGTTTGCAAATGGAACGATTCCACTTACAGCCATCCAGCTGGAATTAGCAATTCGCGAGTATTGCCTATGTATATATACATATATATATATATATATATATATATATATATATATAAACACATATAGATTTACAGATAAATTATGTAGGCTGCTGCAGAGTGCAAAGCAGTTTGTAGTATAATGCAATGGCATTCGCGTTCTCGTGTATCCCTTGATCGAGGCCAAAATTTCGTATCGAATAGTAAAATGGAGCTGTTGCTCCATTTTACTCATAGACTATTTCCTCTTAGACTATTGCCTAAAAGGAATGAGAAATTTAACGTGAATACCTCACAGAGGATCTTCCTTTATATTATACACTCACAAAGACATTGACCCAAAAGGAAACCATATAGTTCTGTATGAAAACATTTATTTCTATATATTCTAGATATAATGTAGATAACATACGTGAAAGGGATTTACCGTTTTCCTCGATCCATAAAGGCGCATCTGCGTGTCTATGTATGCTAATGAAACGTGGCCATTTCTCGTGGATGTATGTGTACATATATATATATATATTAGAGGATTTCGTGCAAAGCAACAGCACCCACTAATGCCGGAATTATTAATGAGGCCAATTTGGATAACGCGTTTCTGCTATCGTGCGCTAGCGTTCTTCCGCATTCTCGTGTTCCCCAGCTCGCTCGAGTAAAGCCCACTTTACAATCCAATGGATGAACGAAATGTCGAGAATTGTGACAACAATTCTTGTCAACGTTAATTTCCTGTCGCCAGAAGTTAAGCTCGATTTTGAATATTTTTTATAATTGAAAAAAAAATTAATAAAATAAACTGTGTACAACAAAAAAAAATGAGGATATCACAGAAATATTGTTGGTATTTTTTTGGGAGGATTTATATTTATTAACCTGATCAGTGGATAAATATAAAAGCCTTGGAAATTTTAGGTGTCTTATTTTGATTTAAACGGAGCGAATATTAATGTTTATTTCATTTCACTTTTTATTTCATTCCTTTTTTTTAACATTCCATTTAATTGATGGATGTAACATATAATTTAAGTGATAATTTTTATTATTCATTTGATCAATTTAATTTTATTTCGTCATGAATATTTTTCATCGTATTACGACTTCTGTTTATCCGTCCTATCGGGTAAGATAATACATATTTTCTTCCTTAGTAATTAGGCGCTGATAAAGTAATGCCAATTATTTATGCCAGTCGAGAAAAGACGCAAAAATTATAAA
This sequence comes from Dyspetes luteomarginatus, assembly GCA_963669185.1. Lineage (NCBI taxonomy): Eukaryota > Metazoa > Arthropoda > Insecta > Hymenoptera > Ichneumonidae > Dyspetes > Dyspetes luteomarginatus. The sequence continues at coordinate 10,189,780 of OY769903.1, read as the reverse complement.
GCAGAATGAACAATAATGAAGAAGAAGAAGAAGAAGATAGAAATAAGAGTTACATAAATGTGCAAGCTGCAATTTGTCATTAAGCGAGTTGACGAAGCGTAATGTTCAAGAATTGGCCAATTGCCTCAACGCTGCAACGACGAGAAAAGTTAAATAAAAAAGATAAACTTAAAGGAGAGAGAGATAAAAAATAAATTAAAACATCAACGCGAAAGCAAGACACAGAATTGGTCGTGGATTCTCGAGAACGAGGGAGAAACGTTCGCGCGTTCACGTGTCGTGAATTTCACCGAGGACGATCCTCAAGTGAAAACTTGGTCCAACGGATCGTGCTCAAACCAAAACCAGTCAGAGAGAAGAAGCTTTTGCCTCTCTCTCTCTCTCTCTCTCTCCCTTAGCCGAAGGTTTCCTCGTTGAGAAGTTCTCTATGAGCTATTCCTGCGGCAACGTCCTACCCGTATACATACCGCTGCGGCAAGCATATTCCCTTATTTACACGATGAATGTAAGTAAAAATTTACAAGATTTCAGAACAAATGATCCCTGCAAACACTGAAGCCTGTAAGCACGTCTTTGAGAAAAAAGCCAATGCAATATATTTATATATATATATGTACATAAATTATTATCGAAAATTTGTACTATTATGAAAAATCTACACAACTGCAATTTATAGAAAAAAAATGAAAAGAAAATGTACTATCGTTTTGCCAGAAAATTCAATTGCTGGTTCTTTACCTTGGAGAGTTCGTGATGTAATCATTATGATTATTTTATTTTATTTTATTCAAATAAACGGGAGAAGCCCTTTTAAACGGATAGAAATCTAGCCAAAGTAGTATAGAATCCTGAACTCATTTCAATAATGTGAACCCATGACAAGATAATGACCAAAAACTAAATAAATATTATACGGTAGCAGCTAAGGAACTCAAAAAAAAAAGGAGGATATGTGATGTCAGTGATTTAAATGATTGATTAAAAAATTATTTTTCAATTATGTAATTTTTCCTAATCACGTACAAAATCTAAATTTCACCAATATCATTTTCATTACACTCGGGGCGTATTTTATAAAACTCGACGATGTACAATAATTCTTCATTGAAAACATACAATCCTTATTAATCGCGATAAATCTAAATTTCACCAATAATATTTTTTCTGCATTCAGAGTTTTATAAAACTTAAAAAAATATTTTATTCAATATGTTTTCAGCGGGATTAGAAAATTTTACAAATTCTATTTTCTCGACATTCAATAAATATTCTATAAAGCTTGAAAAAAGAAAAATATATATAAATAATAAGGCTTTATTGAATCGTAACCCAAATTGGGTGTAATATTCTTCTTCTCTCTCGAATCTTCGTTAAGTTTTATGCACATTGCCACTCGTCGAACAGTTTCAATAGTAACATTTTCGGGTATTGGTGGAAACTTCGATATCATTGTACCAATGGAACAACATTTTTCCCCAGTCATCTCGAACGTATCTTCTTTCTTTCTCTACTGTTCTTTTATTACAAGATTTCCATCTCGATATAGCAAATGGTAGCGGAAAACGATAGAAGCTCGAGAACCTCCTCGAAGCTCTACGTATAACAGAGACTTTTTCAATCGTACCTCGGGCTACTGGTACAGCTTGAAAAACGCTTTGAGAAATGCTTTGGGGTGTGCTATCGCTCGACCATTTTAAGCTCCACGAGCAGACACGTCGTTGGTCGATGGCATCGAAGGAAATGTTGCACAAGAAAAATCGAAAGACGGAAAAATACATCTGAAGAACGGAAAAAGAACGAAAATGATGACCAAAAAAAAAAAAAAAAAAAGCTCGACGATAAATGCGAATATCCAATTCACCATAAACGGCGAAAAAAAGTCCCGAGAAACAAGGAAAAATGCATAATAGAAAAAGGGACGAGTGAAAGGAGAAAAAAAATTAATAGAGACAGAGATGGAAGATGAGGAAAGGCACCTGCAGGGGATGGACAAAACGGATGTGCACCATTGGAAAATTACGAGAAAGAAAGGAGAAACGTGAGACAATAGAAGCGAAAGAATGAAATAAAGAAAAATCCAGCCAGGAAAAAAATGTGCGTGAGAGACCGGCAGAGCGGGGGGGGGGGCTATACTCGAGGCAATTGCCCGGAAAAACTCGACACGCTAAGGTTGGACAAGCGTTATATGGTTCGTTACGCTGCAGCCGTCGTTTTTTTTTCTTCTTCCATGTGTATGTGTGTGTGTTGGTTTCAGCTCTCCTTGCTGCTTTGGAACCTTCCCGAAGCTTGATACATCATACACCATCATCCTCGACTCGATCTTTTTGGCTCGTGAAAGAAGGAAGAATTGAAGCGAATAGTCTCGAATCGCTTCGAACGCGACGATAAAACTCATTCGAGAACGTCTCGAGAAACTCGGCTTGATATCGATATGCAAAAATGCAATTGTAATTTTAAATATAGACAACGTTATATATTTATATGGAGAGATGTAATATTGATTTCAACAATGGGGATTAAGAATAAAAACATTTTTCCAAATAAAAGTGTTAAAGGATGGAAAAGTTGTGTCGATCATTTTTATTGAATTTTATTGATTCTTGATTACAACCAGCTAATGCAGTTGCGTGATTTTTTACACTATATGAAAATCTAATAAATCTATATATCTATATACGGACGAGGGGATGGATTATATATTTTGTAACGTTTTGTTTCGTTTATTCAAGGCACGAGCCTGTTTGCTGTTGCTGCTCACGAATTTGGTCACTCACTGGGTCTGGCGCATAGTTCCGTTCGCGGTGCTCTCATGTATCCGTGGTATCAAGGACTGACGAAGGACTACAAGCTTCCCGAGGATGACAGACACGGAATCGAGCAGATGTATGGTGAGTTGAAATTTAGGATAGTATATATATATATATATAATTTATATATTTATACTAAAACATGAAAAAAATATATTCTAATGATTTATTGTGTTTGAAAAAAATCATATTTTTCCTTAAAATAGTATTTTTTTCGCCGCGAAATATTCATGTCAATATTGAAATTGGAAATAATAATAGGGAGAAAATTATTTCTGTAATTATTCGAAATTTTCGATCGTTCTTCGTTGTTTTATAAAAATGTTAGAAAATCGATGTCGTTGGCATTGCAAGGGCTGCATTTAGGCAACGCTCGTGACTTTACCACTTTTTTTTGCCTGCCAAGCCGTTAAACTTGCATATTCTTTTTTAGTTCTGTTCACTTGACATCTTTTTTCAATTTTCATAACATTTTATGGATTCAATGGATTTTCATGACAACCCGATTTTTTATAATTACGGTCTAGATATTTCTGTTGGAAAAAACTCATCAGTAAAATAATATTATTTTCGATTGTTCAACTTCAATCGCGAACAATTTTGTACGTAGATTTTGATTTTGTAAAGATTTGTCAAAATTGCAATCTCAGCCCATGAAACCATGAAATGCTTCGAAAATTATCGAGATTTTGTGCAAAAGCAGCGAACCCGAAACCGCAGTATTGCGGTATACCGTATGTACCGTCAAATCAGAATTCCGCCCCAGGTCTTTTCCGCTCAACTTGTACCCGCGTTATCATGGGTAGAAACTCCAAAAGTCACTGAAATCTCCCTTAAAAAATGTGAAAAAAAAAATCGAGCGTTGTAGAAGAAGTTATACTGAGAAATTCTGAAGTTATGGAAAAATCGACTGAGGTCAATTAGGATAGTTGACCCATAGATTATTACAATATCGTAATAATGTTGCACGTAATCTTACAGTAATCATAAATAATTCCGATAAAGCCGATTTTACAGAATTTGTGTATATAAAATATAAAAAAAAAAGCTTGATTTCCCTTTCAATTTTCAACAATTGATGTTCCATTGGTATGCAATTATCGGATAGCCATGAATCCTACAAAAAATCTCGATACTCGTCGTTGAGGTTTTGAAGAATAGACAGTATATCAGTCGTTTGTGCTCGTCCACGTATTTTCTCATAACCCTTTTCACGATTCCAAAGCCTCGATTGCTCTCGTGCATTTCTGCATAGGTCGTACAAGCCCTGTTTTCGCATTGTTCACGAACTTAATAATACAGTAAAGGAAATTCATCAACGAACGTCAAAGGATTCACATTTTCCACAAATTCAAAGCCGACACGGACATAAAAGTTTACATACATCGCCACTGTGTTCGTCCCTTATAGATCCTTCGTCCTTCGCAAATATGGACTTGGGTATTTTATTAAAACTTACATGTTAACATTACAAAAATTATTAAATTTTGCCCGTCTGCCTGCCAGCCCACCGGTCGAAAATACGAGAATATGCATTTCACTGTGTCAAAATCGATTCGATTATATGTGGTATAAATTGGTGGAACAAAAATTAGTCGATATACAGATGATGAATTATTTCCACTTTTTCAACTTTAATTTTTGAATGATTTATTTGGAACGATCAATGCAACTGATCGTCTGTCCCGATTTATTCATCTACACATTTTTTTACGTTACGTATTATTTTCTCTTGGAAAAAATAATTTGTTTTCTCCGTGTACGACGAGCGAGAGGGTCAGAGGGTGAGGGTTGAGGGTGAAACTGGCAGGGACGTGGATACAACGTTGTGTGTTACGTACGTGCCGACTCCGAGATGGAGGCACCGTTACTACTGGGCTGTTCGGGTGAAATGAAACGTGAATAAAATATAAAGAATGACCCAACGGGGCTTGGCCCACGGCATGAACCACGAGACCCCGTGGTGATTTACCGCCATGTTGCACTACACGCCAACTAGAACTGCGAAGCTCCAAAAGCCGCGCGCTCCTTCCCATGAGATTTCAAATGCATCCTCGTTCTTGTTTCTTTTTTCCCCTTTTATGCCTCTGCCTTGCATACTCTACATTCAACACTACTTTTCGCCTGTTTCACGCTATGGACGTTATATTTTTTTCAACAAATAATGTTCTGACAATCCATTTGCCCGTATCCTTAAGCCTGGAACGGTATTACAAAACACTTTTATAGACAATTAATATAATTTATTACCAGTGCAAACTGTTTTTTCTTTTACAAGTTGACAAATATTCACTGGATCAAATTATTATTTATACTATATATATATAGAGTTATAAATTAACAGTTGCATTATTTTAATCCACAACATTTCAGCTACAGCTTCAAAATATTTTTATTTTTTTTTAGACTTGCATACATAATTTAAATCGAGTGCTCATCTTCGCTCGTTCGAATAATTAAAAAATTCCAAAGTAATCAAATTTTCTATTCACAATTCTGATAACTTATATTTAACTTATTAGGGATTGTTTGAATTTTTTTATATTTGCAGATTCCTCCAATTTTGTTAATTTTCTTTTTACTCATGCCAATTTCCGTTTAAATAAACGTAAAAAAATTGTTTGAAGGCTTTAAAATCTATTTTAGCAATGAGAATTAATTCCTCTTGACTCTAACGCTCATCATAAATTACCTCGAATGATTTCACTATCTTTTTTTGCTGTACATCCCATATTTCTAGAGATTTCGTGAAAGAAATTTTGTCATTCAGCAAACACGTCCCAGCGGACAGCATTAAAACGTATTACATAAGCTTTTTTTTTTTAATGCGTTTTTCGTGAATGTACATCACGACGTTTCGTACGTTTCTCAGACCTTTTTTTCGTGTAACACAGTACTTTGAACGAGGGTACCCAACAGCCGGTCATATATTGTATTACATAAATTCATACAGTGTTTTACGCTACCGTGAGATGAGAAAACGGATGTGCATATCTTTCTCTCTCTCCCTGTTTTCCTTTCTCTCTCTCTCTCTCTCTCTCTCTGGCTCTGTCTCTGTCTCCGTCTACCTCTCTCTCTCTCTGTGCCTTCCTCTTTCTCTCTCTCTCTCTCTCTGGCTCTGTCTCTGTCTCCGTCTACCTCTCTCTCTCTCTTTTAACAAGAGCTAACCTCGGAGGGTCGCCTTTTCTCGGTTGCTTTCCACTATACTATCACAATTTCTCTCGAGCTGCAACACCGTCAACCGGCTTCGTTTTCATTAAGGAACCTCGGGTAATTATTTAGCCTCCGCCCGTCAACCGCTCGACTTTATCGCTTTACCTCCTCCCACTACTCGTTCGTGCCAGCAGAGAGCTTTTCCCACAGGCTTTTCCAACCCAACGACCAAGAACACAGACGTATAGAGAATCCTGCCCAGAACCACGAAGACTATTTCTTCGTCCTTGTTTAAGGTCACTTCGCTGCTGTTTTTCTCTTGTTTTACCTCATTCACTGCACTCGCAGAGAAAAATCCTTTTCATCCATGAACCCCGAAGAACTTTTGTTCCATTATATTTGGGATGTATGATTTTTTTTTTAATAAGGAATTATTATATTTTACGTTTAGTTAAGTATCAGGGTGTGTCAAAAGTCTCAGTAAAACATTCTAATAGGTGTCTCAATAACCAACGATGCACCAAATGGATAAATAGTGAGCCACCCTTTAGGCTCATTGCCAGAAAACCCTTTTTTCGCGAAAAGCATGAATAAATTTAAAAATAAAAATAAGAAGAATCCTTCCCAGAACCAAGAAGACTATTTCTTCGTCCTTGTTTAAGGTCACTTCGCTGGTGTTTTTTCTCTTATTTTACCTCATTCACTGCATTCGCAGAGAAAAATCCTTTTCATCCATGAACCCCGAAGAACTTTTGTTCCATTATATTTGGGATCAATGACTTTTTTTATTAATAAGGAATTATTATATTTTACATTTAGTTACGTATCAGGGTGTGTGAAAAATCTCAGTAAAACATTCTAATAGGTGTCTCAATAACCAATGATGCACCAAATGGATAAATAGTGAGCCACCCTTTAGGCTCATTGCTAGAAAACCCTTTTTTCGCGAATAGCGTGGATAAATTTAAAAATAAAAATAAAACGCGAGGCTGGGAGATAAAAAATGTTTAACTTTTGCTGAAAAATAGTTTACTTGAGATTCAGGACAATTGCAATACTTTTTGCAATTGAATCGCTTTTGATATGATAGCGGACAATTTCACATAATTTTCGTTTTCATTCTGTTTAATTTTTTCCATACTGCTTTTATAGCCTACTCGTTTCACAGACTTTCCCACCATTGTGTCTCCTGAAAAAACTAAACGATCGCCAGTAACTATTCAACTTTTTTCAATTCATCATTTTCCGATAATTTCTCCCTTTATTGTCACGTGCAAATGAATATGACACAATTTCTGTGCTGCTCAAACTATAAGACAAATTAACATAAAAATATTTGTATCCAATTTGAGTACCTATATGTATTAAAGGCTTTATGATATTTTGATGTCATTTGTTTAGTTGTAAACCTCGATAAAATAACTTGTATTAACTTTAAGGATGAGGCAACAACAACGTGACCTATTTTTTCGTGACAACAATATGTACTATGTGTATGATCAATTTTTTGCGATATCACAAAAAAATTTACACTTTTAGATCAATTTTAGAGTTTTTTTTTAAATTGCTTGACCATCACGATTTCTAATCAAGCGATCAGCTTAAAGATTTCAAATTTGGGGAAATCTGTGACTTGCTGGCGAGGTCACCTATCTCTAAGTTGAATCAATTCTATTTAATTGAATTTGCTTCAACGTCATTAATACGTCTTAATTATTTATTCAATTACTAAAATTGATCGAATCTATAGCGAAACTCAACTCCAGTGATATTTGTGATTTAAAACAAAAAACATTTCCGATAGAGGAATATTGTCAATTGGCAAAATTGATGAAATTAGGATCGTACTTTAGTAAATGCCCCCTTTCATGTTTCCAATCGCCTCTATTACTTTACCACCGTATTATATATATATATATATATATATATATATATATATATATATATATACATGTATGTATATAGCCCGATTTTACTTTAATGTCCGAGGACTTTTGGCCTGTTCTCTCAACCACACAGCCATTGAAGATCGCTGAGGATCCCACAGGGCAAGCTCGAAATTAGAGACGCTACTAGAAACCCGAGTGGTGTGCACCGTTTGATCGTCCACGATCAAGGAAGTTAACAGCTTCACTACTGGACTCTTTGGAAAGGGGAATCATTCCTCTCTCTTTCTCTCTGTTTATCTCGATCCTTGGTGTCTTGCTCTCTTGCTCTCTCGCTCTCTTGATCTCATCTCTATATCTACGATCTACGAAACTTACTGTACCATCAACTAGTTTCACAGTACACCTACAATTACAGCCTGTCTATAACTTTCAAAGTATAAAACGAGTTTAGTTTACGATTAGCTCGTACAATGGTAATTAATTTAACGATCGTGGTATACAGTTGATGGACCATAGATTGACAATTTGGAATTCAAGGGTGAAAACCACTTCAGGAAAACATACTGACACACATGCTAAATAACTACTCGTAGCCAATTAAAGTAAAATATATTTACATTGCTACGAGAGTCACATCGAGTATACTCAAACATCAAGTTTTTCCTTTATATAGTACCATTTCTACTATAAACACAACTCAAACTACTCAATAAATTATTGGTCTGGAGCCAATATGGGATGATGGATCGTAACCACTCATGCAATTACCAGGCATGTACCACGTTCTTTTTTTTGGCTAGATGTTAAAAAAATTTTAAGCCACTGCATCTCTGTGTGCATATTTTTTTCTCGGGTATTACGAGAATGTTTTGGCTTAGTCGGTAATCATAAAATTACCAGGCATGTACCACGTTCTTTGTTGCTGGCTAGACGTTAAATTTTTTTTAAGCGACTGCATCTCTGTGTGCATATTTTTTTCTCGGGCATCACGAGAATGTTTTGGCTTAGTTGGTAATCATAAAACACGATCGGCATTACTCAAATCTTTATTATAAACTAGGAGAGGAAAATTGTTGGGGATAAATCGAACAAATGAGTCTACGTGTCTATCAAGCAACTACGAGGATAGAAATATAAAACTGGACCAAAAATTCTGGCAAGTGTTTTATGACGGTCAATGTGGAATCAAATGTCTCATTTCTTCTTAAAAAAAATTAATCATAATAAACATAAGCAGTGTAAAAATTAAATGAAATATCATCACTTGAAGTACGACAGAATAAATAAAAAAAAATAAGCAACAATGAATAATAATGATCTTGACAAGATTCACCCATCGTCAAGATAAATTTATCACGAATTTTTCACGAACTTTTTTTCATGAATAAATACTTGTGTTATTTGTGTAACTATTTAAACATAAAAAAAAATACCTCAACCGCAACTTTTTGTCTTGGATATATATTAGAACTTTTTTAAAAATTTTAATGCAAATTTGCAATAATAAACAAAAAATTCTAAACTGAACTGATAAACTGATGACTAGAAGCTTCAGCATGGCGGAATCCCTCGAACGTCTAAAGCCCTGAGGACCTATTAATGACCGAGCTAATTAGCTACACACTCCCACGCTTCACGGTTATACGGTGAAACCAACAGGGATATATAGCAGACCCCTGCTTGTTCCATTTGCTACTGGGGTTGGTGTTCGACGATCCCTCAAACTCCAGACGTCGTCTTGCCAATAATCCCTTCGATGTTCCCAGCAATTACGGCTGTGAATATCATCATCCTCACTCGAGCTTTCAACAGGGAATAATCGATCAACGTGCAAATATAAAAAACAAAAAAAAAAAAAAATTGATGCAAATTACAACTCGCACATTCATTATTCATAATTTTCTACCACTACTAATCCTTCTCTATCAACAAGCAGTTTTCTTCATTTTGGCTTCTCCTCATAGAAAAAGTTTTGTAAATGCAGAAAAGAAGAGAAACTAAGTAATTCGCAAGATTCTATGTACACCTTTCTTCTCTAACTTATAATTATCAAACTGTCCCTAGTTTGATAATTATAATGGAGATTTACATGGTTCTAAGTCCTCGAAGAATTACTCAAAAAAAAACAAAATTTCCTCGTATCCATTACTCATTTCCGCCAAATTCCATGGCACGCATACTAGATTCTGTGAGAATTTCTAGCTCGACGGATCGAAATTGGCGAAAGTTAAATCACTCATGATTTTTCGTGAAAAATTTAATTCCAGCAAAAAGCTCAATACTTGGGTCATAATTGAACTGTAAAAGTGAAACACACATGGGTCTTATCCTGCCTTTATCTTATTTATGGGTCTCCCAAAAGTTATCGAGCTGTTATCAAGTGTTCGGTAAAAAAAAACTTCCACTTGTCGGCTTGAAGATTCGCGTATCGAATCGAAAAAATGAAGAAACATGAGGGTTTACTACTAGTTTTACTATAGACTTTTTAGTAATATATATTTTTTTTCTCATTGACTCGTCAATTTTTTATTTCACGTTCAGTTTAGCAAATTTTTTTCGGCTAGTAAAATATTCTCTCGAAATTGGTAATTTACGTAACGCTGTGGAATCGAGCGAATCGCATTACGTGAGTATCCACCGTCTATATTTTGTGTGTAGAACAATTTTTTTAGCTGACCATGTGCGTGATACACAGTTTTAGCCTTATCGGGGGGTTAAAATCACTTTTAACCAAGCCGAGTCCCGCTGGACTGCATAATAATATCCATACAATTTTACGCGGTTTGCCTGTGGCATTACCGATAACGCGTATCTCACGGAATAGTTTTACAAACCGCTATGTGCACGACAGATTGGCTGATAATGAATCTATAATGATAAATTCACTTCGAAACATATACAGTGCATTAAAGCGAGTGGCTTTGGATGTAAATCATTATCAGATTTTTATCAAATCCATGTAATACATCGTCTACATAAATATTCACATGAAAATATATTTATATATAGCAGGTTATTCTAGTATTAAAAAAAAACCAAAAAAACCTAAAAATTTTTGCAATTTTTTGCATATTGCATTCTCGTAAAGAAAGCTTTGTTTTCATGAAAACAAAAAATCGAGTTTTCAATCCCAGAGCTTTAAAAATATTCCAAAACGTCGAATGACGTACTGATTAAATATCCAGATGAATGTGTGTGCTTGTGGGTTTATGCACAATATGCACAATATTCAAATCTCTATAACTCGAGTTGAATATTTAATAGAAATTGAAATTTTTTGAAAAATGTCTGTTTACGCCCACAATTTTTCGAGTTGTTGGACTTAAACTTTGTCGAGAAATGGACTATTATTTAAGATATTTTATAATATTTTAAATTTTTCGCAAAGTCTGACTGATACACCCTCTACCCCGAATTAACTTTCAGGTATTTATATTAAACTTTTTTCATGAATAAAGTGATACTCGTTAATGTTTGGTACGAGATCTGGGACAAGATTGTTCAAGGGTTCTTAATTTTATGAAATTTCAAGCGAATCTATCCAGCTGAAATGAAAAGGGGTGGAAACCAATAAATTGAAACGTGCTCACATTGCTAATTTGCTCAAATTTAGGAAGCTTTCGATATAAGGAAGTAAAAATTAAGGAAAGTACTTGTTGCTAGAGGCTTCGTTTATATGAATAAATTACCAGAAAGCAGTGTGAGGCGTTTAAAATTTTCACGTCTTTTTAATACATCTTAATACATTTTTTTTCTTCGCTCTCAATAATTCTTTTGTCCGTGAGATGTAAAATGATAAAAAATAGGCATAATTTTTAGAAAATTTGATCAATTTTTTCCCCATAGCATATTAAAAAATGTACCATAAACTTTTCTTTTTCAAATTTTTATCATGTCATTGTTTTCAAAAAAAAAATGTCGTAATTTTGTGAGGTGCAAGTTGTAAAATTGAGAGTTAAAATTTTTGGCTTTCAGGGGCATCCGAGGAAAAACTCTGGTCGAATTTACCGGGGGGCCAAGCGCCACCGGAACGTCCGGCTGCCAGGACAACCACGACGACAACGACAACGACGACAACCACAGCACCGAGAACAACGACCAGCCGAAGACCATGGAGAACGCGACCTACACGACCAAATCACTATCCCGACGACAGATATGGACGTCCGCAGGATCGTTACCCCATAAAGCCTGATTACAGAACCGAGAGGCCAGAATATCGACCGCCAAAACCACGAAAACCTCACAGGCATCATACAACTACGACGACGACGACGACAACCACGACTATCTCGCCAACGCACAGGCCAAGGCATCGTTATACAACTATACCGAGAAACAACATCCCTGACAAATGCGACACTACCTACGATGCCATTAGTATCATAAGACGAGAAATATTTATCTTCAAGGGAAGAGTAAGTTTTTAATTTATAATTAAATCAAATTTCAACGATACAGCGCAAAATCTTTTACAAAAATCTTCAGCTTATCGAGCTTTTTATACATACGCAGCTGCCATTTTTTGAAAATGACTTTGTTACAATTTTCGAATTTCAAGACCTCTCATATTATTTTAATATATTTACTTATAGCAAATTTTTAAATTGTAGATGCTTATCTCATCTAAACTTATGGTAATTGTTTGCATCCCCTAAAAAGATTTTTAAATTCTTACAAAAATATTTCATACACTTTTTATAGAACCTGAGAAAATACTTAACGGGGCTCAAAATCTTTTACAAAAATTCTCAGCTTATCGAGCTTTTTATACATACGCAGCTGCCATTTTTTGAAAATGACTTTGTCACAATTTTCGAATTTCAAAAGCTCCCATATTATTTTAATAATAAGCTTCAAATTGTTTGCATCCTTTAAAAACATCTTTAAATTCTCTTAAAAATATTCCATGCATTTTTTATAAAACTGGAGAAAATATTTAAGGGGTCGATAGGCTGAAAAAATCAAATCAGAACTACGATGCTATTTGACGAAATGCTGTTCTGTGCGATTGGAAATGTGTATTATTTAATTTTTGTAATATTATCTTGAAAAAAAAAAGAATCCGACGAAAAAGTTTTCGGTGCATTGCGTGACTGACGAGGGGTGAGAGAACATTTCTGATTTATTTTTTTTCGATTATTTTCAGTATCTCTGGAGGATAGGAGACAATGGACTTTACGAGGGTTATCCTGCTGAAATAACGCGTCTCTTCAATCTTCCGGAAGATATCGATCACGTGGATGCCGTTTACGAGAGACTCGACAAGAAAATTGTCTTCTTCATTGGACGATATTACTATGTCTTTGAAGCCAACAATCTCGTGCCTGGCTATCCAAGACCGATCACAACGCTTGGCCTGCCGAGAACCATCGAAAAAATTGACGGTGCTATGGTCTGGGGACACAACAGCCGAACTTATTTCTTCAGTGGTACAATGTACTGGAGGTGAGTTTGTCATGCATTTAATTTTGTGCTAAATTTGTGCAAATAGTTTTTTTTTTTAAATGTATTATAATTCTTCCTTATTATTTTATCCTTTTCGCGTGCCTAATAAATTATAAACAATAAGATTTTTGGATAAAAATCAAATTAATAAATAATTTTCTTTCATCAACAGGTTTGACGAATCTGTAAATTTCGTCGAACTGGATTATCCGAGAGACATGAGCATGTTTGCCGGAGTTGGATATAATATCGACGCAGTCTTCCAATGGAAAAATGGTCAGTAAAAGAATGCATCTGATAATAATAATAATAATAATAATAATATGATCATTTTCATACGCTGTATTTTAGTTCATTTGTTTAAACGTTTAATTTCGAACGTACCTTTTGAGATTTAAAAAAAAGTATCTCTTCATTTGTATAACGTTGCAATGTTGTTTTTTTTTTTTTAAATTTTTTTTTTCATATTTTCAGGCAAGACGTATTTCTTCAAAGGCAAAGGATACTGGGAATTTGATGATCTGCGAATGAAGGTTGCCCACGAGCGACAAAAACTTTCAGCACCATTCTGGATGGGTTGCCCACCGGAAATGGAGACAAATGATGTAGATCTTCCACGAAGATCAAAGGTTATTTTGAACGGTTCGCAGAGGCCAAAGATCGCGAGTTTCCTCATCGTCGTGACTCTCAGCCTTTTGGCGTCAAACGCGAGGATAACGTAGACGAATTATTTTTCGTTTCCTCGTAATTTTTAGCGATCATTAATATCAAAAGGAATGCGATCGAGGGCAACGTTAAAAAAAGCTTGTAAAAGTAACTTTTGTCAAACCATAAAGTGTATACGAATAGCTTGACGCGTTCATTTGAAAGACAAAAAAAAAAAAAAAAAAAAAAATGTATACCATTCGACATTCTCGCAATACCATGTGGGTGTCGGTGCTGGTATGTATGTGTGTGTGTATGTGTATGTGCGTGCATGTTCATTGCTTTTGCGACCGATAACACGAATAAAAGGAAAAAGAAAAAGAAAATAAGATACAAAAGTATAAAAATACAAAAAGACAATCATCAGCTTCATTACTGATTTATTTGCGACTCGAATTTCTGTAAACGTAATACTGCCAAATAGTAAAGAACGGAAAGAATTTTTCTTCGTTCAGGAATCGTCCATTGATGCTCCAAAGTCGAGTATGCTATTGCATTTCTCAGCGGCTATTTTTATACAAACATTTTGAAAAAAATATATGTATGTTTTTTTTTTTTTTTTTTTTTACATATTATACAAAAATTTTAATCGTTTAATTTAATATTTAATTTATAACCGAATTTTTCTACGGCAAATCGATTGCGATCACGTTCAAGAACAAGAAAAATTCCGAAACGTTGATCGCGCAGTTGTACCACACGTTCATATACGGCGTGACGAGCACTTGAAAAAAAAATTAAAAAAATTAAAAAAAAAACGATGAAGTAGACGAAAGAGTGCATCAGTTTTATAAACTGTGATATTTTAATATTATTAAAAATAATAAAATTCTAGCTAGCAAATATATTACTACGGAATAGCGATTATAATGTATATTGTATATGAATAACTAATGAGGATGCGGAAGAATGCATCGTCCAGTATAAATATAGACGTAATTTCGCAATCCGGAGCGAAAATACTTAAGGCGATGTAAAACTCAGTGACAAAGCCACGTTCCATCATTTTCTCAGTGACTTGATTTTTTGGATAAAACCAAGTGACGTTTTCGTGCGAAATGAACAACTTGATTTGCTTTTATATACGAAATATCAGCCGTTTCTAAGAAATTTGGGAAACATCGCTTCGTTATCGACTGAGTCAATCTGGCGCAGGATCCAGCCTGTTTTGTATCACCTTAAGATTATGTGCAATGTCGATGGAGCCGCCATATGAATGGGAGAGAGGAGAGGTATTTGCATTTTCCTGTCCCATTTTCCGGCTAAACGGTTAATTTTTTTGGCAAAAGATGAGAGGAGTGAACTATGGAATGATTAGAGCCGGTACATCGTTTTTTGCACCAGCCCGGAAGATCAAACGTTTTGGAGAAAAATGTACGGAATTTTTCGGATCAAGTGAGTTCTTGTACATTGTCTTCAGGTCGCGTGAAAGAGGTTGGAGTCTGCGCGAGTTCGAAAAAACCGCCTCCTATAATTCAGGCGACCATAAACGAGCGAGAGAGAATAATATAAACCTATTTCAGACGCGATCGGTCCAATTATGGATCAATAAAGTTTTTTATATGTATCAGATGTACAAAAAATAAAAACAAATATCAAAATGAACATCAATCGCATATTTTCCTGTTGAGTACGATATGATTTCATTTCCAGCATTCAGAGAGACTGTAGCCCTTTTGAGATTTAGGGTAAAGGATTAAAGAACTATGAACACGATTACAAAAACTCGTCGATTTTATTATCCATTTCTTCAAGGCAATCAACAATATTATTTTATCGTTAAGTTTTCCGTACTTGCATCGATCCGTGCATTTTTTATTGTTGTATATTTCAATCATCAATAATTATAATTTAAGAACGCAATTTAGGGGGTGAGTATGGTTTTGGGCATCAAATGTACAAAAAATAAAAACAAATATCAAACTGAACATCAATCGAATATATTCCTGTTGAGTACGATATGATTTCATTTCCAGCATTCAGAGAGACTGTAGCCCTTTTGAGATTTAGGGTAAAGGATTAAAGAACTATAAACACGATTACAAAAACTCGTCGATTTTATTATCCATTTCTTCAACGCAATCAACAATATTATTTTATCGTTAAGTTTTACGTGCTTGCATCGATCCGTGCATTAGTTGTTGTTGTATATTGCAATCATCAATAATTATAATTTAAGAACGCAATTTAGGGGGTGAGTATGGTTTTGGGCATCAAATGTACAAAAAATAAAAACAAATATCAAACTGAACATCAATCGAATATATTCCTGTTGAGTACGATATGATTTCATTTCCAGCATTCAGAGAGACTGTAGCCCTTTTGAGATTTAGGGTAAACGATTAAAAAACTATAAAGACGATTACAAAAACTCGTCGATTTTATTATCCATTTCTACAATGCAATCAACAATATTATTTTATCGTTAAGTTTTCCGTGCTTGCATCGATCCGTGCATTTTTTGGTGTTGTATATTGTAATCATTAATAATTATAATTTAAGAACGCAATTCAGGCGGTGAGTATGGGTCCCAAGGATTGAGGGATCGGAGCGTTGCCTGAACGATTGTGTCGACCTCGGCCATTGCACCTATTCCCGTATCACCGCACATCAGGGTCTTCGTTATGCAGCTTATTTCCTTGTATCCCCAGGACTTGAGCCTATCGACCTTGAATAAAGAAACAAACACAAAATTGAATTAATTTTAGCGTTGAACGAAATGAAAATAAAAAAATGTGAAAAAGATCTTAAAAAATTAAGCTATTTCTACCTGAGGGGCAGTAACCGGATGTTCCCACATCATCGTATTCATAGCCGGACAAAACAACAATGGCTTACTTGAATCCCATGCACGTGCGACGCAAGTCAATATATTGTCGCAAATACCATTTGACAATTTTCCCAATGTATTTGCATCGAGTGGAGCAATGAGAAATAAATCAGCCCATTTGGCAAGATCAACGTGAAGAACAGGATCTCCACGACCTTGCCAGGCTGCCCATTCAACGGTATCCGAAAGTATTTGAGTACCAGGTGGTAATTCGGCATCTTTGAGAAAATGCTTAGCGTGCTCAGTCACGACGACTCGAACATCCAAATTGTGCTGCCACAATTTGTCACATAATATTGGCAATTTTATCGTTGCCACGCTACCGGTACAACCAATGAGAACCTTTTTTCTTGATGCCATTTTTATTTTTTATGTTTTTTCGTTTTCTGTTTGTCGATAATCACGATTTTTTTTTCCTTTTCAATCTAAATTGCTTCTTCCTTATATATTGAGCTTTATTTATTATTGTTAAATTCTAAGCGCACTTGCGAATTTTTCTTCGTGCACGAATGTGCTGCCGTCTCGATCACCTAAGCGTATTGTTACTAATAATCACGTGACCGATTTTTTATTATTTTTTTTTTTCGTGTGTATATTTATAGATATTGTAGATAGTATGTGTATCTTTTATCATATAATATATAATATATTCGTTTGAATATGCATATCACTTTTGTGTATTATAACAATTGCATGTATGTATATTTATATATATTGATATCGTTGAGTCTGGTAAAGTTTTCGTAGATTGTAATTCCTTCTGGCTTAATTGAAACTTGACGTTTATTCTTCTCTCCCACTTGCTTTCTTTACACAAATTAAATTTTTCTTCTTTTTCATATATCTTTATCTCTCTCTCTCTCTCTCTCTACTTTACGGTGTTTTCATTTGCATTAACAGAAACTAGATTTTTTGAGGAAATATCAGCGTAATAGCAGTTAATAGCAGTTTTAAATTGCAGTTACATTATTCATTGTTTATTCGTTTAAGTGAGAGATATGGAATTTATGTTCCATGTGTTTGGATCTTCTATGGTGTTGTGTGGGTTTACAACAAAAAAACGAAAAAGGAAATTAAACTGGTACTCGCTATAATTTTTCGGGCTATAAATTCTGATAATTTTACGAAAATATGCCCATTTGATTAAACAATGTAGACTTTTTATAACTGTTTTATCAATAATATAAATTCGAGCTTTGCTCAAAGCCACAAACAAGATCTAACAATCAACTATCAACAATTTTCTATTTTTTTTCTTTCACTATGAATTTATCTGTATACCTCTTAAATCAATTCTAAGCTCTCTAGTGTACTCAACATTGCCATTTGGCGATTATATTATTATTATTCTCAAAGGCTCACAAAAGAACTCTACCAATCTACTACAAACTTTGGACGCTTAATTTTTTTTTTTGTTTTTCGATATAGATATCACTCTTGAATTTTCTTCTATCTCTCTCGATGATCTAGAGAATTTCGCTATTTGGTTCGCGACGATAAATCGACGGGATTCGAAGATATTTGGGTTTATAACGCGATCGTTCGGCAGCCTCAATAATCCCACAATTGTTATTATTATTATTATTTGAAATTTGTATTGATTTTTTGTTTGTTATAACGCGATCGATCAGTAGCGTGATTAAATCCGTAATGATTATTATTACTTGAAATTTGTATTGATTTTTTTCTGTTATTATTATTATATTAACTGCGGTGTATCGTTACGTCTCAGTGGTGGCTACTTTGTCCTCTTCGTTGAATCCGAGTTTCGACCATTCCTCACGAGTCATGAGATCGTTGTCCATCCTACATCCGAGATACTCTTTTGCGGTATCTCTGCACGGTGTATTGTTGCTCTTGTTCTCTTGAAGGCAGCGCATGTATTTAATCATAACACGTTTACAATATCCCTGATGATCGAGGGGAAAACTGCCCTTTAGGGGCGCCGTAGGTGTAAAAGTCTTTTGTGAAAACGTGTACGAAGACATCACCGTACTTTGTCCCGGACATATGTGGCATAAACTCACGCGTATTTGAGTAAATTTATTGCAAATGAAACGGAGCTAAACGCTTGGTCGTTGTTTATTAATACACAACGACGAATATTATTTAATTGATATCGTCGTCCGTAGGATTTTACGTAGCAGACAGAATCGACAGTGATTAAGAAAGTTTATCAGAGTGGATAACTCAGGCAACATTTTTGGAGGGCCTGACTTTATACAGGATTTGGGTGCTGAACGGGATTTAGACGATAGATGGCGCAATACAACAATTCTTTGATTTGGGCGCGTAAAATGTGCAGAAAAAATGTATTCAAACGTTTACATTGTTATGCGATGTTCATTCTACATTGGTGTATATGCATTTGGATCAAAAATACGAAATAAATCGTCTGTTTGAACCCTGCCTTGTAGACCCATCCATTGATCATCGATAATTCCATTTTCAACATCATTAGGGTACAGGATACACCCAGCGATGGTCACACCAAAAGCTAGCCAGTACATTGCCTTAATGATAATTTTATAAAAGGAAAATATGATTGATAAAAAAATAGGGATTATTATTTCATTGAGTATTTGGTTTACGATCGATATTATATACTTTGATTCCAGTTGAAAAACTGATCCAAGATTTTCCATCACGGCGACTCTTTGGATCCACTGCTTTTTCTCGATTCTTTATTGGTAGAGAGTTTATTATTCCGTTGAACGGCATTATTTTTTGAATAATGATTATATTTCAAAATAATCATTACTTATTTTACTGCATCGTACACTATTTTACAGTAATTTCGACGTTTTGCCAAAAAATTAGTCAATTTTGACAGAAAATTTGTTGTTTCAAGGCCGTCGCAATATTAGCTCGATCTATCAAAAACGATTTCTGACGCGACTTGCAATATTTATAAGAAAAATACAATCTCGTGAAGCACTTTTTTTTCCCAACTTCATCTCTGTATTACATTCGTAAATTACCTATATATTTTTTTGTTTCATATTGCCTTTGAAATTGCGTGATATTTATTTTATTTCTCACCCTATCGTGCTCGCCCGTTTGTAAATCTCAATAACCGGCATAAAATTCAGCTGGTACAACAGGGTGCTGTAATTATCCCCGGCAGCCTGCCGCGAAGACGCAAACTCTCATATTCGTTGCCTGTCTCTCCTATTCTTGCCTCAATGATTATAACTAACGTATTCTTCAACTTTGGCGCGAACTCCTTCGTTATTCCCCTTTTGAACTTTCATGGTACATTTTTTGGCTAGATCCGATTAATCCAATAATCTTACGAGGTACGTGCTAATTACTCAAATCGTCATTTAATGACAGCAGAATCGAATTTGCAATATTGATTTTCCTCGTATAACTAATCTTTTTCTTACTCCCTGCTCTTTCTCTTGACGAACGTCACATAACCTTTCCGGCTGTTTTTTTTTCCATTATCAAGGTCATTTAAACAATGATCAACGGCTTAGATACAAAGACAGAATGTTATTGTAAACTTCCGGTGGTCATTAACCGTTAATAAATTTATGTTCGTAAGATATTAAAATAATATTATATGAATGTTGTAGAATGATGGACGATGCTGCGACTGCACGTTTAAAAACATACGTGATAGACAGTAATGATGCACTCGAATTAAAATTAATTCGCAAGGAACAGGATCTCGAGGATGAGGAAACAACATTCAGTCCAGAAATGTCCCACCAGGTATTTGGTGATAGGTAAATTTATAAATTACACCAAATTTCATGATGTCTCAAATAATTAATGGAAACGCTTTTCTTATACCGCATTTATATTTTTGTCATCAGTGAGACCATTTTTGGCTACAAAGATCTACGAGTAAAGCTTTACTATAGTGCTGGATCACTTGAAACATACCTGGGAATGAGCTATTCTGAGAAGCTAAACAAGCAGATGTATGAGGGTGTAGAGCCAGATGAGGTTTTGTCCAAAGTTTCGGAAAAATTGGCTCCACAGGTACACGATAGTATCGATTCGTTCATAACAGCACTGCATAACGATGATAATTTCAAGCCATATGGAGAGTTACTGCACTCTTTCACAATAAACGGTATTAAGAACTTTATTTTCATTATATCGATGATTAACGACATGAAATAAAGCTAAAACAATTAGACAAATTTATGAATATCAAATATTTTTTCATCCAGAGTCTACAGTTTATACTTGTAAATTTCATTTCCTACTTAATAGACATATTTTCTCCAGAAACTTGAGGTAATATTTCTTTTGGATAATTCATTAAGTGGCTTGTTTGATGAAAAGTATTCTTAATTTTCTAACAACTGGAACAGAAACAATACATTTGTATCACTGGGATATACTAAAATTTGGGTTAATTTTGTAAATTTGATAAGAATGTACATGATACATTATTAAGGTGGAACAATACTCTGTCTGTAAAAATTCTGTGTTCGTATTTCCTCTGAATATTTCGAAAAACGTGGAGCTCTAGCCATTCTAATAATTTCAAAGATAACAATCTTATTTAGCTCAAAATATGAACCGTTTTGGAGAAAATGGGAAAACCACAAACAGCTCTTTTGCACTTAACGTCACTTGGTACATCTACCATTTCACCTTAAATCAATTCTAGTCGGGATTTGCGAGTATTTAATGGTGTTTAAAAAGAATAAAAAATTGTTTCAGATGATGGTATTAGCCGCCAGTTTGAAGTATACAAGGCTGATATGTCTTACAAGGGTTTTGCCACTTATAATCAGCGTCTCCAGACATTTCTTCTGTGGTACATAGACGCGGCAAATTTTGTCGATGCTGATGACGATCAGTGGCATTACTTCAACATGTGAGGATAATCGAAATTGTTGGGTAAAACACAAAATTCGAAAGTGCAATAAAACATTTTAAAAGTATTTTTCCTCAATCAGGTTTGAGAAATACATTTCGACATCCGGTTCGACTCGTTATGGGACAATTGGCTTTGCCACGGTCTATCAGTATTACGCATATCCGCATCATACGAGACCGCGTATAGCTCAGGTCTTAATTCTGCCACCGTTTCAAAATTTGGGACTTGGTACACATTTGGTAAAAGCAATTTATCGCGAATACGTGGGAAGGAGTGAGGTCAAGGATATTACAGGTAAAAATAACAAGGACAATTTTTAACAAACAAAAAGTAACAATTATTTGCCATATTTTATTTCGTTTTTTTTCTCTTCTTTTCAGTCGAGGATCCATCTCTGAGCTTTCAACGTTTGAGAGACTACGTGGATGCTTTAAATTGCACGACATTGCCGAGTTTTGGGAGAGAATTATTACTTCAAGGCTTTAACAAAAATATGGCACTCGAAGCTAGAGAAAAGTTCAAGATCAATAAAGTAATTTAATGCAAAATTAACGTCGAATTTCCTCCCAAGTACAAAATTGATAAATCAATTTTTTTTTTTTTTCCACAGAGACAAGCCCGAAGAGTGTATGAAATTTTGCGATTGCGCTACACGGATTTGTCGAACGAGCAAGAATATCGCGAATATCGTCTCGATGTGAAAAAACGTTTAAATGTGCCGTTCAAAAGAGAACAACATGATCAGAAAAAGCTCGAGGCTGCTTTAAAGAATCTCAACAAGCAGGGAAATGTAACACTTCCGGCGGGCGAGCAGCGTATGCAACTTTTGGAAAAGGATTATCGCGCGCTCGAGGAGGAATACAAGCGAGTCATCAAACGATTGGAGGAAGCATCGGAGCAGTGAGAATTCATTCGCACTTTAATGGAGACGAGGTAACGCGAAGTGATAATAAATAATAAAAAATTAAAAAAATCGTCCCATAGCCCCAAGTGAGTGTCGATCACATTCCAGGAAGATGTGCGCGACGTGTCATCGTTATAAAGTCTTAAAGACTGTTTTGTGGAAAAATCAATTTTCATTTTCATTTTTCGTTAATTCATTATTTTTTTTTTCTTTTGCTAAATTATGTCTTGTCATTTTTATATCATCCAGTGAAAATCTGTACTATAGATAATATACCTGTTAATGTACATCAAAACGAAACGAAAAAATAAATAAAGTTTCTCATTCACTCGTATATTCGCATTTGAAACTATTTTTTCCGGATATAAAATGAGATTAAATGAGAAAAGCGATAACTGATCGACACCGAGTAATTAAAAAGAATAATTGACGATTAGTTATATGATGCAAGATCAAAGGTTTATGAGCAAGCAATAATTACTCGCTGCTGCCCGCAGCTTCGCACATTTTGAATCAGTAAAAATATTTTATCTCTTTTTACTACCCCCTTAAGGGTTGAATTACGAAAAATCCCTTTTTAGTGGATACCTATACGGCATAGAAGGAAAGTAGTCCCCAAATTTCATGGTTTTTGGACCAGGGGTGGAGAGGCTGGACGTTGATTTGTCAGTCCGTTCAGTCAGTCATATTTTCCTTTTATGTATATATATAAAAGTATATATATATATGTAAATTAGGACTTTGGTAAATGAACATTGAGCAAAGTGGCATGAAGAGCTTTTTAGCAGGACGTTCAAAATCATCCTCTCGTTATCCGCGATACGTTTTTTTTCTTCCTGTTTCATTATATTTTCTGTGGCTTTTTTTAATTAGTCCAGTAATTAATTAAGCAAAACTTTCCAACAGCACTGAGCTACACTCTACTGGGTGGGAGATTGTCGGTTCTTGCCTTTGCCACACTTGAAGGAATTTTAATTTTCCCTGGAGCTTGTAAACACGAAGCGCACGAGCCCCAATTTATTTTACCGCGAGTAGAGAGAGAGAGAGAGAGAGAGAGAGAAAGAAAGAGTGCTTTAAAGGGGGTATGCGTGGAACTCGCGTTCGTTTCGCCTAGATTTACGAGCGTTTATGGAAAACCGAGTTTTGATCCCTTCCAAAGGGGTTGCAGCGAATTCGAACTCTGGCGGCGTGAGAAAAGGGCTCAAAAGTTTCACTCGATTGTCGTTTCCACCGAAAAAGCTTGGAATGGTAAATTTATTATTTCAGGCAAGTCGTAAGACCTTGGAAAGTTGCGAGTCTCGTTGAGGGATATTGGTCTCAATGGAGAGTCCTGCGAGTCCGTTTATCCAGTCAATCTTCTACTCGCTCACTCTCACCTTCTCTGTGTGTGAGCTAAAATTACCATGTGGCTGCCAACAAAGGCCAAAGGCCTTGGCAAACTTTGTGTATCGGCATTCGCCAGACGTCGGTTAAGCGCTCCGGATAGGGTACACATACAAAGAGAAACAGAGAGAGAGAGAGAGAGAGAATAACAACGTTTGGTTTGAGAACAGCTTTCGACAACGTTGTTCGCCACTTCAAGGGCCAGACCGATAGCCTCTTTAGTCCTTTGAGAAATCGCAGGTTTCAAAGGTGGACCCTGGCAGTTCCAATACTTTGACAACAGTTTCTTCATTAAATGGGCACGAACCACCTTTTAATTAATCAACATGATATTTTTCTAAATAATGTCTTGTCATTTGTCGTACATGTCATGTGCAGGTATATAAAATATAATAAAGTAATAATACATATCGAAATATACTTCAGCCACCTACAAAATACTTATAAAATTTCGTGTTTTAAACTCGACTTACTGTAAAGAATGTTTTTTTCTTCCTTCAAAGAGTTCGTAAGGAATTGTGCATTCACAGTTTATATAAATTCATGGAAAACAATGAAAATCTATAATTTTTTATGCCCTCGAAGAACGAAATGTTTACAAATTTCAATAATTCTTAAGAGAAAAATCTGCAAATTGAAAGTTGCACATTGCTTCCTCATACTTGAGACAGATTTACTCCCCCTCATTTCAACTAAATGATCTGAGATTTCATTGAATTTCATTTTTGTTCAGATTTTCCAAAGGATTTTAAATACGAAAAATCAAGATCACTTCATCAATGTTTGCTAAACGTGGCATAAATCGTCGTTATAAATCGATTTACTGCTGTAAAAGGTATCGTGCTGACACTTTGAAGTTAGCTTTAGCCCATAAAATGGAAATCAGTGGATGAATCTTCACGAAAATTGTGTCAAACAAAAGGCAGCTAAACTTAAGGGCAAAACTTTAGCCCAATCGGTGAAACCATTTCAAAATTATGGAAGTTAAATTTTTTCAGCTTGCATCGCACACAGGCATAGATTTCGATTTTTTTTTGTTTTTTTTTTTACCATTTTGGGATATTTTCAACATTGGCTATTGAAAGCTCGAAATTTAATTTATTAACTAAAGGAAAAAGCTTCTTCTACGAGAAAGCAAAACAAGAAATGAATAAATTTTTTGCAATTTGTCAATCTTGACGCAAGTCTAACAATCGATCAAAATAATATTTCAACTCGATAATGCACCAAAGTACTTTTTTGTTGTTTGCAACTCTTTGAATATTTTTTTTTTCGTTTTATAAACGTTTCCAGGGAGGTGGATGGTTCTTTTTCTTTTTTTTTTGTCAGGTACTCGGGTACGCGGATACGGCAGAGACCACATTGGTGTGCAGTTGGCGGTCAAGCTCTCGTGGTTAATGTTGTCCCAGGAATTCTAGTGGATAAAGCGTAGAGAGGGAAGACAAAAAACTACAACGACCGAGAGAGTTAGAGAAAGAAACAAAGAACGGGAGGAAAACACGGTACAAAGCTACACCGAAAGCTGATCAAATTATAACGTGAAAAGGAGACGGATAAAAGAGGAATGTGAATTTTCGTTGCGGGCTAAATTAAATAAGTGGCAAACCACTCGGTGATGCACGGGTTGCGAGCATGTACCTATATTCTCTGTATTTACGTACTACCTTGCTATAGCAAAACGTGCATATATAGAAATACACCAGGCACACACACACACACACACATATATGATGTGTGTGTATGTTTGTACGTCGGTGCTCTCGTTACTTTCATTATCGTCCTTTCTCTCATTCCTATTTATACGAGGGCTCTCTGCACTCTCCTTCCTTTACCCCTTTTCGGGATACTCTATATGTTACTTTACGTTTTCGCCTCCCTCTCACTCTCTCTCTCTCTCTCTCCTATGTGTTCAACCCTCTCAGCTCTATATGCCCTTACGACCCGACGACCTAAATTAATGTACCGTAATACGAACACTCGAGGATATGGAGAAAGAGAAAGAGAGGAAGAGAAAGAGAGAAAGATAGAGAGAAATGCATGCGTGTCTAATGTGCATGGGGATGGGTGTGCCAGGGAATACCTTTTCCAGTATACATTCCTCGTAGATTCTTGACGAGGGGTTGCTAAAGCATTTCTCTCTCTCTCTCTCTCTCTCTCTCTCGCAACTGGTACATCTTCTATGTCAGCCCTTAGTAATTTACTCATCGAGGGGGACGAATTGCAAATTGTACAGATGAATAGCGAATTTAACTGAAACTACATCAGCAACGAGCGTTCCTTCGCGTTCTACGCGTTCTAGTCATTAGGACAATTCCTACAATAACAAAAAGGTACTCCACCTTTTAGTGTATGGCAGATCGTTCAGAGGATTAGGCAATACATATTTTTACTGGAAAACAACTTTAAGAAGTGAAATTGATGACTGGATGATAATTCAGTCGTAATATTGAAGAGTTCAAAGATCATTATGAGGTTGACGACAAAGATCGAGGGTACAGCTTATTTTATCTAAACATAAAAATAATAACAATCCTCATTTTCAGCGAGGGCTTAAATATGTATAAAATCGAGAATAATAAAAGCATCCGGTAATACAGAAATAAATATATCGATTAATTAAATTAATTAAAAAATTAGAGAAATTCAGAGTTTGCCAGTGAAATTAATGAATTATTAGTTCAACAGTATAATTGCTGCTGTAAAATATTAACGAGTCGTTATTAAATGGATGAAAATTGAACATTTTAAGGAAAATACACTGATCATTTTGTACGAATGATACAACGAGGAGAACGAAGCCTCGTTTAATCGACCCACACTTGCAAATACTCCATCCATGTGTGACTGATATTTATTCATTTTTACATAATCTATGCAGGCTCATGGATTTTGTATCCATGAGCCTATAACGGATTGTTTGCGATATTATTTAAAACTTATTTTAACTGAATATTAAATAAAAGTCGAAGATAATGGCCAAATCCAGTGTAATAAATACATTCATCAGTTGAATTAATAAAGATTCTTCTGAGAGAACGATAAAATAAATGAAATAGAAAACTTTGCCAGTGGAATCGATGAATAATTCGTTCAACAGGGGCTGCTGTAAAATATTTACGGGTCATTATCAAATGGATTAAAATTTAAAATTTCAAGCGAACATTCTGAAAATTACATACGATTAGTATGTTATGAATGGAATCCATATGGATGGAATCCATATGGATATGGATATGGATGGTCTACTAATCGTATGTAATTTTCAGAATGTTCTCTTGAAATTTTAAATTGATGGAATGGATTATGGATTCCATCCATATGGATTCCATCCATAGAGGATTTACCCACATGCGCAATGGTTGTATACGTTTGTTACGTGATATGACCGGTCATATCACGTAAAAAATATGTTTGTGGATGTGTAGCCATTAATGGCATTGTCGAAGAAGAAAGATTTTATCTAAGCATGAAAATAAATATATAGAACAAAGGGAAGGATAGTGGGGGATGTGAAAAATGTGAATATCGATTATACGATAAAAAAAAAAAAAATGGCTCGAGTCTATAATTTGTCAAAAACTTTTCTTTGGCGACACAAAAAATATAAACTGAAAGATTTAGTGATATTTTTATTTCAAAATTTGCGAAAATTGACTATTTTCGAAATTTCAAAATCGACGAGGCAAGTAGCAAACAAAAAATTTCCTTAGCCCCGAGTTTTATGTGAGCAATATATATATATTTTTTGTTAAAAATGTGCAAGAAGCTTTTGACCAAAGTGTGAAAAAAAGTCCTTTTCCGTATCATCCTAGGTGGCATACAGTACAATCAATATATCCACGAGTAAAATTAAACAAAACCAAAATTTCTCTACGAGGAATAAAAAATAAATGAGATCGAAAGTTTGCCAATGCAATCGATAAATTATCAGTTAAATGTAGTCAGAAATGCTATCGTAAATTATTTACGAGTCGTCATGTTCAAATGAAAAGAAAACAACCTGATAATTTTATACGAGTAATAAAATGAGAAGAAGACAAAGCATCGTTTAATCGATGTCTATCTAGTAAATATTCCATACACGCGCAAAACGGTACTCATATACTTTTTACGTGATATGACCGCAGCTTCGTGGATAGAGGCAAAAGGGGGTTGTTTGTGGTGTTTACGAAGTGTAAATGTGGCTTGTCGCGTTTAAACTTTGCGGTATTGCGTCACGTATACAAAGAGTTCGATCGTTAAACACACATATTGTATACACGTATAAAACCACACACGTGCCGATCTCATTTTACGATCGATCGTACGCTGAGGTCAAAAGGTTTTTTGGTGCCAATGTGTGTGTTTAAAGATCTCGCATACAACCAAACGAATTCATCTGAATTCGTTGGTACTACGTATGCATTCCACCAATGCAAACTTCTACAGCCGTTACGATATCTATGCTATGACTCAAACGCCCTCACTCACCTTTGACGTATTGCAATGGCGGGCTCTAGAATTTACAGGAACGATCCTGGGCAGCCCTAGAAATGCCCGTGGCATATCGTGGCATAGAACAGGCCTCGATGTTACGCAAACGGAATTCGAAATGCCAAATTACACGCTGGCATAGAACTTTATCGAATTCTAACTCTGTATGCATCAGCCATATTCATGACTCTGTATGGAAAGTTTTTTTTTTTTTTTTAAATCCTCGATCCAAGCCATGCCTGCACGTTGCAGTGCAAAAATGAAATTGCTAAACCGAATGTTAATATTCACACAAGTGTAGCTTTTTTTTGTTTCTGTCGATCTCGAATGATTTTGCACGATGTACAGGGAAGAAAGTTTGGAAATCTGTTACTGCAAGGTACAAGCTACAAGGTACAAGCTTTTTCTTCAATTGTTCTTTACTGGCAATCAAAGACAATTTTACTCCTTTTTTTTTGGACTCACTCGAACGTCAGAGTCACCTTGATGTTTTTTTTTTGTTTTTTCTTAAATTTGATTAAAATTTGTAAATGAGAGCTAAAAAACTTGTATCATGTTAAGACTTTTTCTTAATTCTTAATTACTCAATGAACTTTTTTTTTTCATCTAATTTTCTCATACTTAAAATTCACTTTAGTTTGTGTTTACTTATTTTTTTTTTTTGATCAATTTGTAATGTACAGAGATTTATAAGTACGAGCCAAAAAACTTGTGGTGAGAGGCCGTGCGGGTATTTGGTACCGAGAGATAGTTCCATAGTAACCAGAACACAACTTTTCGCTTTCACGAAGATCCGAGTTTGTGTGCACTTAGGTCCGAGTTATATCAGAGATGCTGCGGTGAACGACGATGAAAATAAATACTCTCCTCTCTCGAAACGGAGGAGTCTGCGGTAAGGTCGGTACGAATTTACCAGAAGGTCTTAATGGAACACACCATCCTTGAAAGAGTCGAACTTTGACACTTTATCCACTTACTTGCTGTCAATTAATCTTCCCAACAAATTGTGTATTTGAGTTTTGTCAAATTGTTGATCTTGTTATTTTTTCTTCTTGTTTTTTTTTTAGCAGCAGCCACCACAATTGGAATCGGCACCTCCGCAACATTCGGGACCGGATCGTCTCCTGGTATTTCGTGGAAAGCAACATTTACCACCACTGGAACCTGCACAGCTGTAAATCTTGCCACATGATTGACCACCGCAACCGCCCAGTGGACGAAAAGTGTCGCATGACTGGCACTTGCATCTAAAAATATCAATTGGCTATGCACAACGATCGACTGGATTTTTTTCAGCCAGCCTATAGAGGCGACTGCAATGCTATAGAATTAAATTGTCTTATGAAGAACAAGTTATGTTTTTTTTTTTTTGCGAATCATTGAGATATTAATATCAAGGATTTTTATGAAATCTTGTCGGCGTTCACTATGATATTTAAAAAAAAAATATAGTTGTTTAAGAATCATCATTAGTCTGTTTTGGTTTGGGACTGGCACTTGCATCTAAAAATATCAATTGGCTATGCACAACGATCGACTGGAATTTTTTCAGCCAGCCTATAGAGGCGACTGCAATGCTATAGAATTAAATTGTCTTATGAAGAACAAGTTATGTTTTTTTTTTTTTTGCGAATCATTGAGATATTAATATCAAGGATTTTTATGAAATCTTGTCGGCGTTCACTATGATATTTAAAAAAAATATATAGTTGTTTAAGAATCATCATTAGTCTGTTTTGGTTTGGGACTGGCACTTGCATCTAAAAATATCAATTGGCTATGCACAACGATCGACTGGAATTTTTTCAGCCAGCCTATAGAGGCGACTGCAATGCTATAGAATTAAATTGTCTTATGAAGAACAAGTTATGTTTTTTTTTTTTTTGCGAATCATTGAGATATTAATATCAAGGATTTTTATGAAATCTTGTCGGCGTTCACTATGATATTTAAAAAAAAAATATAGTTGTTTAAGAATCATCATTAGTCTGTTTTGGTTTGGGACTGGCACTTGCATCTAAAAATATCAATTGGCTATGCACAACGAACGACTGGAAATTTTTCAGCCAGCCTATAGAGGCGACTGCAATGCTATAGAATTAAATTGTCTTATGAAGAACAAGTTATGTTTTTTTTTTTTTGCGAATCATTGAGATATTAATATCAAGGATTTTTATGAAATCTTGTCGGCGTTCACTATGATATTTAAAAAAAATATATAATTGTTTAAGAATCATCATTAGTCTGTTTTGGTTTGGGACTGGCACTTGCATCTAAAAATATCAATTGGCTATGCACAACGAACGACTGGAAATTTTTCAGTCAGCCTATAGAGGCGACCGCAAAGCTATAGAATTAAATTATCCTATGAAGAACAAGTTATGTTTTTTTTTTTGCGAATCATTGAGATATTGATATCAAGGATTTTTATGAAATCTTGTCGGCGTTCACTATGATATTAAAAAAAAAATTATAGTTGTTTAAGAATCATAATTAGTCTGTTAGAATTATTAATGAAATTTAATCTGACTGATTAATATCATCGTCTCACTTGCAGGGTAATCCTTGTGAACGATTTGGGCTGCAGCAACTGCCTTGGGCTCCGCCACCACCTGGATTTTGGGCGCATGCAGCGCCACCGCATCCTCCACAGGGACAGCATGGCTTAGTGCTTGGACGCCTAGGCTCGGTGCAACGAAATTGTTTCTGGCATGGAGGCGGCGGTGGACAAGGACGACAACAGGGTGGAGGTGCTGGACATAAACGACCATTGATCAATTTTACCAAATTTCCCTGAGAGTGATCGAAACGTCCTGAAATAGATTGTGGCGAACCTCCGCAACCTCCGCAACCACCGCGTTCTCTCTGCTCATCTTCTTGTAACGGAAAACTATCGAATTGAGCATTCCAACCACTGCGGGAATTCGCCAAGACCTTACTCATGAACGACATCTCCGACGAGTGACCGCATCGATCGTCACACAAACTTCTAGGGGTTCTTGAATTTTCCGAAGTACTTCGGAGCTGAGTTTTTGCGCAATTTTCTCGAATTGATCGATCTGTGTCGCTGCCACCTCTCATTCGATTTCCTGCAAATTAAAACGAGTCTATGATGAAATTTAAACTTTTTAAAATTGTTCAGTAAATTACTTAAAAATCGTAGACTAGTTTCATTTTTTATTTACAAAAGTACAAAATTTTGTTATTTCATTTTCGGTTTACTGGCTTTCGAGTTATTGGAGACACAAGTTTAAGAATGCGAGGCCTGGTCGACGAATCGAGGATTAACAAAAATGATGGCTAAAAGGACGAACGATTTGGCAGAGGAATTTGTCGAGCGTAGTGAATTAAGGGGGTCAAGATATTTATAATTCTTGATTATATTTCTCGGTGAAAGTTTTGAATATTTTGATATTTCAAATTTCCAATTTATCGTTCTGAAGCATTTTTTAGCTCTCCAGTTTCTTGAAATGGTCGTTGCATCACGAACATTTTTATTTTAACCATTTTTGAGTATTGTGGGCTGGTCTTAAAAGCGGCCATGACACCTGCGAT
Source organism: Dyspetes luteomarginatus (assembly GCA_963669185.1). Classification (NCBI taxonomy): domain Eukaryota; kingdom Metazoa; phylum Arthropoda; class Insecta; order Hymenoptera; family Ichneumonidae; genus Dyspetes; species Dyspetes luteomarginatus. The sequence continues at coordinate 10,157,787 of OY769903.1, read as the reverse complement.
AATGAGAGTGTATCGTTGCTCTAATTTCCTTGTTGCAATTGATTGTCAACTTGAGTGATATTTTTCAATTTAAAATGATAAATTCAAATGATGAATAAGGCCAGTAATTTCGTTATTTTAAAATCAGCCCTCGTTATTGAAATTTTTTAAAAATCGATCAACATTACTTATAATTCTACACTTCAAATTAATTCTACATTTAAAATTCGTATCAAATTGATCTACCGGAAGCGCAACAGCAAGGGCTGCCTCCACCATGAGCTGAACCGGGGCCCTTGCCCGGAAGTCCTCCGCAACAGTTTGTACATCTACCGCGTCGTTTCCTGTGGCGCTGTTGCATTTCAAATCCAACAATTTTCGTTCGTTCAGCATGACCCGTATGTTCTGTCATTTTGTTTGTTTTTTTTTGTTTTAATTTCGAGTCATACTCAAGCTTTTGCAATTGATCAGTATTATCTCTGATTTTTTTTAGCCAGACGACAATCTGGGATGTCGCAGTACTTGATGATTTTACCGGGTTTCGTGATCGTTGTAGTCGGGTCTTTTGGAAATGGTTCATGAGGGGCAATAGGCCGTGCTGGAGAAGTCTCGAGATGCGGGGAATGATCGTCTTTTGTTTCAGTGATTTGAACTTTTCTATAAATTTTATATTTTTTAAAATATTATTGAGATACTGATCGATTATGATATTTCACCTTTCTTCCGGATGCTCGATCGTGTTTAACTCTTTACTAGTGTGATGAAAATATAAATTAAGGAATTATATAAGATGCCTGTGGATTTTAGTAGGATATAATTTCAACTAACCGAGATGATTTGTCGTGTTCTTTGTTCTTGCCCATTTTTTTCATTTTTTCACTGGAAATAATATTTATTTAATCGGGCAATTTGGTGATGTAAAGTATCAATTGGACATACGCTTTAGCGGCTATAGCCAGCTCTTGGGCATTCTCGATTTTTCTATGAAATAATTATTTTTACGTCAGAAAATTTACAATCGTAAAATTCACAAAATTTTTAAAGTTCAATATTTTTTAAAAATACGTACTGCATCCTATCGAGCATCTCGACTTTATCCTTCTCCCGCAGTCTCTTGTATGCCCTGTACTTATTCATGTGCGAGTCGATGCGACAGATTATGAAATTAAAAAAATTATTCCAGTCTTGAATTTAATTCAAAAACTCACTCTTGTGCTGTTTCCTTTTTTCGTGTCTTTGGTGGTTCAACTTCCATGTTTAAAAAAAGAAATTTTGTGACATAAAATTTTATTTATTGAATTTGGCCAAAAGTGTCAAGACGTAAAATTTAGCTTGGAATTTTGTGACAAATGCATCACGCTTGAAATAAAATCAAGCTTGGGCAATTCCGCTCGCTTAATCGCTACAGCAACATTTGTTTCGAGCGTTTAATCCGCCGCAACCATTGCCGCATTTGCAAGATTTTTGTCCCTTTGGAAATTCGTCTTTCAGCGATCGATCGACTATTCGATCAATCTGCCTGTCCCAATCATATTTTTTCCCAAAATTGTTGAACTCCGAAATTTTGCAAGAATTTGGCAATAAATTGCGATAATTGTTTGTACCAGAAGTGGGTTTTTTAAATTTTTGTAGAGTGAGAGTGAAAGTTTCATCACGATTGCGAGACAAGAGTGGCTCGTACTTATCGAGAATTTGAGATTTTTTCGAAGGTCCTTTTTCACATTCAGAAGTGTCAAAAATTGATTTTTCTCGAGGTTTGTGTCTACGGAGTATGATCTCATCGAAATCTCGCGTTCCAACATTTATCTCACGTTCTTCATTCCGGCGTTTTTTCGTTTGCGTTGAATTTGCTGATAATTTACTTTCAGTACTTCCCGGCTCAACTTGACGCAATCCATGAGAGTTCAAATTTCTTTGATAATTTTCAATGGATCTCAGACTCAATCGCGAAGACTCGTGAAGTGGTTTTGGCACTTTACGTTGATTATTCTTTCGATCAGAGACATTCCGGAAAATGGAAGATTCGTTAAACTCGGTGTCGTCTCTTCTTGTACTCAGTGATGTTTTCTCACCAGGCAATTTTGTCCTACGAGTCGATGTTTCTCTTGAATCTTTTCTCCGACTCCATCTTGTATTGTAGGATTCTGGAATGCTTTCTAGATTCGTGAAATCCTCGTCAGTCGAATCGGAAGATTTTTCGAATCTTGAACGAGATAAAGCTCTCGTTCGATCTTTGTCTACGTGACTTGTTCGATTTTTCCAGCAATCGCTGCACTCATCTTGGGAGAATTCTAGGGTATTTTCAAGAGTTTTCGGTCGACGAATTTCCTTGCAACTCGCGCATACCTCGCAGCTCACAGATTTCTTATAATCGATCGTCTCGTATTGAGATCCTTCGGTGTTGATACTGACATTTTTTCCCCTCACATCGATAATAATTGACGATCCAACAGCAGAGTCCAGGGTATCGTGAGATATCGATAACGATTTATCTGTGCTATGATCGAAAGACTCGCATGTGCTCACGTATTTTGGCTTCTCAGCTGCCTCGATTCTGTATGAAAAACCCCTCTCGTCATAAATCAAATTTTCTTCGTTGATCCTTGAAGCTTTCAGTACGTTGGGACTCTGTGAGCCTCTCAATTTGTCTCTCGTCACTTCCGGTCTCGCGAATCTTTGCTCCTCCGACTCATCGTTCGTTTGAACTGCGAGAGATTTTTTCGCGAAATGAATTTCGATCGGGTCGTCCGAACCGATTGCTCTACTGAAAAATTCACACTTGCAGGATATTTCAACGTCCGTCGTGAAATTTTGCTCAGTTTGAGTAATGGCATCGATTTTTTCGATCGACGAGATACAATCAAAAAAAGTCTCTGACTCGGTTGGCTTTGGTGTGGCGATTTTTGCTTCAATTTTCATCGATCTTTTGGCATCTTCTTCGACAACTTCCGGTCTAGTTAAATCGTTCGAACCCTTGCGACAATTGAGCTTCTCGAATGAACGCGTTACAAAGTTTTTTTCTTTAGGACTAGTCGAAAGGGAACTTTTTTTGCGAACCCAGAGCTTATTGAATTTGACCTTTCTCGGTGAACTTGTTGCAGTTGCGTTGGGAGAATTACTCGCTCCTGTGGTTGAAGTTGAAGGTCTTTGGTAATCATTATTATTGTTATTATCATCGAGGATTTTTTTTTCATTGTCCTTCATCTCCATTTTCGTGCCACATTATATCACAACCCTATTGGGTACTTATTTATCATTACTGTGGGATCAATTTGATTCTTTGACATTTTTAAAGGTTACAACGACACCCGTGAAGGTCGTCGGTTAGTTTATTTTTCTTTTTTTTCGTGCTGATAGCTTATCTGATTTTCGAGCTCTCTCGCTCTTGCCATAGCAAAATTTTCGGGTATCTCAAGCGAGAATATCTCTCGCAAGAGGTCGTAAAATAAATGGGGTAGGGAAGTAGGAGTGCGTTGTAGGATATAGGTGCGTGTAAACCGAGTCTGAGAGAGATGAGGAAGAAGAGCTCGAGAAATTCCCTCCCTCTCTCTCTCTCTCGCTCTCTCCACCGCCCTTGCTCTTTCTCATGTGCCTGGTGATGGATGCAGTAGTAAAGGGTGAGGGGTCTCAAATTTCGTGTTGGAATTTCACCGTCCGTACTATACGCGTTCGAACCGCACAGCTCCCTTCTTCTTCTCGCTCTTATATATATATTTGTGAATTTACCCTCTGGGCTGCTATAGTATGTAGGGGATGCTTTTGGTAGGCAGTAGATTCACACCCTCGCGCTCGCCGACCTGAGGGTTTGTAACGGTGAGCGCCCTTTTTGTCCCCCGTCCCGCCAAGCTGGTAACACGCCACCAGCGTAGAATATTTCTATTTCTCTCTCTCTCTCTCGTTCTCTCGTTCTTGCCACCCTTTCTTTCACTCGCCCAGATAAACGAAAGCTACATAAAAATCGTGTCTACGTGAACAAAAAAAGAAAAAAAAAAAAAGTTCACCCACGTGACGAAGGTGAGAGGAATTCACGAGACTCGGCAAGAGTATTGACGCAAGAATACTTGGCAGTTTCATCCCTCGTCTGTGTATGTTTCTTTGTATATCCAATACATATAGAATTAATAATATATTAGTGTCTGATTAAAATGTGCATTATCTACTTTTTTGTATCTTGCATATATTTTTAAATTATGCTCAGTAATTTGAGGCTTAAGGGACATATATTTCATGCATTAATAATCAAGATTACATAAGAATAATCATGAAATATTTGACTCAGTCCATAATTATTGCCCATGAATTATAGCCTAATATTCTGTAAGGGCTGAAAAGTAAAATTCGGATTATTCCTTTTTAGTCTACCGAGTCTTTAGTCTAACCGAATTTCCTGAAATATTCTTCATTCGGTAGGATCAGTAAACAAATATTTAGCTTCATATATAACTCGATGGTCAGTCTTGTTAAATTATTATGCCTTGTGGAGAGTGAGGAGGGCTGGAGGGGGATGAAAATAAAATCTGAATGATTTTCTTCGTGCATGTATATGACAAAGTTTTCTAAATCATTGATATTGAATCAGGCTTAGATGACAAACCATTCGGTATAATTTACAAGCTAACTGTTATTGTTGTTAAATTATTTAGACCCATCTTAAGGGATTAGGGGAAGGTCTCAAAAGGTCAAAAATTGAGATATTCACTTCGAGTCATTGCAGATATGATGTGAGTCCGTCCGCGAGTGTTTGAGAATGACAGGGATGAGGGTCGTCTGTGATGCGTTTGTCTTAAAAGTATAAGGGTAGATAAAACACATATAGCACATATATGATATATACATATATGATATATACATATATATATATATATATATATATATATATATATATATATGTATGTATATATGTGGGCTTTATGGATCGGAGAATATACACAGGGTATGAATTTGAGTCTCGCAAGCTGCTAGGGGAAGATGACGAAGACGACAGGGCTGATGCACCGTTAGAGTGGGCCTCTTGAGACAGCAGACACCCTTTCGTCTGTCTGGTGCATGATGCTGCGGTCACAGACACAAATTTACACTCACACAGATCACATGGATATGTACGTGTATTTAGATCACACTGCGCTTCCTCTATGCAAGGTTCCCCCGCCCTTTTTTTTTTTTTAAGTGCCGAGTATTATGTCACTCTTGTGCTTTAATAGACACCTGCACTTTTGTCACAGGAGCTTTTGGTGTCTGTGGAAAACGACTTTTTCATAAAAAATACACACACACACACACAGGCACACGTTCGAAATTTCACTCGGGTTTCATACGAAGTGCTACAAGAGGGGTTCAGGGGTGGGTTTGTTGAGTCGAGAGATGAAAAAGTCAGGGAACAAAAGGAGAAGGAGAATGAACTCTGAGAGTGCAAGAAGAAGAAGAAGAAGAAGAAGAAGATGAAGAAGAAGAAGAAGCAGAAGAAGAAGAAGAAGAAGAAGAAGATGAAGAAAAAGAAGAAGAAGATGAGAAGGAGAAAGAAGGAGACGAAGGAAAGGATGAAAAAAAGGAGTTCGAAAAAGACTGGGAAACCAGCGACGGAATTGAATACGAGTTCAGTCTTTCTATCGTTCTTTTTTCCCTTTTTTTTCTCTCTCTCTCTCTCTCTCTCTCTCTCTCTATTTTCTTTTTCTATATCGATCGCGAGAGCGAGTGGCGAATGCCGATTTCTCGTCGTCGCGTTATCCCTTAACGTACGACAGTTATTCACATTGACTCGGGTGCGAAAGATTTGTAAAAGAGCTGCGATAGAGGAGGAAAGAGACTGTTGAGAAAGAAAAAGGTGCAAGAGGTGAATGGAAAATGAACGAAAAAATGAGAGAAAGCGAGAGAGAAAACGGCGCATGGGGCGGAAGATCTTGCCAGACTCGTCTCCAGGCGACGATTTACCGCGCGTCTTCCTTAAATCCTTCTCAACTCAACCGAGTATCCGCGCTCATGCATGGCAGACGGAAAATTGGGGTCGGTGAGCCTTTGTTCTCAAAGTTACTATCTCTCGTCGCATCACGTATATTTTTATTATATATGAACAGTTTTTTGAAATAATTCGGAAAATCGTAATAATAAATCATTTTAAATTGAATTGAGATTGAAATAATTCATAAATAATAGTAATATTAAAACAATCGTTAATAGTCTAACAAGAAATAATCATAAATAATTGGAAAATATGAAATTACATATCGTTGTTTCATATTTTTCAATTATTTTATGCCACGCATGAAATACGAAAAATTATTAGTATTGTATTTTTTTTAACTCTACCACAATCCATTGATCGAAAATATTTTTTTTTGCTCCGGAAAAATTAATAGTACTTTTTAAAATATTCAATTGTTTTTTTTAAAGATTAAATTTTTTTTTAGAACAACTGTACATTATTAATTTTTTACCATTTGGTACGTAAAAACATCTTTTCACATCAAACATGAAAATACTGTTTGTAGTTACGAATATACAGACTGTATTTTATATTTTTGTAATTCTACCAGTTTTACTGTGTTTGTTTATTTAATAATTTGCCAGCGGCTAAAAACAGCTATTCCATCACATACACGTTGTAACATTTGCGACAATTTCACTCGTCGTACGTATAAACAAACACACGTATTGAATTTGTATTCAATGCGTGGGTTGTTAGAGTTTACGTGTAAGTTTTGTATACCCTCACGAGGGATATGCCAGGCGCAGTAAAGTGCTTGGTATACACGATGGAGCGAAGCTTACGACGGCACGAGTATCCTGGGACATACGAGTACGAATGAGAACGAGCAGAGCGAGTACAAAGTGAGTACACGAAGTGGATATAAATGTATACTCATGTTTATAACATGTGAAGGCTTCAGTTTTGTGGGAAAATTCAATCTCACCGTTATTAAGATGCTTTAATTTTCCTCGGAGAAATTTATGCCAGATAAAATTAAATTATCAAAAGCTGATTCAATAAATTGGATAAATACGAGAACGAAAAAGGATCGTTCACAATGAGTAGAGCAGAGATATTATATGTTTGTGGATAAACAAGGAAAGTTAACACTTCACACACTACTAGGCAAATTATTACTTATAATTATCAAGAAATAGAATAATTACGATTTTTTTTTTTTTTTTAATAGTCAAATATGATACGAATTAATTAACATTTCGTAATTAACGCATAGCTAGGAAATTATTTTCCGTGAATTTTTATTCGCGCATGTCTGATACTCGTATATCTGCAACTGCTTGAGTTTAGTGCAAAATTCAATTGCACGTTCCGAGAGATGCTTTAATTTGGCTAGGATGAAATTATTGATGGTAGAATTAATCCTGAAACGTTCGATGTTTATACTGCGTACCTCGGTAAGCTTGGAAAAGCCTTTGCGAGAAGCTTACATCTGAGGAACATTTGTATGGAGTTCGCCGAGCGAACGATAATATGTAGTACTTTGAAAATCCATTATCGAATGGATCCTTTAGCATGTTGAATTTCGCCGTCGACCACGCGTTGCATACTCAAATGGAGACTCGGGCGGTTATACGTACACGGCGAATAATAAGTGAAAATTATTGAAGGTATGTAGTACACTGTCGTGCTCGGATATTATGCACATAGAGATATTGTGTATTGGTGACGAAGTGTATTCCAGTAAGTTTTCTCTCTCTCTCTCTCTGTCTCTCTCTGTCTCTCTCTCTCTCTCTCTCTTTCTCTCTCTCTGTCTGTATCTCTCTCTCTCTCTGTCTCTGTCTCTGTCTCTCTCTCTCTTTCTCTCTCTCTCTCTCTCTCTCTCTCTCTCTCTCTCTCTCTCTCTCTCTCTCTCTCTCTCTCTCTCTCTCTCTCTCTCTCTCTCTTCGATTTAAACTGTTTCTTATAGCTATACAGGAAATAGTTCTCCCATGGAAAGAGCTAGCCTGGCTTTCCAAACGCTTATACATAGAGGAAAAAAACGGTTTGGATCAAATACAAAAGGTAAAATGGGAAGCAAAAAATCCTCAATCAATCATAAATTATGTGACATGAATTATAAAACATTCAAATTCAAATTCTCTCCTGAATTGGATGGAATATAAAAAAATATTTACCGTCGAGAAAATCATCCCCTCGAACAAAATAACGCTAGAACTTTAATAAATTGGAAACATTTCGGAAGATGCAGATCAGAAAAAAAATTGTTAAAAAAAAATAAGATCTGCCACGTGAATAAATAAATAAATAGTAAAATATTGTCGAAAAAATTACAATTACTATATTATATTATAATTGCGTGAATGCCAGTGCGAGAAAATCTATTATAACGGAGATAATTAAATTCGAGAGTATGAAATCACGATCTCTCGGTGATATTTAATATCACTTGGGAAATCCGGCGAGTTTTGTACCAGCCAACGAGATGTGAGTGATTTCTCGCACTTTGCTGTGAAAATTCGTTGGAAACGTAACGTGGAACGGAGGGTAAATGTTGAACTCTCTCTCTCTCTCTCTCTATCGCAGTCTATCTCTCTTTATTTTCGGTGAGATGAGAAGGTAGACACACGTGAATGCACGATAAAGTTTATAATAGCTGGGTCAGAGAAACGTAGAGAAAAGCGTGTCTGTATAATATATATGTATGGTATACACACACATATATATATATATATATATATATATTTACATGTAATATGGTACATGTATAATGCTACTGATGCCCGCCGGCATTGCGGACGAAATCCCATCAAACTTTGCACCCTCTGGGCTTTCTCGTCGACTTCCCTCGTCCTTGAATCCCCTCATCCTTTTACCAACGAATCACCAATTTTTCGTAAACGCCAAGCTCGGCGAATGTATATAAGTATCAACGCTACGAATATTGCTTCCTCTTGCTTTTCCTGCTCGAGTCCCATCTGGAAATGCCACATTAAAGGACGACAGAGACGTAGGCGCGCATATATACATTTATATATATACATTTATATATATATATATATATATATATATATATATATATATGCATATGTATATGTGTATATGAATATATGTATACACGCATATGTGTATGTATGAATGTATTTACTATAGCGTTGTATAGCTTCACCGTTAGTTGTCTCCCAGCGACTCGCCCTCTCCAGGGAAATAACCCTAGGCCATTTCGCATTCTAACGCGCCCTTGTCTCTCTTGCTCTCTCTCTCTCTCTCTGTCTCTCGTCCGAAAAGTGATGGCTCATCTGGAGCGAGAGCGAAGAAGTTCAAACATTGGGAGCGCATTGAGCTTCAACGCGCATTTCCACGTGAGTTTCTCCATCAAAGGCAACACACAGTGACTCACTTGACCTGCATCGTGAAAATTAAGAACTTCTATAACCGATGCTGGACGAAAGAATGACGGCTCATCATCGGTTCAATAACCATTTAAATTAATTAACGATCCTTTTCCCCAATGAAGTAGTTTAATGACAAGTGTTTTTTTTATATACTTCATGATGATGGGTTGAAATTTATGCGATATTTGCTTGAATGAATAAGCGGGTTATTTAGCCACAGAGCGATAATGAGTAGATCACGGAAACGCGGAAAATCTATTTCGTTCGTTTGGGTCATGTCAAATTTTTAATCGATCTATTGCGAGATGTGCAGAGATTATTTTGAGATTTTCCATATATAGGAAAATTCATTGATGATGAATTGCTCGATATTGGAATAAATCACCAGGAGCTTTGAGCTTTATATAGTGCTGTCCTATAGAGTTAATGAATGGATTATGAGTAAATGAGGCGGTCGTGGGTTAATGTCGCAATTTGACCCGATGTCGAGTAAGAGATAAATACCGAGCACTCTACAGTTTTTTACCTAAATGAGAGCGAGTCAAGTACGCCCGTGAGTGTAATTTATGTTTAATGCATGGAAAGAGAAAAAAAGTTATATAAAAAATTGTCGAGCGTGGGTGCAAGATACGATGTTGCTAATAAAAATAATTACAAAGTTCATGAGAAAGAATGGAATAAAATTGATGGAAAAAAAAGCGAATAACGCCATCCAATTATTAATAGAGTGAGATTAGTAACTTGAAAATGGTACTGGAAGTTTGTAAAAATCGACTCGTAGTGTGCTTCAGATAATAAAAATCGTAGATAAAAATTAAATTGAGTCAACCAAGTAGTACGGGCCGTTTATCCATTATGCCACTATACTTGCTCTTGTATATATTTCAATAAAATATTTATATTTTACATAAATTTGGAAAATATAGAAAATAAATTTATTCCATTTATACAATTTTTTGCTAGAATGTATTTTACATGTAGAGAAATGTATTTTTGCAAATATATTGTTTTTTATTCAGTCGCGTGCTCCGTCACTAGTATGAGCGTATATGTGTGGGTCCTTGGTCCCTGAGTAATAAATGAACTAGCGATGGAAACGCGTATATCCGCTTCACAACGGAACGAACAGAGAAAATTGGATTTATAGGGAAATGCATCTCTATTTTTTTGTGGATCTCGTTTTGATCAGTTCGATGAAAAGCCATCATGCAGATATACTTCTCGTCTCGATGCAAAAAGGTCAATTTGCGGATAAGGGGATATAGTAGAAAGAGCAATTTGAATGATACGAAGGTCGGAGAGGATCGGGAGGACGATATATAGTGAGGCAGCATACGAGGAATGGGTGAGAGAAAATTTAAGCTGCAGACAGGAAGGGGACTCGCTCGAAAGATAGATAATCAAGGCCAGACTGGGAGGTGAGCCAGAGGCTCATATTAACGAATCAATCGCGAGAGGGGATAAACTGTGGACGATATTTATATACATACATATTGGCCATTCCATCCCAAATTAAATACTTTCCAGGCCTCGCCATTTTGTATTCAATGTTTGTATTCAATAAATAATTGGTTTATCAAGATATTTTCGAGTAATCGTTTCTTCAAATTTTCGGGCTAATTACAATTAATATTATACTTCAGGCACAAATTCTTCACTTATCCATATACAAATTTTGTGGTTTCTCTGAAAACTGTTTAAAAATGGGGCACATTTTGGGAACACGTTTCGTACACGCGTTCATATGAATAAAGAATTATTTTTGAATCTCGAATAAAAAAAATATCAACGTATTAATCTAAAAGTAAACTCCATGGTGATTCATCCCATCTAGTAATTTTCTCTGTTACTTTTTATAATGTCAGCTATTTAAATATAATTGCACAATAAATTTCGAATATTTGTACCGTGGAAACGCAACGTACGGAAAATATAAATGAACATTCAGTGCACTTTGCTCATGTAAGTGAAGAATTAAAAAAAAATAATAATCGATTAAAAAAAATGTAAGGGTCGTTTGGGATGAAACGCCTCATATAGATTTGTCTCCCTGGCATCGGATAAAAACTGCGCAGGTGATGTGGCTCGACGTCCATTTTATAAAAAAGTGGAAGCTAGACAGATTTTCTGTACTCTCTCTCTCTCTCTCTCTCTCTCTCTCTCTCTCTCTTCCCTTCTCTCTCGTACAGCGAAATGCAAGACATCGACATGAGAGAGACAGAAACAGAGGGAGAGAGAGAGAGAGAGAGAGAGAGAGAGAGACACTAGTGAAATTTCTATCTACCGATTTTGGCTGCTGACGGCTGGCGGCAGAGATTTCGATCCCAGAGAGGGATGATGCTCGGGCAATTACGTTGTACTGATGAACGCAGCGAGAGGACGTTCCCTCGAGCATAATCACCAACACGTGCTGCTATTAGACGCGTGTGCACATGATCGATGTATATCGAGTTTTGCCATAGGAAAACCAGTGATGGTTTCGGGATGGTCTGTACACATACATATATATGTATGTATAATAAACTATATATATACATATGCAATATGAACATGAGTCGACATAGGTCCAGATTTTGTCCCGCGGGATATGCGTTCCAGGGTAGAAGAAGATTAAAACTCGAGTCGCGCATACATGGACATATTTTTTTTTGTACTGCTCTCGAGTCCCGCACCGCGAAGTGTTGAAAAAAGCTGGGCAAGAGAAAGAGTAGCGAACTTATTAAATGAATTTAAATTGATTTATGTTTAAATGAAATATCCAAACTTCCTCTAGCTGATCTGCTCTATTAAAAATTCTAATATTCTCCGAACGACGAGAACGGGAATAAAATCATACGAAAAAAGGTCTGATTTAAATTATTTCTAGATCTTGGGGCACGCGCCGTGTCTCATATACCGATAAAAATAATGAAGATTTTTATTTGCACCTTACCGTGAACGGTATATGATAGTAGAGTGAGTGCACCAGAGAATAAACGCTTAAGATTCAGCACCAGTGAATGAACTCCCGTGTTAAAATCACTATATATATATATATATATATATATATATATATATATATATATATATATAATTCACGTAATGTGTTCATTTACTGGTGCACTCACCCTATTACCCTCTTCATGCAATTATGCCGTAATATCGCGTACAATATAGAATCCGTATCACGGTATACGGTATACATGCAAGCTAAAGAGATCAGACTGCAATTTGTACGGTAGACCGTGTACGGTAAGGTGTGAATAGACTCGACCTAAAAATAAACGCACTGAGAGATTTTTAAAGATTTTTACTTGACTCTCCATAAGTTCCGGATCGGCTAACTATTTTCAGTTCCACCTCTTTTCTAACCGCGGCATCATAAATTGAACCAGAGAATAAACGGTTAAGATTCAGCACCAGTGAATGAACTCCCGTGTTAAAATCACTATATATATATATATAATTCACGTAATGTGTTCATTTACTGGTGCACTCACCCTATTACACTCTTCATGCAATTATGCCGTAATATCGTGTACAATATAGAATTCGTATCATGGTATACGGTATACATGCAAGCTAAAGAGATCAGACTGCAATCTGTACGGTAGACCGTGTACGGTAAGGTGTGAATAGACCTGACCTAAAAATAAACGCACTCAGAGATTTTTAAAGATTTTTACTTGACTCTCCTTAAATTCCGGATCGGCTAAATATTTTCTGTTCCACCTCTTTTCTAACCGCAGCATCATAAATTGAACCAGAGAATAAACGCTTAAGATTCAGCACCAGTGAATGAACTCCCGTGTTAAAATCACTATATGTATAAATATAATTCACGTAATGTGCTCATTTACTGGTACACTCACCCTATTACCCTCTTCATGCAATTATGCCGTAATATCGTGTACAATATAGAATCCGTATCATGGTATACGGTATACATGCAAGCTAAAGAGATCAGACTGCAATCTGTACGGTAGACCGTGTACGGTAAGGTGTGAATAGACCTGACCTAAAAATAAACGCACTCAGAGATTTTTAAAGATTTTTACTTGACTCTCCTTAAATTCCGGATCGGCTAAATATTTTCTGTTCCACCTCTTTTCTAACCTCAGCATCATAAATTGAACCAGAGAATAAACGCTTAAGATTCAGCACCAGTGAATGAACTCCCGTGTTAAAATCACTATATGTATAAATATAATTCACGTAATGTGCTCATTTACTGGTGCACTCACCCTATTACACTCTTCATGCAATTATGCCGTAATATCGTGTACAATATAGGATCCGTATCATGGTATACGGTATACATGCAAGCTAAAGAGATCAGAATCTGTACGGTAGACCGTGTACGGTAAGGTGTGAATTTACTCGACCTAAAAATAAACGCACTGAGAGATTTTTAAAGATTTTTACATGTCTCTCCATAAGTTCCGGATCGGCTCTCCATAAGTTCCGGATCGGCTAACTATTTTCTGTTCCACCTCTTTTCTAACCTCAGCATCATAAATTGAACCAGAGAATAAACGCTTAAGATTCAGCACCAGTGAATGAACTCTCGTGTTAAAATCACTATATATATATATATAACTCACGTAATGTGTTCATTTACTGGTGCACTCACCCTATTACACTCTTCATGCAATTATGCCGTAATATCGTGTACAATATAGAATCCGTATCACGGTATGCGATATACATGCAAGCTAAAGAGATCGGACTGCAATCTGTACGGTAGACCGTGTACGGTAAGGTGTGAATATACTCGACCTAAAAATAAACGCACTGAGAGATTTTTAAAGATTTTTACATGTCTCTCCATAAGTTCCGGATCGGCTAACTATTTTCTGTTCCACCTCTTTTTTAACCTCAGCATCATAAATTGAATCTCTCTCGTAATATAATGCCTGGAAAAAGGTGATCCTCTCTCAGCTTGCTACCACCCTCACAGACGAGGTATACGTATATTACGTTTCATGGTTCACGTTTTGCGGTCCCGCACTGGTCGCACATATAATCTTCCTTTTCTTGTCCGGCGGGAAAGCCGGAAAATGATGGTCTGTATATGTGTGTGTGTGTGTGCTTGGGCGCGTGCGTCTGTATGTAACTGCGACTAAGGAAAAGGTATTGCCGGTATTATACAACCGGATTACAGTAACGGGGTCGTGCTCTCGGCGTGGTTGGGGGGATGGGAAAGAAGTTACACCCGCCTACCAAGATACATTCGAGATATAACCATTTTTCCCTGCTGAGACTTTTGCCTAGATTTATGCCGATGCGTTGAGAAGTCGACTGCATATGTATAACTATATATACATAGAGCCGCGTTTCGTCCTCGTAAAGTATCGTATCGCGATTTATAGCCCTGCCGATCCGAGACACATTTAACCACCTGTGAGTCTTTGAAATGTATTAAATTTTTTTTTATAGGTGTATGTATATAGATATATTATATAGAATAAATATTTTATTCAATGTCGATATACACGCACATATATTGACCGATGAATTTCTCAAAGGATGGTATATCGTCGAAATACGATAAGGCATGTCACTGAAATTTTGCAGTACCTCGTTCTATACTGAAACCAAATTTACACAAGCCTGACTGTGCAGAAGTAACTCTGTACAAGAATACTCTGTGCATCGTCATTTCGTCACCAAAAAAAAACATGTCAATCATGTGAAATTAATTTTATAGATTAAATCGAGCAGGATTAATTTTGAACGAAACAGTTTTCGTCCATGGCTGAACGTCTGCAAATAGAATTAGTCAAATCTTCAACGTTAAGATGCCCACTGATTTTAGAACGTCCATTTTATTATGTTAAATCCACGAAATGATTATTATTTTTTTCGATACAAATACGAGTTTTTAGTAGCACCTAATGAAAGCACAAACGAGTGCGATGATGCGATGGAGGAAAAATACAAAAATGCACTTCTTCGACAGCAGATGTTCGAACACGTAGGGCGACACCTGGAAAAGTCAAGATTGTAGCGTTCACGTATATGTGGGCGTGAATTCCGTGATCAGTCATGTCAGATATGTTACGTCTCCGATACGGGGATTTTTATTTCGATGGTTGAAAGGATAATTTAATGGTATAAATTACGAGAACTGCATACCGTATACCGTCAACGAAGGTAGTTGCTCCAGTTGAGGCTAATGACGTTGCAATGTTATTCTACTTGGGTATATACTACGCTTTGAGGGCAACTACAATGCACGGCAGCTAAGTGTGACGGATGCTGGTTGCCATGGTGACCCAAAATGGAGGACGAGTGAGGGAGGATATATTACACTCAGCGATCTCAAGTCGGATGAGGGGCCAGTCAGTTTCACGGTACCCAAGCTTGCTCGGTTATCCTCTTGTGATAACATACAGTTACCGTATCTATACCTATTACTGTATAGAATTATTCTACAGCTTTAGCTGCAGTACAGCTTCTATTTTCATGTATATGTAAAAAACGCGAATGCATCTGACCCGACGTCAACTTTAGCGGTCATTTACTGGAAAATTCGTTTTTTTTTTTATGAAAATTTTTAAGTTTTGCAATAAATGGTCGTTAGATTCACGATTAACGAAAAAAATATCACATGGGGTCCTGGAAAAAAAATTAAGACACAATTTTTGTCAAGTGCCAGTCAATAAAGTACGTTTTTCCTGATTGAATCGCGCCATTGCTATACAGAGAAAAGAGTTTGTTAACAAATATTTTGTTCAATATAGCGAAATAAATGTTTCGATATTATTTCGAAGTTTTAGATGAGTCCAATCAGATTTCTTAATTATTACCAAATTTTTTTTATTACTTTAATCCCAATTCAATCATATTATGGCTTAACTAAAATTTAGTAATAGTAACTAAATATTTATTTCGCTATATCCATTACAGGATTTGTCAATAGTTACCAACAACGCTTTTCTCATTGTCAGTGTGTATATGTGCTGATTTGTTCCCCAATCTTCTCAGTCTTGAAACGGTGATGATTCACTGGGGAACGATTTTTTCCACAATCTTTACAATTCCTAAAGTGTGATTGTCGATTTTGGCAAATTCGTATCTTGTATAATTCTATTCCAGCGATTTTTTTATACGGTCTATCAAGAAGTCTACATCTATTAAAAAGGAAAAAAGCTGTATAGTTATTTTAATATTGCGTTTTCGATTCATGTTGGTTCGCGAGGGGCCTAAATGAGATTCGTTTTTTAGTTTTTACACCCCATATATCCTATAGGAAATTTTCCGTTCGTTATGAATTACACCGAATTTTTGGTGAAAGTTTAATAATTCTACAAGAAAACGCAACATAAGAACGTTTTATTTTCACACTTTTTCCATTTTCCAAAAATGCGAGGTACGAGGCCGGGGAAAGCTCGAGCGAATACCTATACTAAGTCCCTTTTGCATTATCTCCCGTGAATGCTTTGCAAAAATTATGTATATTCATGTATTTGTGGTAGGATAACGACAAGCTCTGTAATTCGAAAATTGATCTTCTCGTATAACGCGAAAATGTAGAAGGAAAACTCGAGAAATTTTTCATCGGGCTCAAGAGCCCTCTAGTGCTACCTTACTGCGTCAACTATGTGCACTGGAGAATGGCAATTCACGAGCAGGTATACGAAGATATAAAGTTTTTCGTCGTGACGTGTACTCAGTTGCTACGAGACTCTCGCACAATTGTCTTTTATGCTATTTTGTTTATATACAAAGTGTGTGCACGAGGAAATAATTTGCGATGCTACGTTCATGTCTCGGAATTACGACTATCCTCTTGGTGGCTATAGTCAACTCATTCAAACTCAACGCTCTCAAGACTCGAGTCTTGTGGCATTAGAGAGCATCCCCCACCACGGCCGTCCATGGGCCCAACACGACGCGGAGATCGTCCGCGTCCATCTTCGATCGAGGAAAATCGAGATAACGTCTTTGATGTTTTTATCAGCGCCGTTGTCATCATTTATCATTTTATTATATTATTTTGTTCAATGTAATGCTGCTTAGTTGCCAATAAGAATATTTGAGTTGAGTAAAAATAGGGAACGAAAATCAAAGTGATCCTCTCAATAATAATACAATGGCGATGGTACGGGTTAAATTGCACGGAAAAGTCTAAGTTAAGTGACTAACTTATCTCTGAATCTTCGAATCTCCGATATTATATGATATTCGGTCCTTTCCAACCACATACTCGGTTAAATAATGAACCCTTGATAACGCAGGCACAGTTTTCTCCAAGATATTCAACACTTGTCATGGCGTGAAATCGGAAGGACAAAAAATTACACGTTAACTTGCTGTAGCCGTGAAATTTGCTCTGATGAAGAACTGATGAGTCGGACCTTTCGGTCTCTCACTGCAATTGTTTAATTTATGATCCTTAGGATATCTTCGATAAAATTCTCCAGTCCCGATAATTGCAGTAGAAACACTCTCGCTCCCTCGCTTACTTAATCAACTCTTTCTGTCTTTCACTTTCTCACTGATTGTCCAACCTCTATTGCAATCTTTCGTTCCTTAAATGTAAGATCCTTTACCTGTATTTCCCTCTTGATTCTCGCTGCGAGAGGGAAAATGGCCTACCATATAGAGTGTTAAGTTAGAGGGATTTGACTGTAGTATGAAAACTTTTCATCTAGATGATGGCAAGAAGAGCGAAAAAAATGTGGAAAAAAAAAAGAACTGACGAGAAGCGGAGTTTTGCTCCGAGAAAAAATGAGAGAGATAGTAGATATACGGAAAAGCCACTCAGCGAAATAAGGTCGCTTGCATAAATAGAGAAACGTAAGCCCCGTCCGCTAATTCAAAGCGACGTCATCGCGCGCAGACTTGGTATAATTTTTTTTGTGTTCCTTTCTCTGGAGCTTTTCTTCTATCCTGCCAGGTAGCTCACGGCGAATATTTATATGCTGAAGAGGAATGATAATTTTATGCAATACATTTAGCTCCCGCGCTCTCTACATTTTCGTTGAGTATTTTTTCGTATTTCCAGATCTTTTCAAAACTCTTATTCTTCAACATCAAAAGAATTAAGAGATTGTCCAAAAATTATGTTCCATACAGCACATATATACTATATTTATGATTAATTACTATTTCATCCATTAAATGTGTATTATTCCAAGATATTCGATCTCGGATTTTTACGATCCTTCCCTCTTTTCCTCCATTACTTTCTTACATAGTTCACTATTTTTTATAATTTTTTGTACCCACCCCGCGGGATTGTGTCTGCAGCTGGCTAGGGTCCGACTACTGCTTGGGGCGGGGGGGGGGGGGGGGGAGAATACATGTATCGCATTTGCAAAAGGGCGTAACGAATTTGCGAAGAACTGTCCCAAGCTTTGCCAAAAAAGCCGATTTTACCAGCAGGTAAAATCGGCTTTTTTGGCAAAGCTTGGGATTCCAACGAGCAATCACGAGACTTTGGAAAGATGACCTCTCGCTCAGTAGTTTGTTGCACGAGTTAGCGCACGGCTATCCGGTCACCGATCCAGGTACGGACTGTGTCCTATGCTGCTTAACTTCGGTGACCATCAGAGCCATGTGCCTACCACGTAACGTCGTAACTATCACTGTAGATTCCATTATTAAAATGTTTATTACAAGGAATTTGTTTTGCAGCTGAAATCAAAATTGGCGAAAATAAATCAAGTTAACGCTGATGATGCAATTGCTTAAAATATTCGAGTCAAATTAACTAACGATTGCCCTTCTTAACGTAACTAACGATTGCAACTTCGGTGACCATCAGAGCCGTGTGCCTACCACGTAACGTCGTAACTATCACTGTAGATTCCATTATTAAAATGTTTATTACAAGGAATTTGTTTTGCAGCTGAAATCAAAATTGGCGAAAATAAATCAAGTTAACGCTGATGATGCAAGTGCTTAAAATATTTGAGTCAAATTAACTAACGATTGCACTTCTTAACGTAACTAACGATTGCAGCTTCGGTGACCATCAGAGCCGTGTGCCTACCACGTAACGTCGTAACTATCACTGTAGATTCCATTATTAAAATGTTTATTACAAGGAATTTGTTTTGGAGCTGAAATCAAAATTGGCGAAAATAAATCAAGTTAACGCTGATGATGCAAGTGCTTAAAATATTCGAGTCAAATTAATTAACGATTGCACTTCTTAACGTAACTAACGATTGCAACTTCGGTGGCCATCAGAGCCGTGTGCCTACCACGTAACGTCGTAACTATCACTGTAGATTCCATTATTAAAATGTTTATTACAAGGAATTTGTTTTGGAGCTGAAATCAAAATTGGCGAAAATAAATCAAGTTAACGCTGATGATGCAAATGCTTAAAATATTCGAGTCAAATTAACTAACGATTGCACTTATTTTAATTAACGTATGAACTGAAAAAAAAATATATTGTATATTAATTTACTCTGTAAATATGTAATATTCTCTAGCTGATTATTTTGAACGTTGCAAAAATTTTATATGTACATATGTCAAGCTTCTACAACTCTGTGAACACTTGATATATAATTAGTGAAATTGAGACTCGCATACATTGCTGTGTGGTCAGACGATCCCGTGGGTAAATTTAATATGCAAATAGGCGAGACGTTCTTGAGAGCTGCTTTTATTTTTCTGTCCTGTAGCTTTCGCTAAAGGTAGCGAGAAAACGAGAACAACCCCTGTCGGCGTCGCCACAGACTGTCGATGGGGGAGTCTCTCGCTTTCCCAAAGGCTACCACGACGACGCCGACGACGTGCTAAGTACTTTTGCATATCTCCTTCATTACTCTGAATTATAAGCATCGCGAAAGTCGTTACGCTCACACATACATAGTATATATATATATATATATATATATATATATATATATATACTTATGGTACTCTCAAAAGACCATTTATCCTTTTCCTGTTTTTATGAATATATACGATTCGATAAAAAAAAGTAAAACCATTCAGCATTCTGACTCGGCAAAAGAGAACAGGTGAGTGAATACTCGAGAGATATCGAGGTCAGAAAGAGAAAGATAGATGGAAATGGAGCGGAAATTTACAAATGTTTGTGTATGGATGAGAGCAGGAAGACATGCACAGTTATGGGATAAGCTCAAAAGAGCAGAGAAAAAGCAGCATTACATCGTCTTCTCGACGTGTTATTCAATTTTTTTAAATTTAATTACACTTCTCGCTACTTTCCATGTATCTCTATCTTACGTTTATTCAACGTTGTGGCGCTGCAGCAACTGAAAAGCTTTACACCTCAGGAAAAATGAAAAATGTACATAAATATCCGTGTATATTGTTTCGATCATATTATAGAGAGAGCAAAATTCATTAACAGGGTCATATTGGCAGTAACAAATAAAAAAGATTGATGGACGGTTAATTAGCCTAGAACATAAAAATATAGGTAAATGGAAAAATACATAAAAATAAATTAGAAAAATGAATATCAAATTATTATTCGTATTATTGAAATAAATTTCCTACATTTTATTATTCGTGAGTTTGGAAAAGATACAAAAATTAGAAAATAATCGACAATTACAATATTTGTTATTTTACCGTTCAATGAAATTAAATAATTTTTACCGAAGAAACTGCGTGTCTTTCATTCCCGCTGTTGTCAATGAGCACAAAATGATGCGAAAGGAGAAAAGGTAGCAAGATATGAGTGTTTGCGTAATCATCGAAGATCGTGAAGAGAAGTGGCTGCTTCCCTCAAAATCCCTCAAAAAGGGCAAACTTGCCCTTTTCGATTCTTAGCCGTGACAAGTACACGCGAGGTAAACCCCTTCAATATACCATGTGTGTGTATTTTCTGTACTCCAAACAGGACACGTTTGTATACCGTTGAGAAATAACGCGCGTATCCTCTATCGCGTGAGCAATTTCGAACGCGATCGAATAAAAGTTTGATCGACGTTTTGACATTCAAGTACGAACAAAAGGGTTTCTATATATATATACAATAAATAGCACTTAGCCAATGAAATTCGTTTGTTACTGTGGCTTTGTGGCCATGTTGGTCATGTCCAAGAACTTTCAATTTCTACTCGGCGATTCTTTTATAGAGGGGACGCTTTTTCTCTTTCTGTTTCCTTACATCACTATATATACATATATATATATCAAGCTTTATCACCATTTCGCTTTCTGTCCCCCACAGGACTTTATCCGGCATGGCGATTTTCCTTCGACGCGGAAACTTTCGGCTAATGTAATCAGGGGTCTTTCTCTCTTTTGTCAGGGGTGGGGGGAGGGACAGGGGGGGGGATGAAGGAAATGGTCGCTCTCGCTACCTTCACCAACTCGAGGAAAAATATCTATATAGTATGGCCGTTCGCTCAATCTCTCACCACACCTTTTTCTCCTCCCCATATAGACGGTCTTCTAAGTCACTTTACCGATAGTTTTGATCCCCGCTACGAATAACGAGGTTACGAGCAATCTTCGGAAACGCTCGACGCGTTGGACTTTCTGCCATTTCTCGACTTCATGTTGTAGGGTCGTATTTTTTCTCATCTTTATTTTTTATTTTATTTTCCTTGCGTGGTAATGCTACTTTTTCGTTCTTGCCATCTTCTATATTCTCGATATTTCAGGTTTTTTTTCCACTTCGTAGACGGTAGAATATTTTTAATGCGATATTTATTTTAGGTACAAATTGGTTTGATTTTTTTTCCATTTTATATGTGAATTTTTAAGCTCAATGGAATGATCAATTGCGATCGAGATGACGACGCTTATTTTTATTGTAAATAAATGTAGAAAATCTGATCTGGGAATAGAGAAAAAGTATTTTACGAAATCAAGAAAATGTGAACATTTTTTTCTATTGATCTTTTTCAATCTTACGTCGAAGGAACGATCAAAGCTGCAGATATATAATAGAGTAAGCGTAAGCTTTACCAAAAATTCTTGATCTCTGGACACGTGTTGGATTGACATGCTAATAACCTCCCTTGCAAATTTAAGTGGGCTTGCAAGACAGCCTGAAGACCAAAGAGGGAGAATATTATCGAACTTTCGTTTTCATATTTTCTCATTCCTTTTTTCCCATCTGCTGGGAACTCTGCCACGTGTATATATTGTGTAGTACATCGTTTGTGCTTTGTCCAGAACACATAAGAGACTTTTGAGCCCTTCTCGATAAATCGCCAGTTGAAAACTCGGAAGGGCCTACGTGGTACAATTCAAAAAAGGAATTCGCGCCCTTCTAGCATTTGCCGTTCGATTTATCGTATGGAATATAAAAGTTACGTAAGCTCCTTGTCCACGTGTCCCTGCGTTCAGGCTTGTAGAAAAGTCCTGATGGATGTCTGGTCGACCTATGCAGGGTTCTTTCCCTTTTACTTCACTTTTTCGCACACCCGTTCAACGACAAGGACGATATCGTGTCAAGCTTTGCTCTGTTATATATATATATATATATATATATATATATATATATATATATATATATATATATATATAATGGAGTGAATTAGGCTTTGGTATATGTGTGCGATCGTGTAAGGTGTACGTCGTCTTTGAGGGGACCGAGAAGGAAGAAAGGGAAAGCTTTGAGGATCAGAAAAAATCTTTGTGATGAGTGTGGCTCTAGTTTATATAGAATATTTGATGAAACTCATTCAACTTTTGATTTCAATATTGAATCTGATCCATTTTTTTAATCTTGCAGTTTCCTCTCCAAAACAGAAATATATTTTTTTTTAACAATTCCAAATTTTTCTGCTTATCACTTGTAATGACGCAAATTCAAATGTACGCGCGTCGCGTTATATGTCGAGTGAGTGGGGTAAGGGCGTGAGGTAAGAGAACAGAGACGAGAGGTGCGTAGAGAGATTTTGTGATAGAGAGAGGGAGAAAAAGAGCGAGGAGATCGACTCTCGGGGAGACACGAGGACTTCTCACCGGGATGTGCGACCGCTTGGACGTAGCGTTCTTATAGCCAGTTTTCAAGGATCATTTTATATCTCTCTGTACTATTTTATATACGGTAAAACACCAATAAAAATTCTTTTTACTGTCGTCGATTCGGTGTGGCGATTTCTATATATAAATTTAAAAAAGGGACGTTTCGGTATCGTGCGTTAATTCTTGTTCTTTGACAACGCATCCGATTCAAGACGAGTGACCAATTTTTGTAACTGGCACCCGTCTAATCAAACATCTGGGTAGGGTCTCGAATGTAACGGTCCCGGTGAGGACGACCAATCCATGTACACACCCATATATGCCTCATCTGTAAATTTGTGTCCCCATTCAAGCGCGCTGCACATATGTATATCCGTATAATTATATATTAAATTATTTTGTCCTGTATTTAATGGCTATATGCTCCTTTTTTTTTTAATGAATGATGCGTAATTAGAAATATATAGAACATTATTTGACGAGGTGATATTCCTAAATTATTTTCAAATATCTATATTTCGACCATGTCACCCTATATATATATCTCTCATATGTGATTTATATATATATATATATACAGTAAAATGAAAAGAAAAAATAAATTAATAAAATAAATCATTACACACTAGTCAGTAATACGATTTTTCTTTCTTTCTGTTGTTGTTACATGATTCTTCATGCTGGCATGAAATGAATGTTGGCCCCATACACACTGGTACACCCCGCTCCAAGAGAGCAAAGTAAATCCTTGACGTTGTACGTACGAAATAGGTAACAGGACGAGATTCGCAAGAGACCTTCTCTCTTTTTTCAACAACAAATCCCTCTCACACCAATTCTTCTCTATCCAGGCTATTCTCTGGCAAGAAGTACAAAAGAATATAAAAATCGTTGTATTTTTTTTTCCCTCTTCTTTCGTATTTTATTTTATTTCCCTGTCGATCGTGGAATATTCGGGTTAGGAGGTTTTACGAGGCTTTGCTTCTACTGTACGAAAATTCCGACGATTTTTTTCTTTTCTTTAGATTTTTATTTTATTTTGTTCTTTGCTTCTCAATCATCCGGTGGGTTTGGGCGCTCCTTTTCTTCCGAGAATCACGAAGGATTTTCCTGTACCCTCCAATCCAACTGCCTTGTGCTTTTGAATTGGACACACACGCACACACACACACACACAAGTTTCGCAAAGCTCTCGCTTTTTATGTGTTTGTCTGTGTATGTATATGTGCGCGCTTGATGTGGTACGAACGTTTCGCAAATCGCATGAATCTCCGCGCGAATCCCTCTATATATGTATATGCAAGAGAGCGAGAGAGAGAGAGGGAGGCAGGGAGGGAGAGAGAGAGAGAGAGAGAGAGAGAGAGAGAGAGAGAGAGAGAGAGAGAGAGAGAGAGAGAGAGAGAGAGAGAGAGAGAGAGAAAGGAAAAGAGACAGAATTCGGAAAGAGAGCGAATCTTTGTGGGACTTGCGGTCGTCCAGTCCGGTGCGGTCTACGAGCGGGGTTGATTTAAGCTCCTTGGGTTGCGGAAATGTATCCCCCTTCAACAGAAAAATTTCGTATAGCGGCGGTGTGCGAGAGTCCAAGCTTACGCGGGTGCTCACCTCGACCATAGAGAAAGAATGAGTGAGAGAGAGAGAGAGAGAGAGAGAGAGAGAGAGAGAGAGAGAGAGAGAGAACTAAAACCCCTGAGTGATACTTTACGAGAGAACGGCAAGCTCCCGCGAATTTCCGCTGTGGTCGTCGCTTCCGTAAGTAATTTGTGTGGGAGGCCAGCAAGTGTCTTTTCTACCCTCTTCATCTACGTGGACATCTATATACCTACTATTTATAATATAGCCTCTTTGCTTTCGAATTTCACTGTGTTTCAAACATAAGAATTATCTCATTTCGACGTGTATACTCGTCCACATGTATTCCTCGCATGGGAATATACGAGGGAAATCTCACCTTATAACGGAGCGGAGGTTATAAGAAAATTAAGTCCTGACGTCTGTTTTTTTGTTATTGTAAATATGCTTTGTGGGTTTGGAAAAAGTGAATGCACTCAGGGAGCAAAAATGTGCTGTACGAAAGAGAACTTTGGACACAGGGGAATTAAATGATCGTACTATTATCAATATTGGAGTGAAATACGTAAAATGAATCGACGTAATCATTTTAGAGCCAACTACACTGGGTTTTGCAATAAAAACTGTTATCCCATCTGTCGTCGATAAAAACAGAGAGCGGCATTCTATTCATTTAATCTCACGGATCTGATCGAATTACAGGGAGAAATAGGAGAAGGAGAAAAAAATTCGGGATAGCGAAAACGAATTCTCATTCGCCGTGGAATCGAGGAGAAAAAAAGAAGTACGCGAAAAGAGAGGGTGTGGGGAACCCTTACGGCGATACAAAGCAAGAAAGAGAGAGAAAGAGAGAGAGCGATAGAGAGAGAGAGAGAGAGGGGGGGGGGGGTGGGGGAGGTCGCACAAATCCCGAAAATCCTTTATACACGTCGCGATCGGGGAGGACGATGGAACGGAGAGAAAGAAAGAGAGAGAGGGTGGCTTTCTGATCTGTTTCGACAGTGTGTGCGATATATAGCCGAAGTGGGGACCCAGATGTTTCTCGTCGAACGTGGCCATAAAAAAAAGCTCCCAGGGTTTCCTCTCTCTGTCTCTGTCGCGCGGTAGTAAAGTAAGTAGCGCTGAAATTGAAAAATATAGAAAAGGAGGCGCATCGTTCGAGGGTGGAGCGGTGAAGGAAGAGAGCAGCATTCCGCAGAAACGATCGTTCCTATGGGGAAAATCTGATCAGATGCCGAGCAAGAACCAAGAGTAGCAGAAAATTCTTTATCGTCTTTCGTTTCTCGTTCAGTTAATATTTTTTCTTATAGTTTTACTGTTTTGCTTATATGTATGTACATGGCCTAGAATATAACTATATATATGCTCGCGTAGGCAGTGACTTTGCGCGTAGGCGTATGGCTTTGGAATAAATCAAAAATTGTTAAACTTTTTCATTAAACATTTTTTTTTAAACAGACTTTTGAGTCGGAGATAATAATTGTCATGAACATTTGACTTGACGATTTTTTTGGCAAGAAACGACAAAGGTTTGATTCGATTTTTCTTTTGGAAAAGGAGCGAAGTCTAACCAGAGACGTATGACGAAAATTTCGGATGACGACAACGACGAGGATGGGAGATAAAAAAATATTGATTTTGTAACACACGTGTCTCGTGAGGTTTAGCCTACATTCTAGTGTGGTTTGTTGGCTCCTCGTCCTAAATCAACACGCGACCAGGGGGTTTCCACATTCTTCCGCCGAAAAACGAACGAGCTTCTCCTGCCCTAACTCCCTTTTTCCCGTTTTTTTCTCTCTCTCTCTCCCTCTCACTTTCTCTCTTTCTTCATCTCTTTTATAGCATTTTCATCTTTCGTGTTTACACCTGCCTTTCCGGCTCGTTTGCCTTGTCGTGTCGGACGCTGCCAAGAAAATTTGCACATCTCACTTTCTTACATCCTAAATATATATAGCTATACAGAACGATAAATATGTGAGTTTTTTTGACCCCCAGCGAGTGAAAAGTACAACAATGTCTACATATATAGGCAAAAGAGAAGCGAAAAATCGCACGAGACATTTGTTTGATTGTGAAAATATATTTTGAAAATCAGCGGCTGAAGCAACTTTCTTTTTTTGCTCATAAGTGCTCGGACGAGTTTGCTATCTTTAATGTCAGAGTCATATGTGTACACCGAGGATGGAGCATATATGAGTTGAACCAATTTTACTTGAATTTCATGACTTTTTGAATAAGTTAATCATTCATTTTTCTCCAGAATAATTCTGATGTCATTTTCTTAGCGTTCATTTAAAAATTATTTAATAATTCTTGTAGTCATTTTTCTCAAAAAAAAAAGAATATTCGTGTGAATGAAAAAGGGTACGTTGATTGGCGATCGTCGAAACGATCGTCTGTATGGCATACAAGATTTTTTTTATCATCATGCACCTACCCGAGATTAATTTTCATATACGCGAGAGGACACGTGCGTAGACTACTGATAGAGCACACAGTCAGCCGACCACTCGAGGCTACACTTGAGACGTACTTATTCACACCCTCGTCAAGTATATCCAACGCACAGCTTTCTCCTTTCTTCCCTCTCCCTGGTGGTCCCTTCTCACCATCACGTATGTGGTCTCTGTACTCTCTTCCTGCCTTTCGTCGTTCTATACGCTCTGCGAGAGTACCCACGTTTCTCTCCCTATGTACTTCCTCTCTCTGCTTCCTGGTCCTTCATCCCCCTTCAAGCCGTTTCTAGAGAGTCTGCGACATCTTTGGTACCAACCCGTTGGCGAGATTGCGAAAGGTAAGCCAGCATGGCGATAAGATTTTTTATGCATTGGTGCGTATATAGCGTAACAGTAAAAATTTAAATTTTTTGATGAAGAAAATTGACATGATAATATTTAATGCACTTAGAACACATCTTTTGGATATTTGAAATATACGACTTTTTACTTTCTGGGTATTTTTGAGAGAAGAACTGTTTTTAGTACCAAGCATAGAGAGTCTGCCTATTTACAATAAATGAAGCTAATAAAATAATATTCAGCATTTAGAGGGAGACTTACGCAAAGAAACTTGGGATTAAAATTCAGCAATGAAAAATTTATAAATATATAAATAGATATATTTTAGTATGATCCCTAAAAATGATAGTTGCATATGATAATACTTTTGGACTGACCGAGGGTCAAAATACAGAGTAATTTTTTATATTTTTGCCATGTAGCTCGATAAAGTCAATCATAGAAAATGTTTCATGTTTTTATTAAATCATTCATACATTTACTTATTAAATAATAAATAATTTTATCATTTATTTCTGAATGTTCTTGTGTAATATGGGGGGGATCAAGATGACATGAGGTGAGAAGAACCCAAAGTCAAACCCTTGAAAAGGAATACTCTCGTAGTTGCGACGGTGCGTATAGCAGAGCTCGTTACCTGTTCGTGGGTGCTCGACCGTACTTGTGCTACATATAAACCGAAATAGCAGATTCGCGACGTTTTCTTAATTAAGTGTATGGAGCGACGTGGTTGGAGAACGACAGCTGGGGGTGTCGTGTGGAATCGTAGAAACGGTATGGGACGGAGAGTGCAGAGTGTATATACTGCGCAAGTACGGGAATGACGATGCTGGCTGAGAAGGCCCTCGCGAGTTTGTTTAATTAAGCCCATATAGGTACGTATAAACACGCCGTCTAGCAGACGACATATACGAGCCCGTCGATTAGTTTCAAAGTAAACTGAAAGTGTGCGTGCGCATCTCAAATGAAAGATAAGTAGGCAGAACGACTTGACGACATATGGGCCATTCTGTGAAAACTCGACCAACTTATTTTTATCCCTACGATCTCTGATCTACTGAACAATTTTTCATATCAGTCATTCACTGCTAAAACAGACTTGAATTTCGTCACAAAGTTTTTCGATCAGCTAACATACTGAGAGAAAAGTATGCCAACAATTGCCAGGTGGTATAGTAAAAATTGATCGAATAGATGGCGTTCGGGAACCACCATCAGTAACTTGGTGGATTTTACCAGATAAACTAGGAAGAAGAGAGAAATCCACCAAATTATGGAAAGGAACCACCACTGTGCCTTTCAAACCCATCTGTTCAACCAGTTTTTACTGTACTGCCAGGCAGCTTTTATTATTATCGTATGAAGTTCTTGATCCTCCTCAATAAGCCTGTCTGCTTTTTTTTTTCTTGGGGGAAAAAAATCTTATATTTTATGTGGCAGAGATGATCATCATTTTGGGCAACTTTAAAGGTAGCAGATTTTTTTCAGACAAAAATACTATTGCAAAATTTGATTTGAGACATCCATTTAAAATGTATAATGAAAAAAAAAAATAATGGAAAATTATTAAAGATTTTTAAAATGTTTAAAATGTTTTTTCGGCTCGTTGGCATGGAATGCCCCATACACGTGGTATATATCGTTAATTTCGTAACGAAAGCACTTTGCTCCTTGACTACTCTTTCAGTATTAACGAGAGAGTCTGCTTCTCGTCTCGATATATACACTGGTTGCCCTTACTAGGCTGCTTGACGCTCAGGTCTGACTATACACTGACTTAATCTACTCGAGATCGGGATGCTGTTCGCTCTTTTCATTACTCACTAGACTGCGTGAAGCTGATATGCGCAAACTGTGCTAATAATTATAGCATTAATATGCTGAAAATTCGAACAAGTGTCAAATGAATCAGACATACATAATTTGTCTCATTGACAACATAATATTTTTTTTTCTTTCACTCTTATCGTGCTGGGACATTAATTCACCTAATTTATTTCAAAGTTATTGTATTCAAATATAATTATAACACGATCGCTATATTCATAAAACATATTTGTTCGTTATAGTAAAAATGTTTAAAAAAATTATTGCAATATACCAGCTTACAAAAATTATAAATAAATAAAATGTTTGAAATTTATTAATAGAATCGCACACACTTTTACGAGCACGGATGTTAATTTTCTCGCTTGCTCTTTCAACATCTCATATTTTTTTTGTTATTGTCATTTTTCATTTCTGCACAAAAGCATGATGTACGGTTATGCGCTACTGCGGCCAGACCACCAGTGCGCGACTCTAAATTTCCGTTACGAGGCCGGTTCTAGATATTTCACGATACCGAACGGTTGGAAAGGGGGGAGAATGGGGCGCGTCGAGTCGCTTTTCCGATAGCTGCTCGCTCGCGCGCCCTACGGGGGTGTGAGGTGATGTTCTATATCTATGTATATATGTACGGGGCAATATACCCTACGTACACATACACATGTGTATATATATATATATATATATACACACACGTATATATGCTCTCTCTCCGCACCTCCATTAACCCTGTGGCCCAACCACGTCAGACACTTTTAATACCCACCAGCAGCCACAGCAACGGCAGACCGGTTATGAGGCAGGACACGTTTCCGAAACTTTCTCTGTACTATAATACTCTGGGCGCGATATAATAACGATTTTTTGCATCCCTGATATGATACATGGCTTATAGACTTTATATACGTGTATATTATATATATATATATATATATATTACATATTGTTATGATGTATACATATATATTTTGCAATGTCTCATCGCTTGCATTAGACCATCATAAAACTTAACTCATTCCGAGTGGTTTATAGTACGCTTTTCTTGGGAATTTATATCACCAACTAAAGTCCAACGATCTACATTGAATTTTCGTTTCTATTTTATATGACCCAGTTTCATCTCCTCATCCACTTGAGGTTTTTTTTTCTGTGCATTCGATGGGAATTTTTCGACAAGTCTGGGTAGAAATCGACCGGAGTAATTGTTAGCATAGAATAGCCATTGTCAATGCTTAATCTATAGGAGAAAATTCATGTTCATCGGTTTATCGATCATGTATATATATATTACCCGCGATAATAAAATTTGTACTGTGACGGTTAATAAACTTTATTAAGCGAAGAGAATGGTGCAGTATATCGAGAGAGGCCATCGCGCTGGTCCCAGCTCAGGGATTCGGAGAGAGAGAGTTGAGCTGGATGAGGGGCAAATTCGCGGTATGCAGTCTCATCGAAATTGGTTTAGGGGCGAATGCGCTAAGCCTCCTCCCCCCCCCCCCTCCCGCCCCTCCAGCTCTCGCAGGCACCGCGACGGTTAAGCAGTGAAAGAGAGACCAACATGGCCGAGCGTTGTGCGGTGAGTAACGTTTTTAATTAATCCGGAATTAAATAAAACGGTTCGCTGGTCCGCGAAATGCAACTAACTGGGCGTCGCTGGAGATTTTCGCTTTTGCTCTCGTCGACGTCGTCGCGTCATCGTTGTCGTCGTCGTCGTCGTTATCGTCGCTGTGTGCAGTCTCGAAGGCTCTGTTCTTTTATGTACAGTCGAGTCTCTGTAAAATAACGCTCTGCAAGATCACGTTTCTCCTGAATTCTCTCTCTAAAATCTCGCATAGAGAGGAAAACGCTACCCCCACTCTCATGCGCCTCGTATCGCTCGCGGGCACTCTGTAGTATCGCGTTTTCCCTAATATCGGACGGTCAGAGCCCCGAGGGTGCGATCTTACAGAGAGTCGACTGTACATATATCAAGCCACACCTGGCCGAAAGCCTTCGTTCTGTGATGTACGCTACATCACGTTGACGATCCCGACCACCCTCTCATAGACCATTCCGATTATCGCGTATTTACCTCGAGATGAACACGTCGATTAATTTTCACGGATGAGGAAATAACCGACGAGCTCCCTGGCAATGGTCCGACAATTCCTGTTATACGGGTAATAATATATTCCATGAATTTAAATGAAACGAATTTACACCATTGAAAAAATGTGTTGGCTTGAAATAAATTTCATTTTAGCCGAACGAAAATTGTGGTAATTATATCGAATTGTTTATTAGTCCAGCGTTTTCACAATTTGCAATCTGGCGAAATGGATATCGTTTGCAGGCATATTTTATATATATAGTGTTTTTTTGCCTCGGAAGGAAGGAAATATATATGTGTAACATTATTTTAATCATCGTTATTTCCCATCCCCTGTAAATTACCTATCGAACACATAGTCATATACATTGGATGAATATACGCCAATCAAATGTGCATCGTTAAATATATATTCCCTTGAAATAAATGTCGGTCAGCCGTAATTTGTATCGATCAAATATATTATCCAGAGCTTGGGCAATTTGAAATTTGATCGAATGGATAGCGTTTGCATCAAACGGCTTTAATAATTTCCATTTCGATAATATAATTTTATTTAATCTACGCTAGCCAGAGTGAATGTTATGTATAAAGAATATTATTCGTTAATTATTTTAATAATGATCTCCGAATTTTTTTTAACGTCACTGGCATTATATTTCGCTATGAGCACTGTCGTGATTATAAATGTACTATATTAGGGAGGCAGAAGACGAATGTACTGTCGTCATTGCATGATAAATCAAGACTGCACTGTATGGGGCTGACATCATTGCTGTCTTCCACTGAGACTTTCATCCCTCTCTCTCTCTCTCTCTTGCGTGCCAGCGAACAAATATATATACTCAACGAACAATAAAGACGATGACAAGAGAGAGAGAGAGAGAGGGAGAGGGGGAGAGAGAGAACGATAGAGGTATGCGTACATATATTACCCTCTCACGACGTGCCGAGTGCAGAGACCACAGCATAGAGAAGAGAGCAAATGAGAAAGCACCGAGAGAGAGCCGCGCGGACCGTCCAACATTCCGCGTGCTGGCGATCGAACAAACCGCGCAAGAGCCATTATATCCGGAGCTCATATATATATATATATATATATATATATATATATATATATATATATATATATATATATATATATATATATGTATGTGTGTGTGTGTGTGTGTACATATATCTAGAAGAGACAACTGCCGACGCCAACGCCACCATCGGCTTTTATTCTCCGCGGAGGTGCGACGGTGGTACGCGGCACAATTCCCTCGCTCGAATGCGCATTGTTCCTTCATTGATAGATGGCCTAGTGCGAGACTGAGAATGCCTTTCTCGCGTTCGCAAACCGGTTGTGCGTCCTTCCACTTGCTCAACCCCACAACGTCGAGAGCTACCTCTATTAACTCTCTCTTTCTCTCTCTTCCTCTTCCTCTCTTCTTCCCCGTCTTTCTTGCATGGCCACGCGTAGGGTCCAAAGGGGTAGTTGGAATATCTCACAGATCGTGTCTCGCTTCGGATTCGCCTATATTTGAATGTGTATGCAACATTTCTCGAAATAGCGAAAATCTCGAATTTGAGAAATAAACAAAAGAGTCTGGAACCTTTTTCAATGGTAAGATATGGTTGTCCCAAAAATCAACTACCTAACCAGTCTTCGACCACGCGTAGAAACTCATATCTGTATCTATATATTTGCATCCTCCTTATGGGATGTCGAAGGACGTTTGGTGTTCGATTACTGGGACATTTATCTTAAATACGTATGCTACAAAAATACATTTTTTGAAGTATTGTATAAGTCATATAAGAATACACCTAATTTTAAACACAATAATAATAATTTTACTACATACCTAATTTAAAAGTTACAAATATGTGATGGGACTGTCATAGAAATACCACGAACGCTCACACAGGCACTCACAAAAAATCACAGAGATATTCAATACACGCAGGGCCATCATAACCGTGAGAGAGCGAATAAATCAGGCTGGTAAATTTTATAAAGTACAAAAATTATAAAAACAAATTTTATAAAATACAAACGTTATAAAATGTTATCCCCAAACTTGTTTTTTAATATACAGAGATGTATGTAGTTTACACGATGCTGCGGTAAAACGTGGGAGAATGTTTGAATCATGCATAGATCTTACGAGAAGGTAAAAAAGTCACGTGCTTCAACCGAACTCGAGGAAAGTCCGAGTTACAACGAAAGGAAGGAGAATAAGCTTACAAATATACCTGGTGCAGGCATCGAGCACACTATACACGGTGACGAAGTTTTGCGAGGGGTATGGAGGTAGAAGCAGTGCAAGAGATAGGAGCACGAACAGGCAATAAATATAACGGGTGGGAAAAGCTACGAAAAGCCGTGTAGCTTTGCCAGTGGAAAGTACACGCGAAAGGGTTCCCTTTAATAGCATGGCAGGGTGTTCGGTGTGCGTCGAGGTCACGGAGTGTCTGTTGTGGCTCTCGACCCTCTCGCCTCTGAACCACATGGTGCATTTTTGTACAGGCAAGGGGAAGTCTCTATCTCTCTACTTGCACATCCTTCGCGGATAATGCATGTTGGAAAAACCGCTGGATTTTTTTTACGTTTATTTAAAAAAAAAAAAACCAATGTGGAAAATTCTCTGAGAATTTTCTCCCGACTACTGAACATTTTTTTTTACAAAATATTTCAATGCAACCATTCGAAGCAGTAATGATAAAAAATGAAAAATTATTTAATGACGAAGAAGATGTAAATTTCCGTAATAATAAAATTCAATTGACTGCACAAGCTCATCAACACTCACAGACACTTTATAAATATACTCATACTCACTCGCGCACATACACTTTTATAAACGTACATACGTATCGAGGTACTCACACAGAGACTCACGGAGGCTCAAATGTACATGAGCGAGGGCGAAAATTTACCGAGCTACCTATTAACCTCCCAATATTAATCTATATATATATATATAAGCGAAAATACCACTGACTCAGCACTCATCCCGAAATCTCAGGAACTCTAAAGCCTATAAACTTGTAATTTGGCAGGAAGGTTCCTAATACGACGTAGGCATTCGCCAAGAAGGGATTTTTTTAAATTCAACTCTTAAGGGGGTAAAATAAATAATAGAATAAAAATTAGTTGCAAAAATTGACTGACGTGCATAGATCGAAAAAACTTTAAATAATTCAAATAATTCTTTTACGCCATAGGCGAGTAAAAATCGCCATTTTAAAAATAAAATTCCATATTTTTTACAGCTCCCATTCCCTTGTGAATTTTCAATCTTTTCTCTGCGCGAATTCTTCGCGAATTACTTCTCCACTGTTGTGCAAACTGCAAATGCGTTTTCGTGGTGAGAAAAGCTCGCCTCACTGCTTCAAGATACAATACCGGGAAGTAGCGAGAGAGAGAGAGAGAGAGAGAGAACGAAAGACTTAACGAAACATAGTCGGATGCGTATGGAATTTATTCATGCAATCTCATAAATGGAACGCATTCCTAGAATAGATACGCGAGAGGCATAGGCTACCTTTTATCTTTCACACCAGGAAAAAATACACCACAGAGAATAAGGGGTGGGAGGTGGAGCAAGACCGAATGAGAGGGATAGGGGGGAGGAGAGAGAGAGAGAGAGAGAGAGAGAGAGAGAAAAGAGGGCTGTGTAGGTACGAATCTACTGATGTGAAAGAGAGAAAAAGAAACGTTTTAGCTAAGCACTAGACTTACATATATATGAAGGTACTTCATAACACAAGCAGAACTCGGATCTCTACGTTTTCCATGTAGTTTCTGGGGGGCCTGCGTGCACATCCCATTGCGCAAATGCGTCGTTTGGATTCCGTCGACGTCGACACTGGAAAAAGAGAAATGTATTTTATGGAGGTGAGAGAGAGAGAGAGAGAGAGAGCAGCGGTCTGTGACCATTTGCATCTCTCAAACGAGCATCAAAAGAGTGGCTTTAACTCTCGACGATATCATATTAAATTGACCCCTGGTAGATTTTTTTCTCGATTCGATCCTCTGACTGACCTTTAGCCCTTGAGTCGTCTCTCGAGAGATAA
The DNA here is from genome assembly GCA_963669185.1 of Dyspetes luteomarginatus. Classification (NCBI taxonomy): domain Eukaryota; kingdom Metazoa; phylum Arthropoda; class Insecta; order Hymenoptera; family Ichneumonidae; genus Dyspetes; species Dyspetes luteomarginatus. Next base: position 10,122,237 of record OY769903.1, on the reverse strand, counting down.
AACCTCTCATTATTATAATCTCATCATTATATATATATTTTTTTCCCGTCGTCAAGCATTCATCATACCTTTTAAAGAGCCATCTCTGTCTTTTCTCACGACGATGATATCTCTTTCTTATTTTCGCTCACCTAACAAATCCAGGAGGAGGGTGGCTTAATTTCGTCTCGAGCGTGGCCAACCCTCCCGCGGCTCCTTCTTAAATCTACAGATTGGCTTTGTTACAGGGCGAAGGTAAATATAGAGCGAAAAAAAGCGTTTCGCCGAAAAGAATGAACCCTTTATAGTATATATATACATATACATTTTCCGGGAGATCGCGTTCAATGCAGATCAACATAGCGAGCGCATCCACCATGGTGAAACTAAATATAAAAAGAAGGAAAAAAAAAGTTATCGCGTCTATAAAACCAGCTTGGTCCCATTTGTCCAGTTTTATGGTCGTGTTCTTCTTCGTCGTATATGTGTGTTTACACATACATATACATAATAGTAACACAACGGGAGCCATATACAGGCCATGTGTATATACGAACGAGAGTAGCACTCACAGCGTCCTCTCTCTGGCTATACCATAATCACTTGATTTCGGTCGAAAACCCGGAAGCGTGTCCCACCGACTTTATTGGCCCGTTTGCGTCTTTTAATCAATGCCGCAGGGCCGCTTGCGATACATTTTATGACCTTGGGGGGTTGAAAACCCTGCGCTGCACCGTGTCCCGTCGAACGCTTCCACCGTGTACCTCAACCCCCCTGCGCCGGTCCACTTCGTACACAGAAGCGAGCCCTTCAACTCGTTTCAGGCTACAGAGAGGAGCTCTCTGAAAAGAGCATGGCATGGCAAAAGGGTTTAGTGCGATGTTGGATGGGTGAAGGTGGGGGGGGGGGGGGGGGGCAGAACCGTAAACCACCTGCAGTCGTTGGGAATCCTGTCTAGTGAAGGGGCAGGGAGTGAAAAGCTGATCCGAGAGAAGAGGAGAGCAAGTGACGTCTCGTTTTCCATGTGCAACCCCTCGCAGGAGATTTTCGGGAGTTGCCCCCCCCCCTCTGCCTCGCTCAAAACCTGATGGAAATCGTGCTCTCAATTTTCTTCTTTTCCTTCTTTTTTCCGTTGACCGCTTTTCCACCGCTTCGTCGTCGAACTATCGCGTCAGTGGGGTCTCTTCGGCCGATAGATAAAAGCGTTAAGCTTGATAAAATAAGATATACGATCCCTAGTGGAAAATTTGGAGAATTATACATCTGGTCCTGTTAGAATTGAAATTGGTTTAACCCTGGGGTCATTTAAAATTTAAGTTCGAACTTACGTTCCATCTTACATTCTAAAATACGGGACTGTAAGAGTCTCAATGGGCCGAATAAGGAGTTGGGGCCAGACTTGAACGGTGGGAATTTTTTACTAAGGTTGCATTGGGAATCAAGATTAGGAAAAAATAGTCCCTCAATCATGCAGTAACAATTTGTATTGCCTTCAATTATTATTTATATCAATCACGTTAAAATATTATTTTGAGCTCTGGAATTCAAATTGGCCTAATCACCATTACAAATTCCTCCTACGAATAACTAACGAATAAAGAACCATTAAAAAAGAAAATCGACAATTTCCGATTGCGAGTCGAATTAATCTCGGGAAATTGGCCCATCAGGGTTTGGGGAGAAGGAATCGAGCGATAAATCGAGCCTTATTGCCCTTAAGATATATCGATGAAATTCTCGTGCACAGCGAACGAGATTGCCATCAGATGTTTATCTGAAGGGCGGTGGAATTGATAATACAATTTTATGTATGCGCGTGTGTGTGTGTGTGTGTACGTGTGTGCGTGTGTGTGTATGAAGCGGATTCGTAGCGCGGTATGACGCGGGTAGGACCCTCGACTATACCCACGCATAGTCATTGGATTCGTGGTGATGGTTTGAGGGCTGGTTAATGGGTCAGGCAAATATCCTCGTGCGAAATAGCTTAAGCGCAGTGAAGGGGTGAATAATGCGTATATAGGGAGCAGCAGCAACAACTTCCTGTGTACATATGTAATCGAAGTAAACTCCCTTGAGTCAAAGTCAGAGGCTTCGAAGTAGTTGGGAAAGTTTCGTTGCTGTACGTACATATAATGTATATACTATATATATATATATATATAATTTATATATGTATATATAGTACAGTTGGGCACGCGGGTACGGCGCGTGATGTTATTAATAACACCTTATTAGCCCCCGGCAAGGGAATATATATATATATATATATATATATATATATATATATATATATATATATATATACCATCGTACTCGTACTTTTAGTTGGTAAGATTGATGAGATCAGAGTCCACTTTGCGTCGAGCAGATAAGGGAGATAAGAGCTTTCATGTCAGGTACGATATATACATATACATGTCTATATTACTAACAACAGTACCAAGCTTTGGGGGGATTTTTTTCACACATATTTTCGCGTTACTATTGTGTTTAAGGCAGTTGAGTCAGATCATGATAAAAGTGATAATGAAATATTCTGTATCCAACTTGTCTAATTGATGAAAATTACGTAAAATGTGTCGATATGTCGGGGATTATGGGTAAATCAGCTAGTTGCCCGAAGAGCTATATTAAGGTTTCTGCATATTGATGGCCTATCGTTGGAAGGGCAACCTGGCTATGCTTACACAATATGTTCGATAGGCTCTTTCGAGGTTGGACTAACGACATAGACGTGTACATATTTAATTCGATGCCTATATAGATCAATAAAATATTCTGATTGTATATTTTGTGTTATTAAAACGTAAACAATTTTTGGCTTTTGCGGTCCTTCCCTCTTTCCTCAATCAATTTTCTTCACTTCGCTGTGTTCCCATTTTCTGTAACCCCCCGAAATTTCAGCCAGCTTCGGCCCCACTGGTTGCTTCGCATTCGCACGAGGCCACAAGGAAACTGCGGAAAATCTGTGCCAACTGTACAGTCGGCTCTTTGAACAGAGTTTGATGTTTCCACCTTGAATCACCGAACTCTGAAAAGATGACCTCCAGCTGAACGATTCGATGTGCCACAGCTAAACCGGTCACCAATCCAAGTACTGATCACCTCCAATGCTGCTTAATTTCTGTGAGCATCAGAGCCAGTCACGTAATTACCTATCACTGTTGGTCAGACTGATTGTATTATCAGCGATGAATATTCGACCGCCAATAATATTCAAACCAGATATTATTCAATATCGTGCCGTACGAACAAGTCCATGACCCCGATAATTAGCGTAAACAAATTATCGGCACCGTAGCAACCGAAGTTAGTTATTTCCTTTAAATAATGAACTCGACTGTTTGGCCAGCGTTCGTACATACTATTGTATATAAATACGTGTGTGTAGAATTGTATTCGCTGTGTCTATAATTATCGTTTCCAAGCATACATATATATATATATATATATATATATAATGCTTTCACGAACAGCCTTGGCATATATATAGAAAGTCTGTGCGTGAACGCATATGCTCGCTGCCAGAGCATATGTGTGATCGCTCTGGCGATCGCCCCCGATTGTCTTTATCGTTACGTCAATAACAATTAGCGCAAACATTACTGGATGAGAGAGTGCAAGGGAGATAGATAAAGATAGAGAGAGAGGGAGAGAGAGAGAGAGAGAGAAAGGGTTATCAGGTGTGCCCCCCAAATTAACGTCATTCCATGATAATTAGGCGGTCGACCTCTGTACTGCATGTACGTGTTATGCGTCGAAAATTTTAATTGAACGAGATTGCAAATTACGGCCCATGCATGTTCTCATTTATACCGATGTACGTGATTACGCGATAATAGTCTGTGAAGATGGATCGTTCATTTTGTCCCAGATAAATATATTAACATATCATTTCCTCACAGAGAAATCGTTGTTTTCGTGAAAACAATTTTTTTCCAGATTTTGTAGTCAGAGTACTGAAAATGTTCCAAAAAGTCGAAAAATCATATTTCGATAAAAAATGTCTGTATATATGTGTGTGTGTAAAATTGAAATGGCTATATCCCAAGGGCGGCTTGACCCATTTTGCTGAAATCTTGTAAGCAAATCGGGCTGCAAACCACTTTGGCTTGCTGCAATTTTTTCCCAGATTGCTATCGAGTGCCACATTTTATGGCAGTTTGAATTTTCAACGAAGGGGTGTGATCGGTCTATCTTTCGTAAATGTAAGCATTTACGAAAGATAGACCGATCACACCCCTTTCACAAAACTTTGTACAAAAATAGGCTTCAGGACAGGGATGTTTAGCGAGAATCGATTGATGCGTTAACATTACATGGAATTTTTTTAATTTTTCGAAAAAAACCGGTTTCTACTACATTACAACCTACATTTCGACCTATCGAGCCGAAATTAACAGCATAGCAAAGGGCAAATTGGCTAAGGAACAAGGATATTTCATATCGGGTCGAAAAAAAAAAAATCAAACAATTAAAAAAAAAAAGGGTGTTTAATGCAAATTTCGGATACATCGATTTATTGAGCCAAAACATGCTGTACAAACTGCCTAGCGGACAACGATATCTGGTATAGAGTTTGGCAAGAATCCATCGAGGGGTTGAAATTTTATGAAATTTAATATCTGTTCAAACTGACGTTTGAATTTCGCGAATTCACAAGACAAAGCTTCTTCTACGAGGAGGCTATAATTGAGAAAGCCATTACCCATAGAGGGGGATCTGTCTGTGGGAAAAAATCGCGAGGAAGCAATGTGCAAATATCGAATTTGCACGTTTTTTTAAATCATGTAATTGTACGCAGAGAAGAAAGTTCTAGCTAGGGCAGTAGATAATTTACTAACCTAGCTAAAGTATTATTTATTTACCAGGACGCGCGCTGAAGCCCAACGATAGACTCCCGAGCACTATAGCGCCTAAAACTGAATTCGATTGTCAAGTATTTTTCTGTCAAAATCCGAAGGAAATTTATCTAAATATTTGGTATTCAACTGACCACTGTTACAGCACGAATAAAAAATGACAGTGTCAGCGATATTTCGATATTTCCGATATGTGATGTCCATCAAGTTTTTTTGGAAAGCCTATAAACTTTTTAGTGAGCCGATTTTATATTCCTTTAGTATCTTATTTATATTTTATCCCGCACGTATGTGCGTATATTGCAGTTTCCTGTTCGGGCTAACGTAAAAAGCTCGTATACTGCATCGGAGAGGCGAATTTCCTCAGGAATAACGTAGCAAAAAAATCTACACGGTGGGAGAGATATGAAATGGAGGACACTATATGTATTATATGGTAATATGACAGTGGACCACGAGGGATAAAAAGTTTTCACGAGACGGAGAGAAAGAAAGAGAGCGAGAGAGAGAGAGAGAGAGAACTCTTTCTGCTCTTCTATGATGAAGCTCTTGAAAGCTTTCGTCATAGCCATACCATGTCTCAGTCACGAGAGAAAGAGAGCAATAAGAATACTCGCACTTGGTCGTCGTGCGTTGCAGTGCCACGCCATGTGGTGAGTCAGCGGAGCTCTATTTCGCTCTTTCTCCTTTCCTCTTGTATCGCACTTACAGTTCAAGAAGAACTTAATGAACCTCTCGTGCTGTCTCCGGAGCTCTTTTAATACCGAAACTTTAAATCGCTTTGCTCCTCTTCCCGCACGAGCGCGTGTTCACGCGGGCAAGGAAGTTACTTAAATTTCCTTGAATCTTAAACCACCCTCTTTTTTTTTCTCGCTGTCTTTCTGTATTACGAGGCTCTTTTGTCATTTTTAATTACGCTTTTCTTCTCAACATTACAAAGCGTGATGGTCCCGTAATTTTGTCTCGAATTTCTTTTTCTTTTCGTTCATCAAAATCAAACATTAGTACCATCTTGTCGCCATGAAAAAAGTAAGAAACAAACTTAATCGTGAATTCGGTCATAGATTAGACAAATTATTTTAGTATATTTAATTTTCTCACTCATGTTTCTTTTTACTTGGTATCAATTACGGACTGCCCAACATTAAGTTCGTAAGAAAATTATTAAAATAGTATCTATCGTATTCGTTAATTGAGCAGACTTTTCTTTGATTGGATATAATTGTAAATTAAGCTGACAGAGAATCGACAACATTTATTAGGAAAATATATTTCCATCGATTGAATGCTGTTGCATGTATGCAATTGACAATATTAACAATTTTGTATACCTTCAACGCTTTTTCAAAAATTACTTTGTGCCAAGACGTGTCTAAATAAATTCACAATACAACACATACAAATATAAATTGACAATTCTTTAATGTATTGCAATTTTCGACCGGAAAGCAAGGAATTATTCTCGTACACGAGTAAAAAATGGCCGAGTTCGCGTTTTCTCAAAAAGCGTTTCAACAATCCCCAAACGCCTCCCGGCCGTGGCATCAATTCACCACATATACACACATATATATATATGTATATATATATATATATGTAGAACCGAATTGTGCTCATTGCCGTTTCGTCCGGGAAAGGGGAATCAAATAACACCCAAACGCGGTTTGTTTGCAAGCCACCCTCAGGGGGTGTATACAGCGCAAACGGTCAGTATGGACGAGTGCAGATCCACACGCGAGGAAATTGGGAGAGAGAAATAGAGGGAGAGGGAGTGGAGAGAGCCAGGGAGCCAACGAGTTCCAGCTACATCAGCAGCAACAGCAGAGCCTCTAACGGGCGTATCTGGAAACATAGAGTTGGCACACACTCGCAGCCCCTCTGTCTCTCTCGTTCACGCCAGTAACACTGCAGAGAGAGATATATAGAGGAAGAGAGAATGAGGAATCTCTGGTTGCGCCACCAAATTCTCCGCAATCTGGCCAGCAGGACACGGCAATCAGCAAAAGGGAGTTAGAGTGAGCGACGAGAGAACAAACGGTGACAGAGAAGGGTTTGGCGGTGGAAGGAAGGGAGAAACGAGAAAATGCTCACCGAGGCGACAGTGGTGAAACGCACCTCGAATGCGGATTTCACCGTTTTATTTAGGGTTTTTGGTTAGAAGGTAAACGGGAAAACGAGGGATGGAGAGACAGTGGTGGAGCAGCCGGTGGGGGGGGGGGGGAGAGTAACCGCCATCACCAACGACAACGTAACTCTTCGCTGATGGCTATTCGTTCGTGGCCATAGTACATACCAACGTAAAACATTACAGGCCACCGGTGAACGAAATGGATCGTAAATGTTCAACGCGTGTAGATAGTTATACAGGATAATACGAAACCCCATGAAAATTCATTTCCACCTGTAATGGGAAGGAGAAAGAGAGATATCTCTGTTCGTCCCGTTTAATTTGGACTTGAGTGGATCCATTTTACCGGATAAGGGACGACGAGATGGATAACGAAAACGAAATTTTGAGTTCAATAGGCATTTGTTGTCAAATAAAATAATCATTTGCAGAATTAACATAGGAAAACACCAACAATTAAGGTTAAGGCTAGGCATATTTTTGCTGCTCACAATCAGATATACACAGGACGTAACAATATGGCGATATAATTTTTTAATTTTATCATAAAAATCTACAGGGCCCAAGTCGGGTCGATTTTGCTTTTTGACGTACATAATTTCACAGCTGAGGGACCATCGAGGGTCTACCTCACATTAAACGGTAGGGAAGAGACCAAAGTTTTTTCATACAGCAGCCTCGTCTCTATGTAATGCTAAACACCCTGTGATGCGGGGACCTCGAAAATTTCACCGGGTCTCTCAGACCCAAGTCCGTATACTCCTAGGATTAAGGTGTTCTATTATTTAATCCTAAAACGGTACACATATTTTTTGTCCTGACAACGGTACACATGGAAACGTGGTACCCGGCTGACGAAACCCACTGTAACTCTAGACTGTAGTCGTTAATTTCCTTTCAATTCCAGAGAAATACGAACGTCAGACTGTAAGCCACACGTAGAAATGTTCAGAAGATGAATTTAATAATGAATTAATGAATTATGAGCTGTGCTAGGAGAAGCAAGTAGGAGAAAACCGAAAAAATCGTGTTTCCTTACCGTGGTTCTAGGGGTAAACGTAAGGACGAGAGTGCAATATGAAATCTAGAGTTCCTTTACGATGTTTAAACTGATTTGCATACTTTTTATTAAATTTATTGTCAGCCGAATTTCATTAATGGTTAATATTCTCTCTCTAGGGTCCATCTCACTCAATGACTGCCTTGTCAATGATGCACAGATTCAAGTTGCCGATTTTTTTTTCAAAAAATGATCCTTTTTTCTCGTTGGTCGATTTTGCATAATATTTCCATCAGCCAGTGAAGTTTCGGATTAAATTCATTAGTTTGGCACTGACTGCTATTTTTCCGAACGTTTGCTCTATGGTTATGAACAAATGGATCAGGGTGGACCGGTTTAGACGAATCTTGGCAGGATTATGATACTTCGTTAATCGGCTGAAATACGTATGTCAAGGAAAATGATAAATACCATGACAACTAAAAATAGCTTAGCTAAAATAACCGACCGTTGAACAATGTGATCAGATTTTTAATCAAATTGGTATGATAATTAATTTTCATCAAGATTTTTTTTCATCTCATTTTATAAGGATTTGCTTATTATAATTTCTATTTTGTTTTTTTATACTATTTGACGATATCGTTAACCCTAGTTTGAAGTTCTCTCGCACAAGGAGAATTTAACGATGTTGTAATTCCCTATTTTCCACTTATCCGCTGTACGTCTATTCGTACTCCGTCTCTTCTCGAAGAAAACTTTGAATTTTCGCTCTGTAACTACGCTATTTCCTCGTTACAGGGCTTGTTGCATACTTGTTGTTGATACTCGATGAAAAGTTTATCTCTTTTTTTGTCCCCCGGAGAACGAATTGCCCCGGGTGCAAATATATATATATATATATATGCATATACAGAACGATGGAACCTCGACATACATTTCAATAACAACTATCTATCGTTACATACTCGTATAAATATATGGGCATCCGGTATATAGGGGGGGGGGGGGGGGGGCAACTTTACCTGAACTCTCAATTCTTGTAAGTGGCAGTGTCGTCAGCGACGGTGGCAATACATTTTTATATATAGATGAGAAATGTATAATGGTTTGAGGATGCTGAGACTTGAGCATATATGCAGCCAAAAGAGCAGCGTAAAAGTTGCTCGTGGCAATGCCGAGTCAAATCAGGAATGGAGAAAGAGAGAGAGAGAGAGAGAGAGAGAGAGAGAGAGAGAGAGGGGGAGATGGAGAACGCGAACTTTTAATTGACTCGTTGCATGTCTATCAACTTGACAGACACGATGCTCTGATCGATGCGCCATCTACCTAGTTATAATCATAAATAAATCTACAAATCAATAATAATATCTAATGAATATTCAATAAATTAACAATTTAAAAAGTATATCCGCAATATTATATAGATATTTCTAAAAATCTAAAAGAACAATATACAAACTGTGTTACTCTTTTTCTTGATTTATGGTGTATGTTTGACCTTCCCTGGTCACACTTCCTAGCGGTAACACAAAAATATGTCAAAAAGTGTGCCATTTTTTGGAAAAAATGTGAGGACGTTTATGGTAACAAGTTTATTTCAGGCCGCATAGTTAGATTATTGAAAAGACAAATTTTAGTTATCGAAAAATATGCTTCAAGTCAAAGCTGCCAAGTGCCAAATAGATTTTTTTTTACAAAAAAAGATGGGGTAATTCTGACCCCGGGTTACCATGGAGGGTTAATGGGCATTACAGCAAGGGACAGCAAGGGACAGCAAGGGGATTTTCTCGGGAGATTTTGTCATCACTGATATCAAATATCTGGTAACCATTCTTTTAAGAGTATTCAGAAGACCTCTTTAATCATGCACTGCCCTATAGTTATCCTAGTTGAAAACTTGGAACCTTACAGTAGATCCTGCTGAGGACGTATTATAGGAGTCCTGATTTGACTCATAAGAAGCCTGAGGGTGAGTTAAATGTAACGCTTGACATATTGTCAACCAGAGTACGACTAGACGACTAGACCAGAGAGAAAAAAAAGCCAAGCTGAAAAAGGAGGAGACTCGAATGAAGAAAAGTCTGTGTTTAGCTCAGCCAGAAATCTTCATGGTCGTACGTGTGTGGAACCACTCTGTTCGGGGTTACGAAATTAATGGGTACCAGTGCACCAAACGATTGCCCACTTCCTATATATACCGCGTGTGATCCTGCCGGAATTTTCTCGACCTTTTCGTCGGCATTTCTGGTGGCCGTTGTTCGGGCGAGACCCTTTCGTTTTCCGGAATCACGTATACGAACGTGTCGTAGCTACAAAACCCAGAAGGGGTTTTCTGGAAGAGAAGTTGGGGTGGATGACCGTTGAAAAAGAGAGCCCTGGTGGTCGTGTCACTTACCTGTGCAGTCGCTATCGGTGCAGCAACCTTTTCTCTCTCTCTCTCTCTCTCTCTCTGTCTCTCTTTCTCCTTTCTCTTCTCTTCGTTTCATTAGAATTCCTGACTTGTAACCCGCTGAAGAGTCCAGGAGATAACGGAATAGCGGCAAAAGAGAGCAGAAAAAAAGAGCCTCGACTCGAACGTTGTGCTAGAGGAAGGGGGAAGAGGACGAGAAAGGGGGGTATTGAAGGGAAAGGACGAAGGGCTTGAAGGGAATTTGGAGAAAAGGCATAAAGTGGGAGAGAAATGAGAAGGACAAAGTTGGAGCGACCGAAAAATAAAGAGAGAGAATAAATTGTGCACCGTTGAGAATAAGAAAGTTAAAATAACACCAAGTGGAAATGGTCGAGACGAGAGATGGCCACTATTAGAATATTTTTAGCTTTACATCAGCCCCAATTAAGTTCCCTGAAAGGCGGAGCTATGCCTAATTTGGGTCAAATCTGATGCTGGATATTTTTTCGAGAGATTTCAGGAAAAACAAAAAAATTCAATGACGTCGAATTTTACGTTTTTTTCAATTTTTTTTTCTTGTTTAAGCCAATTTGCATTTGGCATATTTTACCTTTAAACTCCGGGAAAATCAAATACTCAACACTTCTATATACAGTATTGCATCGGTTCCTCGTTCACAGTCAGGTGAATATTAACACCGGAATATCGTGAAAATACTCGCGGTTTTATTGCGACGAATATATTTGATGCGAGGTGATTTTCTCTCTGCATGTCTCTCTCTCTCTCTCTCTCTCTCTCTCTCTCTCTCTATATATATATATATATATATATATATATATATATATATATATATATATATATATATATAACCGTGTCATTGTATTTACGATATTTTCATCGCTGGTGAATCGCAGTGAGAATTCGTATTTTTTGTCCTACATCCCACAGAGTTCATATGATTGCGAAGTGAGAGCGTGAAAAATAAAAATAAATTATTGCAGGGGGAATAATTGCGTTTTCATTAAACGACAAATTGTGAGGATTTTCTATTAAAAGAAAAAAAAAGTTTTCATGAAACGAGATATTTATAATATGGAGAATTTTATTCATCATTGGACGCACAAAATTTTAATTGGAAATGGAATGTCAAAGTTGTTTTTTTTTCGTATAAAATTTTTGGATTTCATACATTTCGAGATTATTTTACCTCTTGCTCTGCTCTATTTTCGCAATGTGATGCATACTCAAATATATACGTGGGGCTCATGCACGGAGGAAAAATTCGTGGCAATTCCGAAAGCTCGTTGGCGAAATACGCTCGTGTGGTAAAGATTATATCCACATTGGGGTGTGTGAAGCCCTCATATCTGCCGCTCTTCCTCTCCCTCTCTCACTCTCTCTCACTCTTTCGACCGTGGAACGAAAACGTGACGAGGTTTTATCAAATCACTGGTGCATAGAGCGGCGCATGACCCGATTTCTGTGCGCATAACGCTCCTCTCTTTTGTCCTTTTTATACTCGCTACGTAGGAAAACCGTTGTTGTTATCATATTCTTGTATTTTTTCGAAAGGTAGGCATATAGTCGTGATATTCGATTGACATCAGAAATATTTTTCCTGAAACCACGAAAATCTACCGAGAAAGTTAAAATGAAGATAGTTCAGATTTTTGCATTTATCAACTTGGATTAATTTTTTTTTCTTTCAGGTACACATTTTGGAAAAGAAAATAATGCAGAATCATATGGAGAAACAGATAGTAAATATTTATCAACGTAATAATAAAATGTACTTTGGACACACTCAGGGACACATTCAGTACTCTACGCAGACTTTCAAAGACTCTCGTATCAAGACACTTACAGTCACAGACACGCGCATGGATATAGATAATGCTGACCCACATCTGGCTTGATCTAACAATAAGTGAGGACGTGAAAGGATCGAGCCCCAATAGGAAATGTAAAAATATGTACAATGAAACATACAAAGATCAAAGCACTCGAAGGAATGTCGAAATTGTCACATAAACCTCCGTACAGAAAATTCGTCGTGCAGGTAGATTTTACCTACAATCAGCTTTTTTCTATAAAAAAAAGTCATTTGCAAATGCAACTTAGGACGTACCAATCTAATTTCCGCCTGCGAACTGTAAAGCAATTTTTTTTCACCTATCTGACCATACAAGAAAATTTATACACTAAATCCGGGGCATCCATTAAGCGATTAAATATTTACGTGATTCTTCACTAAGCTACACAAAATCCCTCGAATTTCGTGATTAATTCCAATTACTTAAATTGTTTTAGCCGTTCATCATGCATGCTTTGACCGTTTTCCAGCGAGTGTGTGTGTGTGTGTGTGTGTGTGAGAGAGAGAGAGAGAGAGAGTTCTTCGAGGATTTACCTCACTGGAGAAACGTGTCATTGAATTAGAAATGCTTTGCCAGTGGCAAACGGAGGATAGTGGAGCATGGAACAGCCGGGGACAGAGAGTGGAAGGACCTCGCAGAGTAGAGCGAGAGAGAGAGTTGAAATGCTCCTACTGGAGGAAGCAAGTTCAACTCACCGAAGGGGCTTACATTCTCCGCTTTAGATCCTCCTGATTACCTAGTTACTATGATGATACGAGGGTGAAGGAACTGATGAAGATCGAAAAATCCGAAATAAACACAAGAACTGAATTGTCTAAAAAACTCATTACTGAAAAATGTTGTGGATCGGAGACTTGCTGACTCATCAAAAATGGTTTGCCGGTTTGTTCAATATCAGACTGCAATTGGTAATTAATCTACTATAATTTTACTGCAATTAATCTATCGCAAGTCTACATAGTATTATTAGTCCTGCCAGTCTATCAGAAGTCGCCTTATCGTCACAAGCGTGAACTTAACCGAGGAGCCTTCCAAGTTGATGGCCTCACAATCAGTCCTACGAATCTACTGTAAACCTGGAATATGTCTATTACAGTTATATGACTGATCCCGGGTAAGTTTATCAAAAGTCTGTCTATTGTGACGATTATATAGCATGAAAGAGACTCGCTAATTATCAGTTGATACAGTCCACCATATAGATTTGTACATAGATTTGGTGATTTGAAGAATAAGCCCATTTAAGTCCACGAAAGCGTATATTTTCCTACACGTCCAACCGTATATATATATATACTAATAAGAGTATTAACGTGTGACGGGGTGTGCTGCTGCTCGAAAATTTTGCAGGGTTTCTCGTAGGAATCGGATTCAGGGTTTCTCGTAGAAATTGGACCAAGTTAGGGAAATCCAAAACTTCCGACAATGCCGGACATTTGCGAGGATATCCAATTTCGAGGCTTTGTCACTAGGAACGGATTCTAGAGAAATTAAATATGTAATTGGATAAAAATCGTACGAAATGTACGAAATTATTATTTTTTTTTCATTTATTTGGTTAGTGACGAGAATTATATATTATATAATTATGATTATAATTTAATTATTATAATATTATATTTCTAATTATTTTCATCACAGCTGAAAAACGTAGATGGTCAGATAAGGCCAAGACAACGAAGATAAGCGTACCAATAAAATCAACACATAACTTCCTCGTAGTTTTACCTGTGACGAGAAAAAAAATGAAATTTTGTTAAATTAAATGGAAATATAGAAATAAATAAATCAATAAATCGTATAGCTGTGGAATAGATCGAAATTAATTTCATAAAATTTACGTATAAACATTTATTTAAATCGGATTAATTTTATTTCAATTTAAGAACTCCCCTCTCTCTCTCTCTCTCTGCCTCTCTCTGTCTCTCTACACACCTGTCGAAACTATGAAATTCAATGCAGTGAATTTGCATGCTAATCCAAGAAGCGTCGTAAAGCCAGCGTTGTACCACGAACGTTGGGATGTGTCTAAGTTGTAATTCAATGAAGAGAGAGCGCCCTCTCTACTGCACTAGTTCTGTCTATATAGGACTATATGTATATATATATATATATATATATATATGTATATATATATATATATATATGTATATATATATATATATGTATATATATATATATATGTATATGAAGCCACAAGGACGTTCAATTTGTGCTTATACACGCTCGATACGTCCTTCTGGCTTTAACTCATGAAAATACGTATATACGTATGTATATGTATAGGTGTAACTTTGCCCCATGGTACTGGTAGTTTCTCCTCTCTCCGCAGCTACCAGTTTGGCGCTGCTGTTGCTGCTGTTAACCGTAACTTGGTTAACGCTCTCGTTGCTAATGACTTTACCCAACATATACCATGGTCAATCTTGACGCTAACACGGACCCTGCACGCGCATACAAGCGGCAATTGCATTTCCCGTTACTCTCGATATATATATATATATATATATTCAACGACGCATGGATCCTCACTTGCGATCATTTGCACCATCCTGTCAGATTGTATGGACGGTCGAGCCAGTGTATGTACGATTCAAATGCGTTATGCCAGTATACAGAAATAATACTGTACAATGGTGTTTTCGACATATGTACTCGTTGGAAGGGAAATAAAATGTTGATAACAAATAACGGGAATAATTGGATTCAAAGCCAAAAGAGAGAGGGTTTATTGGACCATCTGTTACCTATAAATATATTATTTGCTTTCAGATCGAATTTTATTCGATTTTTATTGGAATTTTGTTCACTGTTAATTTTAATGGATTAATAATTATTTCCATTACCATCCAATATTATCCAAATTTGTTAGATGGTTCTGAGACCGTCCATAAACACAATGTTGATGATCAAAATGGATTTCCCTCAAAGATTATTTAAACCAGGACCATAAATTACTTCGGCGAATCATCGATGACTTTGCATTACGTCGATCCCGCGGTGTAGAACTTCCATTGCTGCAGAATTTCAGCAATCTTTTGGTTCAATTCGATCAAACTTTAAATGTTCATATATACGTACATAATGTACAAGTATGTTATATAAATATTTTCACAGTGTAACTACCACAGTGCAAACGGTCCGTGTCGACGCGAACTGTTCTCCTCGGGTGGAAAAATTATTTTAGTTTTTTTGTCGTCGTTGTGGCCTTCTCTCTTCTTGTCCACAATCCTGCTATTATTCTTTTTCCCCGGTGTGACAGTCGGAAGTTTGCCCGGCGCGTCAACGAAGCATGGGGTTGTAAAATGACAATGAAACGTCTTCGAAATAAGAGCCCTGACGTTGCAGAGTCGTTGAACGTGGCGTTATCAGCTGGTGTGTGTGATACATATATGTATAAGGAAGGGTGAGTCCTCTCTCACTTTACGAAAAATTATGACAGGTCACACTGGACTCGTTGACACGTCGAAGCTTCGCAAGAGCGCCTGCCTCCCCATAGAGATGAAGTGAAACATTTTTTTCGAGTCTTTATTGCTCTGTTAATTTTTTTTTTCTTCATATTTGACTTTATTCAGTCATACGAGTCTTGAATAATTTCGTGCTTAAATTTATATCATCGTAACGTGAGAAATGTTTTAATACTCCTGGATAAAAACTGAAGCCTCTTCAATCCACTCGTAACTTTACGATGAGAAACGCTAGAGATCGCGCTACACTCGGCCTTAAACTAAAACAAGTCTCAATCTTCTTTGCCCTTATCCCGTTTGGTTCCGGTCTTATCCACTGTGTAAATTCATCTTTAGATTGTGAGAATTTTTTAGATAGCGACGGATAACGAGTGGGGAGTCTTCCATCCTCTTATAACCTCAATTTTCATTTGCAAAGCTCTATTATCGAGCCTCTCTTTTGTTTATGATTTGTTTCTCCTACGAGAGCATTGACCCTGCTCCAGCTCGAGTTAACCGACAGAGCTGGACGGTAAAGAACGTGCTTTTATCTTACTCACTTGGCAATCAGTTCTATAGGTAAAGTTTCGAATCACTTGGCAAAAGTTCTGAAAGTGCGAGGAAATATCGCGTGGCTATATCAGCTATAAAAATAGCTTAGTGCAATGCTCGCTTGAACATTCGCAATGCGTTGAAAATGATCCCTATTATTCCCAAGTGTATCATTATAGTTAACAATGAGAATCTTTATCGATCAAAAGTATGTACATCCGGTAAAAACCCTCGAGCATAGATTGTTATGACAATAAACAACATATAGTGCTAGATTGGAACATAATAATCTGAATTTTTTTTCCAACTTTTTCTTAAGCGTTCGAGAAACTTCTCGAAGTTTCTATGTGTCAAAGTGGCATCGACCATCTTCAAGAAGCTTTCGGAGTTGGGCTGGAAATCTTTGGTTTGCCATTTGCACTTGGCTCCTTCTGGCTATCACTTGATCCAGCTATTGTAGGATCGTATTACAGGAACATTGCTGGAAGACGTAGATATATCACAACGGTGGCTGGTGAACTTTCGAAAATCGCATAATGTCGCTTCTGCAATGGTGACAAGAGGTCATTGATATTTTAATTAAATCCATAGTTGTTTTTTTTTACAAAAAATATAAAACACAAAATTATTTAGAAATTGTCAGGTTATTATGTTCCAACCAATATTTAAGGAAATTATAGCTTCGTTACTGTCAATTATCGTCAATTTTTTCCATCGTGTGTACATCATAGGTGTACAGAGAAATTTCCAATAAGTCAATAATTTGGGGTTGATGAAGTCTCTTAAGTTAAATTTTTCCTCCCAACTTTCTCAAATTTTGTCGATGCTCGAATGCGGTATAGAGCTGAATCCACTTTCCAGAATACACATTCGTGTGCTTATTGGAGTAACTCTGGAGAAGAAATTTGCAATTTATTATTAGAAGTAGAATTTTCAATTTGTAGTAAGCAATTAAGTCCAATGAAGTTAATTTGTCACAAGCTTGCCTCCATATCGATGGTATAATTATAATTACATAAAATGTAAATCTCATATTTCTTCTCAGAAGAGATCAATATACGTTTTCTTCAAATATTTTTCGCTGGTTTTAACTAAACGACATAAAGAATAATCTGCAAACGCATCGATATCGAGAGAAACATAAACATTCGTGACGGTCTGATTTCCAGAAAGCTCTTTGAGGCAGCCTCGCCCCACCCCCCTTTTCGATAAATCTTCCAGCCTCCCTTCCCCCGAAGCTTTCGACGCGCTCATGTGCCATTTTGCTGGCGCTAACCACTTCAGTCGCGCGTAGGGTCAGGTATGACGTACACGCACGTGAGTCGACGGTGCTGCGCGTTTTTCGCGTTACGTATTATTCGTTAAATAATGCTTTTCGGGTTCCGGTGGGCATGAAAAGTGGGATTCGAATCGAAATATTATTGTCAAAGAGATGGAAAGGCACGTGTATAGTTGAAAAGCTTTTCTTTGTCGACGATTCGTGTGCCTCGCATGCGCACACCATTGTCATCTTTCCTTTTATCCCGGAGGCTGGAGAGACTCTCGCTCGCGTTTTCCCAGTTGCCGGAAGGCATTCGAATGTTTTGCATCGTGTTGCGCGCATTTCATAATGCTCGCGTCCCGCCTTACGATAAAATTATTTAAAAAAACATCGTCGTTTCATAGCGAACTTAAAATGGCGGACAAACGCGATCATCGAGCTGAGCAAAGTATCGGTACTTTGAGATTGCTTGAGTTTTGAGATCATGTCGTCAAGTTCGTTAAGTTTATAAAAATCGAATGATAATTCCATAAATTATAGCAAAAAGCGTGATTTAAATTGAGTACGAATCGTTAAAGTACAATTGAATATTCTCTTTTACAACGCGGTGGTATAACCGCGTCAAGCTTTTACAATCATTGAAGGCATATCGACAGGAGTGCATACGTGGGTGTTAAATAGTGATTATTTGTTCCTTATTAATGTTATTTTTCGAACGATGATTTTTTAGAACATTACGTCTGAAGTCGGTGTTGTGGCGTCCCAAGTCCGTCTTTTGAGGTTATCACGCGCACCTTCGAAGGATTATCAAGCCAACTTTTTCTAAGGGTCTGTGGCTATGGTAAGTCACATACAGACTCGTTTTTTTTTCCCCTCTGCTCTTATATTACACCCATGAAACTGAAGTATGCTCCGATAGTAAAATAAAAGTAATGAATTTTGGGGCAGAATGTATCTTTTAAATTATCTGGTACCATTTATATATATCATATCTAGTTTCGATATAATAATTAATAATTATAGCAAGTTATTGCAAGCTCAGCCTGTCGCCTCCTCGCTTAGATCGAACGGAATGTCTCAGTGTGTGTGTGTGTGTGAGTGTCTGTGAGTAATCTGCCAGTATCTATAAGTGGATACCATTGTAAGTGTCTATAAGTGTCTGTGCTTCTTTTGTCGAGCGTATTTTATTACTATGTAAATGTAAGTATAAAATGCATACAATATATCGCGGAAATATATTTGATACATGAATTATTAATTTAAAGTAAAATTCATTTCCGTACGGGCATGAATGTTTCTACGAATAATTAAAATGTATATATGGGTGCGACGTATATATGAATGGAAATTTATCATTGTTTGAAAGAATATACGTCGAAATATAATATTATGATTTTCAATCAGTGAGAGAAATACGTAATTAATTCCATTCCACAACACCATAATTATGCATCCACAAATAATATTCGGTCGTATTTACAGAGCATTGTAATTATTTATAAATAGATTATATTTGGAAAAATTTATCCAAGTGATGTACGCCCGTCTGTGGTCCTAGGCTCACGATGCTGTGTAGATTGCGAAACAGTTTTACCACATTTTCCTGCAGCGGCAAACAAGGGCCCAATTATTTTTCTGCGTATTTCATGCATGAGAGCAACTCAAATCGTGCCGCTTCAGCAACGAATGATGCTTTGCTCGCGCTGCGCGCTGTACTTATAGCCGCGAGAGTTTGAAATTTTCATCTCATAGTCGTGGGCGCTAGACTGTGTTAGTCTAACGCACGGGTGAACTACAGTTTGTTTACTTAAATTCTTTTTTGAAAAATTTATCAGTGCGTACTAAATATTATTGATTCAAAGAGACATTAAGATAATAATCGTAATAAAAACGAGCAAATTAATTACCTATACAGGTTTTGACTTTACTGTTTGTAATTTATATCGCTTTAATTTTGCGCTATAATTTCGCGGCATGACTGATCGATGGAAGGGCGAGTCAATACTGAATTTAAATTGGGCTTACGATAATTTATTATTTCAGTTATCAATATTAACTTATCAAGCATAGTCATTATTTCTTGATATTGATAAAATCCCTCAATTAATTTAACCAATATTTCTATTAATCATTAATTGGTAATATTTATCAATTTTATAAATGGTTCGCATTATCATTTTCAAATCAATTACAACTCTTTCATCGAAACAAATACTTACTAAGTCGCTTTTAATCGTACCCAAGGCAAGTAGAAGATTACATCTTTTTTTTATCGTACTAAGTTTTTCACTTGAAATGAAAAAAAATGCTCGAGACAGGAGAAATGTAGCAAGAAATGTGTGTCTGTGTAGCCGAAGAATGTCAGTGTCGTAACGACGCGATACGATCGACGGCATTCAGTGGAATTTAATTTTCACGGTTCGTTACGCGGGCTCGCGGCGTCGTCGCTCCTTCCGTCTTTCTCTACTCCTCTTTGTCTTTTTTTTTCTCACCCTTTCGACGTGCACTCACTCAACCCTTCTCGCGAATCGTGTCGAGCACGATATTTCCAAGGTAACGGTTTGCTATCGATACACAACCCCCGTGATATTCCCTATATATATATATATATATAGGGAATATCACGGGGGTTGTGTATCGATAGCAAACCGTATATACATATATATATACGAAGTATAACCCTTCTTGTTTCGCATTATACTTCGTGTTTTACTACAGTATCTCGAGCACGAACATGATATATACGAAGACTGTGGTGAACAATGTTGCCATGCCTCGGGTTTGCTAGATTTCAAATTGAGTATCACTCGTGCTGCCATAGCAACAATCACCTCCAACATTTATACTCTCGAACGAAACTCACGAGACTCAATGTCACTACAGTCTCCACCATTTAACTTCTAACTTTCTAATCTTTTACATAAGTTAAGCAATTATTTATCATACACTAATTCGGACATTTAAACTTCGCGTATAGACAAGGTCACGACTATTCATCTCCTTACTTTTTTTTTAACTTTTCAAGTAACTAAATCTGCTGCCCTTGATACCAATTCGTCAAAGTCCCCATAATTTAACACTTTACTTTTAAACCATTCGCTCAACTTGACTCCTAAAACGTTTGATACTGATTCGCACATTTTAACTTATCTTACAGTATTTTTCTCCAATTCTGGGCGTAGCGTCGACTCGTTCAACATGACCAGACATCGAAGATATATGGATCACCATTTTTGACGTATTCCACTCATCCTTTAAGCAGGACGAGAAAAAAAATAAAAAATTGAGTATCGGTCCGGCCTTGAATTGTCGCGGTGTGGAGACTTTAATTGTGTAAAAGTAACTGCATACATTAATCCTTCGTGTGATACTTGATTTTTAGCCCTTTCATGTGAGCACTGAAAATTTGGAGTCAGTGGAGGATTTGAGAGCTTTCCAGGCTATTAAAAAATTGGACAAAAATCACGGTCACTTGTCAAAGTATCGACTACATTAGCCAATTGTTGGTAAAGACAATTTTAGGGGAGGGAATTGAACTCCTCTCTCTATTAATGGAGGAGAAATTTGAGGTTGAAATTTCCTACTATGTTCCCAGTATTGACACGGAAGCTTGAAACGTTTTGATTTTCAATAATTTCATAAAGTTCTTTTATTTAATTATCCATAATCTGCAATATAAATTATAAATTCTAAAAATATGAGACTTAACAATTTTTTTCCAATTGTTCGTCCCTTGCGAGAGACGCCTCACAGGAAGCCACGAAATGCCAAACTCTACCAAAAGGGGCTCCAAAATATCACTTTTTTTTCGAATATTTGCCATTTTATTTGATTGGAAATTGTCCTCCGATAGCGAAACACGTTGTATTATTGTCGAAAACTTAAAAATTCCATATAAAAATGTAAAAAATCGTCTCATTGCGCGAAAATGCCAGGGATGTCAGTGAGCTTGGACTGCAATAACCAGGTACAATTTATATATTTAATAAACCCACAAACATACATATAATACCCGGTATATGCGTATGTATTTGGTGATAAAGATAACAGATGGCATTGTGCTACCGCAAAGTAAGGTTAATAAAGCACATGCTGCTTGATAAATGAATCTGTATGAGGTGTGTGTGTGTGTGTGTGTAATATCGCCTGTAAGTACATATACTGGCGTTTATTTTCCTCGTGGTTGCGCAGACATGCATTTCGTTATATTGCCCTTTGATCAAGGCAAACAAATCGTTGAATGATTTCGTAATGTTATTAATAACTAGTTCTATAATATAGAACGGTGGTTGGAGCAGTACTTTAATAATTGTATGTTGTCGCGGCTGAGCGTAACATTATTCTGCCAATATTTTGAATAATCTCTGCCCTCGTAATCAAGTATACTGAATTATAATGGAAGTTTGGAGCTTTGTACATAAGGGTTTTACTGCATTGTATGTGATTGCGAGGCATTCAAGAATAACAAGATATAATTAATTAGTGATGCTGTTTGGTCTCGTATATATAGGTGTAGACAAGCGTGATTGCAATTTCTACTTGTTTAGCTGTTACAAACAGGCAACAGCTGCAGTAATGGCAATGTCGTCGCATGATATCGTCGCTTTCTATATTGGCTATTCCAGGCTGAATCTACAGGACTCTGATCCTCACCTATTCTAATATTGTCCTTCTCTCATTATTTTTCAGAACAGCAAATAATTCGTTCAAAGTAAAAAAAACACCAGTATTCTTATTAATGAAGCTACAAAAAATGATTTGGATGATGTCGCGGTTCATACAAAATATTTACTGCCAATTTTGACCTGTAATGGGCATTATCCAATTGAAAAATCATTTTAATTCGATAATAATAATTTTTCTCGAATAATATTTCGTATGGGTTGAAAAAGATGTTCACTATTCAGACCCTCAATCATTTCTTACGTATTAAAAAATAAAACGGTAATTGTGAAGAAATATCGCCCAACAGAGTTCCTTCAAAGCTTCCTTCATAACGACTACATCAATTTACAAAAACAAATTTGAAAATTGGTTTGGTTTTTTTTTATCTGGCTCTACAAATTATTAAAAGGAAGATTTGGCCTTGAAAGCCTCATATATCTCCCCTCATATATATGGTACAGGCAACCAAAGGGTTGTTCAATGTCGACCATAACAGCTATTTATTCCAACGTTCTCTTCTTTCATATACACGTATATATGTATTTATACGTATTACATTGCCATGACGAGAAGAGAAGAGGGAAGGAGGGAAAAAGGGAGAAAGACATAGGAGTCGTAATAAAGAGCTTCATAATTTAAAACGACCTGTCGAGATAGGACTTATAAATTGTTTCGGTTGGCAGGGTGGTCAGCATTATCGTGTCATCGGGATTACGAATGCTCGACTTTCTCTCCTACGTGTCCTCGGGGTACTAACGTATATACACGGATCACCACCATTACCACTCGACAAAATTATCTATGTATACGTATACATGTGTTATCTCTATCTCTGCATATATATATATATATATATATATATATATATATATATATATATATATATATATATATGTGTACGTATATAACCCTCTGGCTCACACCGTATTCGCGAGATCCTCGAATCTTTATTGTTTTCGGCGTTGGTATAAGGATCATCCTACGAGCGTGAGACGTATTCGAAATGAAAGTATGCGCTAGACGTGTTACTATGCGTCTTTTCTCCACTTCTCCTCCCCGGAGTATTCTGGTTCTCCATTATTGACCCTGTGAAAGTTTTATTGCCTTTTTTGTATAAATTCTCATACCACCATTTCCCCTTTGCAAAAAAACAAATTATTCGTAAGATTTACTTTTTTCTCAAAAAGTCTGCCCACACTTTTCGAATGAAATAATCAATGATGTGGAGGATACTGCATATTTTTTTTGCACATTACTCGCTAAATATCATTGTAATCAGGAAGATAAGAATTTTTGAAAAATTGTGAAGGAACGCGGGAAAGTGTGAAGAGACCCAATGGAATTTAATTTTTTGTACAAACTGAATCGTAAGCGACAGAGGGAGATTTTATATTTTATTAATTGTCTTCTTATTGGCAGAGGCAGATGGGAAAAATTTGAACGCTAATCGAATCACGAGTAAAAATATGTTTTCACGAGAAAATTTTCACGCTTTTTTTGCCCTCTTCACCGTGTGATAGTAGATAAAAATCATTAGGCAAAAATCTGGATGATCTGCCATCGTACCGAGAAGTTATTTTTTTATTCCTTGTTTTTTTTTTCTACGTGGCACTTTATCATATATTTCCGTCGATAAGAGGTTCAGCTTATGCCGGGGACAGATTTCATCCACCGTAGAGCCGGGAGATCCGCTGCTTTTACATATGCATACAGATATATCTATGTATATGCGCTCGAGATCCGAGCGAGAGTGCGCTGCTGGCAGCTCATTCAATTTCTCATTTTCACGAACGAAAACGAGAAGAAGGGGTTGGTAAGATATATATGTAAATGGGGTGGAAATGGTTACTGGGAAAATGGCGGAAGACGCTGGAAGATGCGATTAAACTGCTCGACAAATATGTACCATCTGGTTGGTGATTCTTTCTCTTTTTCTTCCTTCCCCTCTCTGTAGCTATCCGGCATATAAATATGTACTTACCGATGCGCGCGCTTATTTTCCACTCGACGTTCGTCAACTTGGAACATAATTGCGTGAGATGTTAACCGTCTTTTTCTCTCTCGTTTGCTATAACCATTAAATGTATTATTTTTTTTTTAATCGAAAATTCCATATATTGAATAAATATACGAGAAATATTAATTAAATATCGATGAGTTCAAGCAAGTGGCGAGACAAAACCAAATGATGATCGAACGTTCAAACATGTACGACATAGTACTCGTTTAAATTATTCTCTCGAATTTTACTTTATAGTTTTGTAAGTTATGTATATATATATATATATATATACAACTATTTTTGTTCGTAGAAAGAGAAAGATCGAATTTTTCGATTCCATGAGAGGCGAAAAGCGCAGACACCTTTTTCCTTCAAATTTAACGATTTTCCCAGAGTTATATGTTCGAGATTCAAGAGGCACGAGGAGAGGAATCACTCGTTGCTATACAGTCGATCGTATATGTATATATATACATGGGCTCTTCTACCCGAATCTCTACTGTACAGTTGACTCTCCCACCCGAGCGTTTTTTCCTGGGTTACGTTTATATCCGGGCTCGATTTTTCGTTCACATATTCACATACACACGTGTGGAGATCATCGTCTTCTCTCCCTCTCTCCATTACTCCCCCCGCTCTCCGCATGAGAGCGTTTCTTCATCCTGTCCTGATGTCACACACACATATCAGTCGTTTTATTTCATCGTCCTCTCTTATGTTTTATTGAGCAGCTTTTTATGCTGTTGTCATTTTCTTCATTTTTTTTTTCTTCGTTTTTTATGAGAATTGCCGAGGGTAACTTCAACGATGTTTGGCTGCCGGGGCGTGCGCGTTCACGAGATCCAAGCAACCCTCGCTTCTATCTTTATTAGCTGTCTGTCTCACACACCCCTCCCTTCCCCTCTTCTCACTTATATACCCCGGTTATCGCGTTTGTATATCTCGCGATATGTATTTTTCGTCTCCACAATGTCTCTCGTCGCCGAGTCCATGAATCATCGATCCACGCATTTTTGCCCTGGGTGAAGAAAAAAAAAAGCCTCAAACCTCCCCAGACCACGAGAATCATAACAGGTGTCCGTTCAATGAGGCTTGAAAAATTCAATCGATTTTCAGCTGCAGGCTGAAAATATAATATGATGTACTCTCTGATATACTGAGAGTGGAAAAGATTATCGAAAACTTTTTATATGGAAGGCGTTGTACAATTAAACCCTAGCAGATGGGGATGATTTTTATGTCCATTAGGCTTAATTCTGGTTTTTCAGTAAGTTTAGGGCACATCAAAGGACGTATAAAAAAGGTATCGATTTTATTTGAAAAGTTATGATGAAAGTGAGTATAGTTCGAGTTGGATATGAAATATTAAAATGGTTTCCGATTAACACAAAAGCCAGCAGGTAGATTTATATATTATACAGATAGGGTATACTCAAACCCAAACTCTAATTGCCCACAATTCACGAGATGTTTGACGTCAAGCAAACCGATTTCAATACCATACATAGAATGCCCATACATATATATTATATGGGCTATTCCATGTTGACTTAGGAATATTTTTCATTGTTTTCCAATTGGAATTGACTCGATCGACATGAAGTGGTTCGTTTGTCATTCACGTATACGAAAAACCATTCGTATCTCGTGTATATACAACAATGTGAGAGGGTTTTTTTCTTCGCTTCCGTTGGAAAAGTTTCTCCAAACTAAGTTAGATCCAAGGGATCTCGGAAGGACATTCGTAGATGGAAGCTTGCCTCTCGTTATCTCCATTGAAAGCTTTCTTTCGGGCCCGTCCCTGACGGATCGACTTATCTCAAAGCCTGCAGCTCTCACGTTTTTGTCGTTCGCGAGAAACGTGGATGAGAAAGAGTAGAAAATACACACTAGATTCACTGATCTGTACATATATGTATGTATATATAAATATTTTTGCGCGTGTGTGTGTGTGTGTGTGTACGCAGGACTCTGGTCGAATAAAGACTAGTGGAATAAGAATTGGACAGGAAGGTGTTGAGTGGGTACAAATAAGGCAACCTCGACGAGCTTTTCGTCCGCGTAGAGACGGCGAAACGAATTGGTCGCTTTCTCGAAGCGACCAGGCACAGGTAGAGATGAGCTTCGTTCGTGTATACGGCGAGAGTTTTATCTCTGTGTATCGAGGCCATTCTGTTGTCCCCGATACCAAGAGGATGAGGAAAGTCCAGGCTGGAAAGCGAATGTTGAATAAGCACAGTATGTGTATACAAATCGTACTAGTAGATGGATAGACAGATAGATAGTAGAAGGTCCCAAGCGAGTCGAGAGAGGCTTCGAAATACTTGAGAGCTCCGATTGCAAGCCTCTGAAATAACAAAGCTTTCAAGACTACAAAATAAAAATAGACGAAAGAGAGAGAATGAAGGAAATCACTAGGATACCTACTCTGAGTACTTTTCTTCTGGAACTTTGGACAAAAAATTCACCGAAAATAATTATTTTAACAGATATAATGATTTCTTATTTTTGGCATTAATTTATTTGTGTAGCACCGCGGGTTTAGGTTTATCTGTGACGTCCCAGGCTGTAATGTTTTTGGTAGAATTTTTATTACATATCAACGTGGGATAATTTAATTGGAGTATATATAGTGAGCCAACATTATATTTTTATTTGGCATGTTGGGCTTTTGACAAAGAATATTACCAATTTTTATTAATTTTCAAGTATATTGGTCATGTTAGGATTTCGATTTTGACAACTCTTACTATCGCGACAGAACGAAAATATTTCATAGTTTTTATAATTTAAATAAATACATATATCAGTCTTACTATAGAATCTTGATTATGTCGATTTCCAGTGAGTTGACAGCATCGAATTTCTAGCACCCAAGCGATAGCACAACGAACGATTCGTTGCCGAGTTACAGCCCCCTAAATCCGATCAATTGGATCAAACATTTCTTGCACATCAAATAAATTTTATATTTATTGGCTTTCACCTCATGGACCTGCAATGTAAACAGCTAAGGGTACTAACGGCGATTGAGGTTATTCCCTTGCTACGGATTTTTTCACATTCTCCGGGAAAATACAGCAGTTGTATTTTTATGTATATAGAATTATGTTGGACCGATACGACGATAAATGGGTAACACGTCAGAGAGTCACACACGTATACGACATTGGCGAGCTTACGAAAAGGGACATAAAAAGGTTTTCCGCAGTCGTAAAAATGCAAAGCGAGACGCGCGAATAAAACGTCCGATCTAGAAAAGTGTGCGTACGAGAAAGAGGGAAATGAGAGAGCATGAGCTGCTCCGTTGGTGCCTCGCGAGAATCTCATGAAACTTTCAAGAGGTGAGCAGTAGTCACGCTGCATGCGGCAGAAAACCTCGTCGTATTATATATATATATGTGTGTGTGTGTGTGTGTGTGTGTGTATTTCTTCTGAATTCCTTTGCCAATGTACATCCACAAAATTTGTTCTACGAATTTGCTAGAAACTAATATTTTTTTATTTACCAAATTTATTTACCCTCACTTTTCTGAATACATCTGAATTTTTTGAGAATTTTCTAATAACTTTCAAATTTGCACATTCGAAGATCGAAAAATCGATGGAACATTGAAAATTTCGGATATGTTTCCATAAAAAAATTTATTATTACACGTCATAAGTTTCAAGATTATTGAACTGCCATAAATATAATCCATAAATATAATAATAAATATAAATATAGTCTCATAAATATAATGTTTCGAAATTGTCAGAAAACAAAATTTCAAAATTAACAGAAAATTCTTAAAAAAAACTTATGTATTTAGAAAAAACAAGGAGTACATTTCGTAAGTTAAAAAAATAAACGTTTCCGGCCAATTTTGTTGAGTGACAAATGCAAAAAAATGCATACTTATTTTAAATAGGACTCGCAATATTAGAAGAGAACAATATACGTCAATTATATTAAATGTTTGAATTGAAAAATAACCAGCTTTTATTACAGAAAAAAAAAATGAAATTTCCTCACGAAACTTGTGTTTCATATGTGCTTAATGTATAGGTTATAAAAGGAAGAAATTATATCGGAACTACGTCATGCTCACAGCCCGCCGCAGTAGTTAAGATCATATCGCGCCACGAACGGAAATCCGCCAAGTAGTGTATCCCGTTGCTGGTCAGACGAGAGCTTGGGTCTTCAGTCCGGACACACGCAGGGAGAAGGAGAGAGAGAGAGAGAGAGCGTGCCCCACATCCAACAGACTCCTCGCTCACCCTCTGCCAGCTTCCTTGTCTCTTGAAACACGCGAGTCCTCAGAGATTTTCCCAATTCTTCGATTCTTATCACTCTATCGTCCTACACACATAATATACATAGAAGGGCGCCCGCCACCTTCGCCCTACGAACTGTGTCCTATTGCCCTTAACCACATAACTCTCTCTCTCGCTCTCTCTCTCTCTGTCTTACGTCTCTGCTATTAATCTTTTCCATTCATCTCGTATAGACGACAATCTTGATTCTGCCAATGGGCCATTGAGTCCATTTAACCTTAATCATCCCTGATTCCAATTCTCTCTCTTTTTGCCTTTTTCGTTCAGCACGAGCAGCACCATTTCCAGCGTTAATCGTTCTTGAACCAACAGAGACGATTTTCTCTCTTTCCTGTCTCGTATTCTCGTATTTACGATTTCATTCGGTTGATCTCACACGACCTCTCTCATTCTGGTGATAAAGAGAGAGGATGTGAAAAGAATCGTGCAGCATTAGCAAAAAGAATGATAGAGAAAAAGAAGATGAAGAAGAAAAAGAAGAAAAGAATAGAAAACTTTTATCCTTCGTACTTGTATCTTTTGCTAAAATCCGTTCTCGTATTCTTGTTCCGTCTTTCCTTTTTTTCATTCTACGCGTTTTACCTTGTCATTACTTGTGTTGTACTTTTGTCTCTTGATCCCTCGAAATCGAAACGCGATCCTTGCATCAGCAGTCTCTTACTTTTCGTACATCCAATGTATAGATATACATATACATACCACGTGTCTAAAACCATAAGGACGTATACTCTATGCTTATATGCACGGTATGTAAGCTCTTATATGGTCTTACAAACGCGATACATATGTTGTCGTTGGTTCTCAAAGGTACATGAGAAAGGAACCTGAAAAACGTATACCTGTATTGAGCATTAAATATAGTATAAAAAAGAGGTACAAGTAAAGTTCTCGTTTTTTTTTTTGTTCGAAGCTTCTCGTTCTGTGTTTCATAGCCTCTCTTCCAGCACGTTGAACGTTCATGTCTCTCCTCACTTTCTGAGTTGTATATATATATATATATATATATATACAAATAGTAAGAAGGTTGTGAGCGTGCTGGATGAAATAAACGCTTGCGCTCTAGGAAGAGACGAGCGACCAACACTGTCCAGCCATTTTGTACTGAACGAGTACTCAAGTCTTTATAGACAACTATACACTATACTATATGTATAGATATATGTTGGATAAAGTTGGAACAGTATAAGAAAAGAGTGCGAAAAGAGAAAAAAGGGGATGCAAAGGTTGCGCCTCGTGAGAGTTACATTTTCGTGCCAAGTACAGAAAAGAGCTTTTCTTTCTTTCACTCTCCGACGGTGGCGCTGCTGGCGATGGTGTTGGGTTGGTGCAGACACGTAAATGTGATATCTGGGTCACCACGAGCGCCCTGAGGTCGCGCAAAACTCTCTCTCTCTCTCTCTCTTTATGCTCTTAGCTGTGTGCGTTTCGTTCATTCGTTCAAGAATTCGGACTTTTTTTTTATTTTCATCAGCTTTCCCTTCGAGCTTTTCTCTCCGATACAGGTCTACTGTGCCCTTTTTAACATCGAGCTATGCACTCCCTCGCTCTCACTCGTTTATGTACGTTTCAATGCTTTTCATCGCCCCCGAGGAGCTGCGCGCTTTTCCCGCTGTTGCATGAGAATAACAAATGTATATAGGGCTAACCATATAACCACACACAGCTGCCAGCGGTATGAAGTGAATTATTTCGGTACTTGAATTTATTAAAAGGAATCCGCGTATAAAAGAATGTTTAAGGAATTTACCGATCTCGACGTTCTGACTCGATTTTTCTAGGTTATCGAGGCAGAATTAATGAGGCCTGAATCAGGTTGGGAATGACAGGATTTTTCATTTCAAGCCTCACTTGAGTGACTAATCGGAATGTGATTAGGCGAATTCTTAGACCAATGCAGGAGTAAATTTAAAATTCTATTGTGAAGAAGGAGAATTAGATAAATTAAATAAGACCAAAATTGTGATTCAATTACAAACACATGTATAAACAATTTATTTTACGGGCTTTACTGGTTATGTAACATAAATCGTTCATTGTTCGCATGAACGTCAAAGACTAACACTCGCTCTCCTTTTCGTTATTATTTTTCATCGCGCTTTTTGTTCTCGATCTTTCGACACGTCACGTTACGTTCTCTCTCACGTGCTTGCCATGATATCGTATCGCCTGTATTCGACTACCAGGCCTAAATCTATATATATATAGATATATAATGTATATTACACTAGTTACACAATCTTCTTAAGGCTCACTCAAGCAAACTATTCGACTTATTTTTGCGAGTAACGTGAAAATTTTCAAATGTGTCTCAATTAGGTTTAGAAAAGAAGAGAAATTTTTCTAGTAACTTCTATAGTTAATATTGCCAAAATAAGTGGGGTCAATGAATTTGTGAGACCTAAAGTTTTTGGTCCTTATTAATTGGTTGCCGTCGATGATGGCTCGTATCCAAATACCGCTGTATCTCAACTGGAATAAAACGATAAGCCACCAAACTCGTGAAATCGTGACTTTGAGATATGAAAACTGTTGCTCGATAAGTTTATACCATTGTTGGAATTTTCCCGTGTACCACGACCGTAAAGATACAATTTGTGAACCATATAAAGACTCTCGTGGAGAGCGCGAGGATATCGTCGTTATATCCATAACGCCACGACAAAAAGAAAGAGCCGAGAGAACTCGTGAAGAGTTATACGAGCCTTCTCTCAACTGCATATTACTCGCTGTACTGGCAATCTGTGTACTCTTACTCTGCTCCAGCTGCGCTCGCGGTCATTTCTGTCTCACTGCCTCTCACATGAAACATTTTCCATGCTCTCGCGTACTCAACGAAAGAATACCAGAGAGAAATATACACGATTTTGCCATTGTTGTGGTTGGTTCAGTTCGTGTCTGAAAGCGTATAAAGATAAACTTCGTAAATCAGAGTACACAGTCCAAAGCTCTATTTCTATTTCTATTTCTCTCTCTCTCTCTTCGTCTTTTCCGACCAGTGCTTTTCAAGATATGCGTATCTTCTTCGGAAAATAGGACTAAAGAATATCAGGTAAAATTTTCGCTCACTAGTCTTTCAATGAAGAAATCTTGGATATCAGGCATTTTCTCAAAAGACTTTGACCTTTGAACTTTCTCAACTCAAAGTAAAACTCCTTGGTAGAAATCGAGAAAAAAGCCAACATTAGAGAAATGAAGCTCGGGAAAAGTACTGAGTGACTTACGCGATCAAAATCTTTCCATCTTGTAAAATGCGGCTTCTGTTGCATTGTGAACAAATATATATAAATATAGGGTAGTGAAACGGATTTACCCCCTGATAGAGTTTGATTTGAATTTGCCAGAATTCCGCCAGATGGCTCGGTGGCGAGGGTCTCGCGTAATCGAAATTATCGTAAGCGAGATGTATCACCGCCACTTTTTGACATTTTTTGATCTTCTTCATTCTATCCACACCACAAATACAAACAACCAAAACTCGCGAATGCGGTGATAACTCTTATTTTTGTGGTTATGTTTCGCGGTTTCACCGATGGAAATTAAAATCTTTACTTTAAGCATAGCCTAAGCTTCAGGCCTCATTTTATTATTGAGCTTTTTCTTGAGCCACCCCAGCTCTTCAATTAGGATTGCACAATGTATGTACTTTGTATCGATAGTGAATACGAGCTTAACTGAAAATCCTAATTTTGAATAAATTGTATTTATGCAAGTGTCAACACCATTTCCATACATTTTTTTCCGAGATGCGCACAAGACTGCTTTAAGAAGTCCTTGACTCTTGTGTAGAGGATTTTTTTTCAACGTTGGCGACTAGTGTGCTCGCGACGGATCTCACTGGCCTATTACATACGCTGAAAGCTTTTTCACTCTCTTTCGTGCTTCTTGCTAAATATATTTTTTCCGGTACATTAGATTAGGCAGAGTTTTCTCTCGCAACTGGTTTTTTCTCCCTCGTTTATTTCTCTATATTTTTTCTTTTATCCACTCGAACAGTTTCTTCGTGCAGTAGGGCATAGAGGGCATAGAACGTTGGGGCATATATGCGTATAGCATACTTTCTCTTTCTAGGATATATTTTCTAAAGAGTGCCTTTTTCTATTTCCGAAAATTTCTCCCTACCGAGTTATCCACATGGAGTTTAACGGGATATACAAAAAAAGCTGGCAAACTTTTCTCCCTAGACGAACGACTCCCTCTCATTCCCTCTGGCTGTGGGTACAGTTGGGCAGTACAGTTCATCGTTACTTGGGAAAATCTCGCGGACCACCACTTACTCTCTCTATTTTAGTCACTAAATTTTTTCGTTTTTTCTCGGTTTGAGGATTATCTCAAGCAGCTCGGAAGCTTTTCCACACGTGATCAGGGTCTATATACATGTCACATATTTCGCACTCTCGAGCTTCTCCACTATGGGAAAGAAAACGAGTATCACAAAGATTACTAGAAATAAGCTATTGGAAAATATTACATTATATATGAAAATGGACTTGAAAGTAATTACTTCGACGTCAAATCGATTTTCTTTCCAATGAATCAAAATTTATATGTATCGGACTAAATTCATTTGAAAGTTCAACAGGTAAGAGCAATTGATAAATTTTCGATAGTGCCACATCCACTTTATTTGTTTCGAATTAAATTATTTGGATTCAATTAGATTTTATTCAAAGCAAATAAGTTGTTCTCGGTACAGCACAATCTGTACTTTGAATTAGAGAAGGTTGAAAATTCAATTAGCGTGAACATAAAATCGCGAGAAGAGCTCATAGTGAACGCGTCACGTAATAAAAGGGGGAGGAATTATTGCGGTAGAATAATTGTGCAAAAGAGCGAAAAAACGGACGGTATGACGGAGAGAGAGAGAGGTAAATAAATGGGGAGAAGAATTTTGTAACAATGCTCCGTTGTTACAAAATTATCTTTACGTGTGTATATATATATATATATATATATGTATATACGATAGGTGACAGGGACGAGAGTAGCATGTTTCTCTCATGTCGTTTACATGGGATTTTCGTGGTGGAATTGGCTGTGCACGTAAACCACTGTGCACGGAGAGGGCTGTGTATGGTACGTGAAACGGGCGATTTCACGATCTATATAACTGTGTGTACAACTTTTATTTGTTTTTTACTTTTATTTTATTTCATTTTTTTATTCTCTTTTCCGGCTTTTTCTATTCGTTGTTTGGTTGGCAGCGGCGATGCGGCACACCAGCCACTTGCGGGGAATCAATTCAATACCGAGATTTTCCCCGGATTAACTCCCTGGACAAGCAACGGTAGCGAGATTGTTGGCAAAAATTCGCAACATGTCCGCCTCCCACTATCCACCAATCCTCCAAGTAAATCCAGACTCTGTTACATTTATCACCGACTAAAATACGTATTTTTCTTATTCTGTTTCACTCTCTCTCTCCCTGCATCCTTCTTATCGCATAATCGTATTTAACTGTCTGTCGATAATATTACCGCTGGATAAATATTTTTATCGGACTGTATGACGGAAATTAATCGTCGGCTCTTCGGTCGCGAAACAAAGACAGATAAAGGTAAAATTCGCACATTTTTACTTTCCCTACGACCTCCTTCTCCTGCTTTGGACATACGACTGACACATTATGAATTAGTAGTTAGGTTGGGATATATATATAGGTGATACCGCCATCTTATATATTATTTGGCGACTTACGGCATGAAAAGGAGGCTTAATAATAATGTGAAAATGTTTTCCCTCGTCATCAGTTGAGTTACGAGAACTTTGACTAAATATACCTCTTCAGCACACGTAAACCAATAATCGAAACTCCCTCTCTGGCTTCCGCCCTTACAGTGTATAATTACCAATTCAAAACCAGACAGGTAACTAATTAACGTTAAACCGTCCCCCCCCCCTCCCTCCCCTCTCCACCCCCCCGCCCATCTGCCCTGACATCTTGGTCTGTGATTTCTCGTCTATCTCCTGGCAAACTTGGTAGTGGGCTATATATAAGGGTGTCATTGCGGTGGGTCGCGATCTCTCTCCGTTCCGTCACAGAGTGAAGCAGCAGCAGCACAAATAGTTCCGATTCTCCTATATACTTGCTATACATTAACAGAGAGCGCTATGTAGGGTTTTGGCTCTTGGGGCTATTGCTCGTGCACCTTGCCCTGTGCGAGAAGGCTCGAGTTTTCCCAAAAGCGCCCTATCTGGAAGACGCTCTGAGGGTGCAGAAGGACCCAGAAACGGTAGCGCCCGCAGAGATGGTAGGACCTTCCCTTCTATACGAAGCGAGAGAGAGAGAGAGAGAGCCAGCTTGGGAGCTGCACTTCCATGGTTAGTGGATGTGAGTTATTGGCCTTACACTATGCGTCAGCTACAGCCCTAGCAATGGAGGCGCACTGCCACAGAGAACTCGCGATCTTCAACGTCTATCTACATATATACGTATATAGGTTACTCATGTATACGTATACAGATAAACACACATATAGACCCGTACATACGGGTATGTACATACAGTCGAGGCTCCAAAATTTGACTCCTTAATCTTTCATTCTTGATCATTAAAATACGTAGATTTCTTGCGTGCAGCTAAAAAAGACTCATTGAATATTTAGATAACCTCAACTAGTTTGCTAGTATCTCCTCGGGTGATATCCATTATGGTATGTAATAAGGTAGAATTACGAAATAGTTAGAGATGATTTTATCTTTTGAAAAAAAATGTTGGGTTCGAGGACAATGCACCGAAGGGTCAAAGCTTAAAGGATACAGTTTAGATACAAGTAGATGGGCATATTCGTCACTCTAGCATACGTTTAAAGTTCTAGTGACTCTAAAGCGGACGTTTTATCTCGATCTACAGTTCCCACAATTTAACTCTTCATTTCTCAAAGCATTAGAACTACTGAATTTGTCATCATCGATATCAATTTGGACATATTTATATATATATAGTTCCTATAGTTCATTCTTTCCACTCTGGGCATGGCCTGGTCATACTAGTCCGCATAAGCTAGCTCAGTACAAGCAATGCCGTTTTGGACCAATTTAACGATTTAGAGTAAGGGCTGGAGTTAAAAAATGTAACAATTCGTCGGATAAAAATCAGGCAAGTCCTGGGGATTGTGACTGTAGTGGATATATAGACGCAGCATTGGATGCAAGACAAATGCCTCACTCAACACGACAACGACGACGACGAGGACGACGAGGACAACGACGACGAGGACAACGACGGCGAGGACAACGACGACGAGGACAACGACGACGACAACGGCAACGAGCCAAACGGTACAGACTGCGCACACGCTATGAGAGGCGCAACTAACTCTCCCTATCTTGACGTTCTGACTCCACTTTGCTGGGTACACTCCATGGGGCCTATGATAAATATTGTATACATATACATCAGATATGTATGTATATGTGTACATAATAATATGAGAGTGAGCGATGGCTCACAAGAGAATATGAAGCTAAAGTGAGAATTATGGGAAGCCGAGAGTTGAAAGACAAAAGCGAGCGCATCTCAATCGTGGTAGTTTAAAAGGCTTTACGAAGGCAATTACTTTCTCACGTCAAGACTACATACGCCAGAGAGCCAACCATTTCTCGTTTTCCTTCCCACCATTTCTTCTTGGCCTCTTTCTCTTTCTCTTGGGCCCGTTAACGCTGCAAACTTGAAAGTCGTTTGTTCGTTTTCTCTTATTCCGATTGCTGGCTGACTATACCACTGCCACGAGACTTTCCACGCGAATAATTGTCTCCGGCCAACTTTTTCACTTATTCTCCATTTTATGGCCGTGAAAGGAAGGGAGGAGGAGGCTTTTGCCTGCCCCGCAGAAATCAGTGGCACAGCGAGAGATTTCTGTGTGCTTTGTTCGCGAGGGAGAATCGATATTATCGATTCGAAGATCGACGAGAAAATGTAGAGTACTCTTTTACTTTCCATCCGAAGGATAAAACGTTTCTCTCTCTCTCTTTCTTATTCACGAAGGTGATTTCTTGAGCGTAGAGCACCTTCAATCTAATTGGATATTGGTGTCCTCATCATCGAGTGACCCGAGCTCTTTCCCATATATATATATATATATATATATATATATATATATATATATATATATATATATATATATATATATATATATATATATATATATATATATATATATATATATATAGAGAGAGAGAGAGAGAGAGATAGCTTTTTTCAATTTATATTATCAAATACATCGAAGTAGAAAAACTCTCCATTAACAGCCCCATCGCCATTTAATATCTCTCTCTCTCTTTCTCATCTCTCCGCCCAATCTCCAGGCTCATCTCTGATTAATCTTGGGATTAAATTTTTTTATGTGATATGAGTGAACACAACTGTGTTGAGTTCCACGAAGTTTTTCATTCAAATTCTCTGCAGGTAGAATATCATTCCCGCGGTATATTTTCTCTTCAATCGCTAAAGCCTGTCTCTGTTAACTTTGTAATTTTTTTGCCTTAATCCGGTACGATTTCGCCTCTACCCGTTTGAAAAAAATGGAAGCAACGAAAAAGTGGGTTAAAAATTGAGGACAACGCTCAGTTTTAAAAACTAAATGAAATGTGCAACGCTGGAAACAGAAAAGTACAGTTCGGAGAAAGAAAAATCATTTGAATAATTTTTACCAAAAAAGTAGCGATTTTGAAATAGTTCGTGGAATGATAAAATTTCAATAAAAAATTTGATAATAGAGGGACAGAATTTTTGTTATTTTTCTGATGTTCTACCCCGTGCTAGCCTTGCTGACCTGTGAGGCCAAACGTGCAGGCCTCACTCTTGACCATAAATAAAATCGTCAAAGTGAGGGGAAAAAGTATGTGCAGTCGCTGTGACGATGTCAAAGAAACGTGCTGCAGGCCAATTCAAGCGACTGCACACGCCTTAGTCTTAGAGGAATACACTGGCTCTGGTCGTCGTCGTGTGATCGATCTTCGTGAGACGAATGGGAAGAAAGAGAGAGACAGAGAGAGTGAGAGAGCGAGTCAGAGAGAACTAGAGGGAACGAGGAAGGAGGAAGTCGTGGGTTCGTCTCCCAACACACGGAGGGAACTAGGTCGGGAAAAATATCACACGCTCCCTTCTTTTTCCGGTACCTTCGATGTGTTCTATGCGATGGAAAACTTCTTCTTCCTCCATGTCGTTCTTTCATTTTGCTTTCATCCACCCAGTCACGTCACTCGCAGCACACCCGTTCGCATAGATTAAAGCTGAAGTATCCAAGAAGATTTTCTACTCTTGTTAAGGGTGATGGGCACACTGTACGAATGGGAACACATTCAACATTATTTTTTATTTAGAAATGTTTCAATAATTCATTTAATTATATTTTCAATTGAATAAAATCTTCAGTTCAATTCAATTATCAGCTGAACTCAATTCGAATTTCAATTGCACTATTCAAAAAATATATTAGCAGTGATGAAATAATTCCAAGATAAAATTTAGACCTTCCTACTATATTCTATATCCTACTATATTCCTATCAGTACTATTGGCATTCAAATGGTTATAAACTTCAACTTGGTATAATAATTATATTTTTAATACTTTAAAGAAAATTAATAATTTTAATTTTATCATAATAAAATTGTCGTAAAATGATAGGCAACGATTTGTTAAAATTCTGATCATGTCGTTCTTGACATCATATTTTTCCGTTTCTTCTTCATCTCATAAAATACTATATTTAACGGAGTGAATTTATCGAAATTTCATGCAATTTCGATAGCGTCGAATATCTTTATCGACACGAGAGTAGCTTTTCTCTGCTCTCTCGAGAATTTCAAGAGGCTCTGCGACGCTACAAGAGTGCGACGAGAGGCCATAAATCGTTCGGGGGTAAATCTGGTGGGGATCGTTGAGAGAGTGATATGGAGGTAGAGAGAGAGAGAGAGAGCGAATAAAACGAAAAGGACACGCGTATCTAAAATCGCTGGGAATGGTGAGTGGCCGTTAAAGGTCATCGCGCTGGGCTATAATGACGAGACGAAGCGATTTTTTTTCATCCCCTACTTCGTTTAGTCGGTCTCACGCACGTTAGGGTCCTCTGGAATTGGATGTACATTCATCTTGAGCTCGACTCTCGTGCTTTCGGTGCTCGAAGTAGAAGTAGTCTGTGCTGAACAGCCCGAAACTTATGAGGTGTGCTGCTACTGTGGTGCCCCTTGGGCGTCTCTCATGGTACTTTTTTCTCAATGTATATACATGGGAATCGTCCATTGTCCATTCGTCCTGCCGAGTCGATGGAATACGTGCGTCGACTCAGTTTATGGCCTTTTCTTAACCTCCACATATACTGTATACATATGTGTACTTCTAACCTCACTTTCACACCACTGAAGGTTTCCGGTTCTCGTTATTGTACTCTCTCTCTCTCCCTCTCTCTCTCTCTCTCACACACACATTCTTTCATCTGGAGATCCGTGCATGAGAATTCGCAAACGAAGCTTCTCTAGAAGCAAAAGTAGGCCAAGCGAGAACGTGCCTTAACTTAAAGACGATCTATTTTTTCTTCATTTATTCGATACTCGTCACGTCTGTGCACTGAATAGGATGTAATATATTCGATACATATACATAGAATTCTGTGTGCAAGTACATGGAAAAATAAAGTATACTTAAATTGTATACTAAATTGTGATCTACAAAAGATTCTGTGGAATAAGAAAATGGAAAAGCTCACGTACTCTTTTTTACCGACAGAATCGAGAGCGCTGCAGAAGCTCTGCTTGCATAGAGAAGGAGCGAGAGACAGAGGGATTTTGTGGAGAATGGCGTGTGCAAAACCTCTCGCACCCGTCGATTTGTTATCGCAGCGCCGTTGATGGTGTTTGCCTAACA
Organism: Dyspetes luteomarginatus; assembly: GCA_963669185.1. Lineage (NCBI taxonomy): Eukaryota > Metazoa > Arthropoda > Insecta > Hymenoptera > Ichneumonidae > Dyspetes > Dyspetes luteomarginatus. Next base: position 10,082,895 of record OY769903.1, on the reverse strand, counting down.
AATCCGGAGTCCGCAGGCCGGCTGGCATAAGTCTCACAGAGCCCTCGCTCGCACTCTCACTCTCCGCGTACTTGGCTCTCGGTGTGAAACGTATTTCCTCCGAGGAGCACGCCTTTCTCTCTCTCTCTCTCTCTCTCTCTCTCTCTCTCTCTTCAGTTTCATCCCTCTCTGACTGTAGTTCGAGCGCGCCCGGGACGCCCATTGTTCTCAAGTAGAAGCGAGCAGCAGGATTCCTCTGAACTCGCGCTCCTTCAACACTTGGAAAAACATTGTATGTATACACACTTTCAGACCCAAACGCTCTGAGGACTTGGCATAATAGTTGTATCGAAAAAAATTTGAGTGCATTCTTGACTCGAAGTAACGACGATGCTTAAATACTGGTTATTAATGGTCTAGTGACTCAAGCTTTGAACAATTAATAATTTAATTTCTGATTTTATTGTGAAAGTTTGGGCATGAATATTGTCAAAGCAGCCTAACTCCTCTCTCTTTTTGAAAGGTCATAAAATTAAGTTAAAATTATTCTTGCCCTTCAATACATTTTTTCATAATAAATACGGCCCCGACATGAACTTTTTTCACGTTTTTTCCAAAGTAGTCCATATCGTTGGTCCAAGTAATTTTTTTCAACACTCCAGGCTTCGTGACGTTTCACCGAAAGTTATAAAATACAAGTAGAGTCAATCATACAATGACATTTTCATTCAAGTTTTTTTTCCAACTATGATTAATAATTATGATTCAATGGCATATAGCAAGGATGTCTTAATACATTACTCCACGTTTTGATGGTATATACAGATTACATTAATTGACACACTATACGAAATATGATTTCACCGCTGCCATTGGAATGAAAGTGGGTCGTTGGGCCACTGGCATACAATTCGCACTGGCAAAGCTTTCCTCCATCATCCAACGTATAGATTTAACGTTTTCACCATTATCACAGAGAATACACGTACATACTATATATGTATTTACACTTACACATATGTATATATACATATAGACATACGTATATAAGGCCTCGGCTTAAATCCTTCCGGCAAGCACAACCTATATCTCGAGGTGCTATAAATCAGCCTAAGATTCCGGAAATTTACGCGCGACCCGGATCTACCCCGTGGCTATCATTCCTTCTCGGTGACCGGGGCGTGGGTCGTACGAGAAAATGAACGAGAGAGAGATAGCATTCACACCGTTACGTGGCTACACTCTCTCTCTCCCTCCCTCTTCTCGGAGCAGGAAAAGGAACAGAAACCGCACACACGTTTCTCGGTATGTTCGGTTGGTTTAAGCTCGCATGCTAGACCAAAAGATATAGGATAGACGAGCAGATGGGCGAAGCTAGGGATAGAGAGAGAGAGAGAAAGAGAGAGCGATAGAAAGAGCAAAAGAAAACGCAAAGGAGTAGTAAAAGGTGGCCGAGGGTAGAAAACGTAGACGTCTGCATCGAACATCGTAACTCAGGGATGCTATCGGTAGCCTCTATGGCCGCAGTAAATTTACTGCTTCCATACCTGGTTTTATATCGATTCTTTGAAAATTAAACATTTCTTCGTTCTTCCGCATATGACCTTTCAGTGAATATTTGCAGAGAGAATAGGAACATAATAATTCAATAAAGTGCGTATCAATCAAGGCGAATTTAAATATAAAATGTATCAGCAATGTAATATTTTTTTTTTTATCCCAATGATTGCCTAAATGTACCAAACTTGAGATTGATCTCTTTCTCTTAAATATTCGAAGCCTCCTTCTTTGGCAAATAGCAAAGAGTTTCAATATTTCTTACGATACTTTTAATCACAGCAAGGACTTTTCATCCCTCTCTCGCTTCTCCTTGGAGTTTTTGAAAGCTTAAGCTGCTTGTTATATGCATTCAAAGCACACTTTAGGAGAACTCTGTGGAGCGTGAGACTTCTCGAAACGTGGTGCACTTTGTGATGCTCGAACGTACAAAATAGATATATACGAGAGCTATGCTTCTATTATGTCGTGGGTGGGTTATGTCGTGGGTTAAGCAACCGAGGTGAAAATCAACGTGTTCCACACAAATGTAGAACACGTTGATTCCCTCTTTCCACGAGATTCCGAAGTAGATAAGGAAGGAATAATCAATGAGACGGATTTTATTGGTATCTTCACGTCTTCCTGACAAAGTCAATCACTCTAAATACACAAATATAAGTATGACGAGGGTCCTCGAGCGTCGAAGTTAGTTGAACGGTGAACGAGCAGTAAAATCCACCCGTTCGCTCGCAATTTCAAAACACCCTTAATGTCTAAGCGTCATAAGCGACATAAATTCAATTACGTCACGATAATGCAGCAAGCCAATACTGTGCTGTGCTGTGTCATATGCATCGCTAATTCCACAGAATCTTGTTGAAACTTTTTTACATTTTAATACATGTTGTAAGGGATACTCAGCATTTATTTGAGACTTTTTCGCCTACTCAACTGTTCATAGCGTCACATTGTCATTTTTTTTTTTGTTACCGCAAAGTGTTTAGAAAATCAGCTAATCTATGATAAGTATCAGTTTTCCAAAAATCACTTAATTTTTTCGTGTTGATGGAAGAATTATACATTTTTGAGAGGTAATTTTCTGGATCAATTTGTTTTTTGATCAAAATTTATACGTTTTTCCTCTGCATTTGCAGAGAGCTCGGAGCAATTGGATTGACAAAAGAATACTTAAATACTTTCCATGAAGCATTCAATCTTATAACATTACTATAATATGTAAAAAAGTTTCCATCGGATTGGAGAGGCTGGGACTATAAAAGTGTTTTAGTTTTCCGTGACATCAGCAATACAACGTTAACCTCTCTCTATATCCAGATTCATTATAACACGACAAATTTCCATCAATGGGCTTGCGGCCTGCTGAGTATGCTCCGAGTATAATTAATTCGTCCTGTGTGCTATATACAGGTACAGATTTATCAAATGCTCACAGTTACAAGGGCTTATCCTGGATTCATTTGCTTGTTGAGCGAAACAGCACTCGCCCGTCTGGCTTTTATAACAGTCAATAGTATACGTTGTAGGTTGAATGTATTGTGACAACTCTGCGTTGCTTTAATTATTATACTTGCCAAAGTGCACCAGTGGCGTCCCCGTTGATGTTTCAGTCATAATACTTGTTTGACCTCAATGAGGAAATGAAAATTAGGAGACGAGACGGTACAATAATTAATTAAAACGGTATATACTCTGAACTGAATTAATAAATTCGTCGCGATATTAAATAGATTAATCTGATTACTATGGATAGAGATATATATTCTCTAAAAAGAGATGTGATAATGAGAATAAAGTTTCTATCTTATTTACATTAGTCAAAATCCATGAGTAAGATAATATCTCTAAATATGTAAGGATATTATAAGGTACAATAATTAATTAAAACGGTATATACTCTGAACTGAATTAATAAATTCGTCGCGATTTTAAATAGATTAATCTGATTACTATGAATAGACATATATATTCTCTGAAAGGAGATGTGATAATGAGAATAAAGTTTCTATCTTATTTACATTAGTCAAAATCCATGAGTAAGATAATATCTCTAAATATGTAAGGATATTATAAGGTACAATAATTAATTAAAACGCTATATACTCTGAACTGAATTAATAAATTCGTCGCGATTTTAAATAGATTAATCTGATTACTATGGATAGACATATATATTCTCTGAAAGGAGATGTGATAATGAGAATAAAGTTTCTCTTATTTACATGAGTCGAAATCCATGAGTAAGATAATATCTCTAAATATGTAAGGATATTATAAGGTACAATAATTAATTAAAACGGTATATACTCTGAACTGAATTAATAAATTCGTCGCGATTTTAAATAGATTAATCTGATTATTATGAATAGACATATATATTCTCTGAAAGGAGATGTGATAATGAGAATAAAGTTTCTCTTATTTACATTAGTCGAAATCCATGAGTAAGATAATATCTCTAAATATGTAAGGATATTATAAGGTGCAATAATTAATTAAAACGCTATATACTCTGAACTGAATTAATAAATTCGTCGCGATTTTAAATAGATTAATCTGATTATTATGAATAGACATATATATTCTCTGAAAGGAGATGTGATAATGAGAATAAAGTTTCTCTTATTTACATTAGTCGAAATCCATGAGTAAGATAATATCTCTAAATATGTAAGGATATTATAAGGTCGTGTATTACACAGAGTAGAAGCTTGACGTTGATGATAAGGTTGCTGCATATAATCTCCCATTGTATTAATATATCATAAAAATATTTTGACAATTGTAAATTTGGTTGTATTTGAAATATAATAGTTTTTAAATTATAATGTTTATATTGTACATTAATAGCATTGATCTCATTGTTCTAGTCACCTCTATTACACACAATATATAATGGAGATTTGTAATATAGTACCGAAGGGGTTGTAGGGCTGTGACGATCCGAACACTAAAATTCGCATGAGAAAATTATACATATAGACATACAATGGAATGGGACGTTGATGCAGCAAGCTGCAGGCAGCTACCTATATGTAGCTTTGCTACCAGGAAGGACGGGGGTGCGATGTTCAGCTACGCGGTGTGCAGTCACGAGCTCATTAATCGGCCTAATGAGCTGTGTAACATATCGGTCGAGTCTGTGCTGTCCCTTTCTCTCTCTCTCTCTCCCTCCCTCTCTCTCTCTCTCTCCACCTCTCCCTCTCTCCGTCTGCACTGGCCCCGGTTATCGCGACCTCTAATGTCGTAAAATCGATCGATTGGGGGAAAATAAATGTCGCTAATGAAGAGCTGTAAATGCCAAAATTCCTGTATATATATGTATACGTATTTATATTATAATTACATAAACGAGATGCACTAAGTCTCGATCGTGGACCAAAATAATGACCGGTGTGATGCCTTTGTATATGCATCTCGTAACTATAATATGTACAGCCGATCTTTTAATAAGCCAATTTCTCTGGAGTTAATCAAATTCCCTTAATTTCCAAGATTCTAGTTTCCATACATTGAAAAATTCCCCTTAAGATTTCACCCACCATCGATGTTTATCCTGGAAATCGGAGCTTTATTTTTCGATAATGCAAGGAATTAATTTGATTTATTTATCGAAACATTTCCGTCCATGTACAAGTGGGCGAACAGTTTTCGATAACAATCCCTCCCATTTATGTAATCGTGGATGAGATTTTTTTGTTCAAACCACGACGATGTGAGAGCCCGTAATGAATATCCAGAGGTGGGGAAAAAAAAAGCCGCTGCTCGCTGCGAGCGAGAATCCGTATTGAATGGACGGTATTTCTCCAACTCACTCGTTGCATTTTTCTGTGATCGATAGTCACCTACCACTTTCTATGTCCCATTGTAAACAGCGCAAGCCTTACCAAGCTCGGCTGTTTTTTTTTTTTTTTTTCCACCTCCATAATCGCTCATTCGCTGGTGAAATTTTCATTTTCCTAAGTAGAGAGAGATTTGCTCATTCATGCACAACAACATTCGCACGAGTGAGGACGAATAATTACTGATATAGGTAACCTACACATAAGCATACGTTTGTTCCAGCGCTATTCAAAATCTTCCATCGCTACCATCTCTTCGATACATTGTTAACGTTAGTGACTTTCGTAGCGGAAAATAGGGCAATATCGATGGCAATGGAGCATTGATGGCGAATCTCTTGTGCGAGTATATATAAATAAAAATGAAAAAAACAACTGGCCTATATCTCAATTTGTCTTCTCGATGCCTTTTTTTTCGCTGTCGACGGCAGCTTGGCGAGCGAGGGAAAGGTTAATTGAAAAAAACGAAGTACTGCAGTCGTATTGAGTTCCCTGTTTTTTTTCCCTATTTCAACGAACGCTTGGATATCTGCAAACCACTGCATTTCGAATAAAGTCGCGATGCTGGATGCACGTGTACATGTCATCAATACGTCTATGCAGCAGGTGAGAAGAGCGGAAAATGAACAACGTACGAATATAAGCACGGCAAACGTGTGGAGAAACACACACAATGACGGTGAAGGAGAGGGAGAGAGAGAGAGAGAGAGAATGTGGAGAGCAATTTCACGTGGCAATATCACTTCGGGGCTTTTGGATGATAATACTTACGAAGCGAGAGAGAGAGAGAGAGAGAGAGAGAGAGAGAGTATCACGCTGTGGGGCTTTAGGACGCACTAGAGCACATTTTCGGAGTCCCGAGTGATGCTAACCGATCAGTTCGTACGTTCCCATACGCTATCTAGCGCGTAAACTCAATTTATCTTTACCTCTCTCGCTCTCTCTCTCCCTCTTTCTATATGTACACGCACGCACGCACGCACACATACACAGACACATATGTATATATATTATATATATGGATATATATATATATATATATATATATACATATATATATGAATATCCATGACAAAGTAACGAGCGTCCCCTGTCCTCAACTCCACCAGTTCGCTTGTTCATTTCGAATCTCCCCAATTATCTGCAGCGATCGTAAAAGCCGCTTCGAGAGAGATTCGTAATAGGAAATATATATATATCTCTTTCACGATGCTTTCTCGTCGTCACTGTGACATTTTACGAGCGATTCAACGCGCAATTTATTAGCCGATAAGACAATGGTATACATATATATCTATTCTGTGTATAGACGTTCGATTCGGCGGGTTTGCAATAGATTTCGCTGTTGCACGGATGGAACACAGTTTGCAAGAAATTGCCAGGCAATATGGTAAAAAAAAAAGATTGCTTATGTTTCACTCGAGCGACATCTTTTCACTTTCAATTTGTACCTGTTAATTTTTGGCAGATTCTAGCGTCCACTATGCAATGGATGGAATGCCTCTTGTGTTTGAGAAACTTCATTACAATTTCTAACGTTATGCTCAATTTCTTAGATCGATTCACCTCATCAGATTCAAAGTGTAATTTTCAATTTCTATTATTCAATATCTATTTTATTATTTCTTAAGCCTGAAACAATACTTTTTATCTTTTTCAGAGAAGTCTCAAAAAATTTTTTGATATGAAAAATTGTAATCCCTGAGATTGAAAGGGCCATTAATGACTTTTCAGACAAATAATTTAAGTCCGTAATAACGTGACTATATATATATATATATATATATATATGTCATCCCCTCTTAATCATACGACCACATAATGAGGAATCCGAAAAGATTTTCTTCGAAAAAGCAGTATCTGTCTATCGTTCTTCACGACTTTGGTGCTCTCGCTCACCGGTCTCGTGATCGATCGAAGCGGCCAGGGAAACATACTCTCAAGGGGTGCGAGAAGGGGTGGAAAATGGGAAGGAGAGAGAAAGATACTATAGTGCCAGGTTTCTACGTGTATATAGACGTCGCGGATTCTACCCCCATCAGATAACATGGCCAAACCTCGTTCTCCTTTATCGGGAGCTACGCTGTATCGATGGAAGCCAACCCCCTTTCCCCCTGACCCCTATCCACACACGACTGCATTTTGGTGTTTCTCTCGTGTCTGCTGCTGTTCCTCTGTCCAAGAAATGAAACGCATCGCATTCTCTCTCTGTGTGTTGCAATCCGGTAGAGCGCGAAAGCACCATCCCCTACTGTTCCCTCTATCTCTCCCTCCCTCTCTTTATTTCAACCCCCTCGGGGCTTCTGGCTAAATCCAATCCTCGGCACTGTTCGATGGCGTCTAACCATACCTCGCTTTCTCTCTATTGCAATAACACGCTAGTTGTATCCTCGTCTAGTCATCGGATATAGCGATGCAAGCGAGCGTTCGAGCGTGTTCTCCCTATCGCACTCTCTCTCCCTCTCATTCCTAAATAGCTTTAGTCTCACGCAATTGTAATGTACACGCGTATACACTCGTACCTCACCGGGTTATCCTCGCCCCCATGGGCGGGTGAATTTATCGAAGCGTCGCGCCTCGTCGCTTTTACTACTGGGATGGATATATATATATATATACATATGTATACGTACAATGTACGTTTTCACTCTCTCTCTCTCTTTCTCCCTTTCCCTCTCTGTCGTTTGTCTGGTTCATTCGACTTTGTGCGTATGAACGCGGATTTCTCTCCGTCTGTGAACGGTTAAATTCGAGACGAGACAGCCGCATATCGAAAATATGGTGGAAGAGGAACAAGGGAGGAAGACATGAGAGGTTCAATGTTACCGAGAGTAAATCGATCACTAGTATATATATATATATATATGCTGGATACTGTACAATATTGTTCATGTGAATTTCAGTCATTGGCTGTGCAATGAATCTTGACAGGGTATAGATTGTGAATCCTTTCAGTGAGGAATTTTCTACCTCCTTTCTGTTCACCGTTCGTATAATTTATTAAAAATATAATTTGCAACAATAGAATTGGTTATGATGTAAAATTTTGAACTTGAGTTAAAAAATTACGTTAAACTTGAAACATCAGTATGTGAAATGAGTGAAAAAATAATTGTAAATGTCGGTAAATAAAACTACTGAAGAAAAAAAAGTATGTTCACGCAACGAAAATTTAAGGGATGTTCTCATTATTTTCGATTACATTTTAATTTGAAAAGTTTGAGGCTGATCAGTTTTATCAGAGCGTATGTAAAATTTACCCTGTTCTTGGTCGTGCATGAAATATCGAGCCGAGGGGGACAAACAAACGAGCCTGTTTCGTGATTCCCCCGTGGGGTAATAAGTAGAAATCTTGGGATATCCCAGAGAGGCAGTATACACCCGTCGTTTTCATTCCACTGGAGCGCACTTCCGACATAACGCAGTATAGCGTAGTCACACATCGCTACATTCTTCTCGCGGCATACAGAGTTCCTCTTGTCATAAAAAATATATATATATACATATATATATTTATTTATCACGCGAGGTTTTCGTTTCCCTCGTCGTTGCCAGCATGTTGGCCTTTTGCGACAACCCGGCCAACGACTCTCTTTCCAACCAAGTCTGAAGAAGAGGAATGCGCAATTCGTCCTCTTCCCGTACTTCCTTCTTCCTCTTCTGCTTTATACGCTGCACATGCACGGCAATGTGTGTGCACGCTGAACCCCATCAGACGTCTGCATTGGGGTGTCTGAAGCAGTCCTCCAGAGGCTTTTCGTACACCGCACCTTCTCGTGTCACACCTCATTATGCGACAGAGGTTCGTTAACAATCCGTTTCATTTTTCCTCATTCTTTTTAGTGAGAAAGAGGGAACTTCCTCTCTCACTCTCTTTCTCCCAATATTTATGTGAGGATTTCTGGTATTCGTTAGGCACGGAGTAGCTCCATTTTACCCATATGAATACGCGATAGACCCTCGCAGAGAGCTTCATTCCAACGTGACATGTAGGATCGATCGATTATTATTATTTAGAGAAGAATTGCCACCAATTTGAATTTCTTCATTAAAACCATGTGCTGCTGCACACCGGTCACTAATACTATCGTCTGTGTGGATTTGAAGATCGAACTGTTTCACCGCTGCGGTGTTCAATTTTTTTTTTTATATATTCGAGGATAAAAAATGCCATACGCTTGATCCAATCTGCGCTCACTCGCGACACAAGTTTCTCGTCCTGGCGAATTATGACAGATGTGATCCTTAGGAGGGGAAAAATCTTTTGATAAGAGCCAAAAAATATTTCCAAAGTAATGGAATGAGTCACCGTGGTAAATTCTCCAAAGGCGTGGAGTACGTGGAGTCGTATACCAACGTCTTGGGAGAAAGGGATAGAACCACCGCGATACCTCGGCAGTCCGTATACTCGTAAACCAGAAACTTGCGCAATCACAAGTTGGCAGAAGCTCGCCCGGAGGTTCAACTCATAAAACTACCGTAATTGTAAAACACGAGAACGCTGGAGGGAATGAAAGAGAGGGGGGTTAAATGCGTGTGTGTGTGTGTGTGTGTGTGTGTTTGTAGGTATACTTATAGAAAGAGGATGGAGAACATGAATTCCGGTGAATGTTGGGCATCCCGAAAGCCAAAAAGCTTGTCGGCGCGAACGAGATACGACCTCTCTTACTCTTTCACGAGGCTTCTTCTTTGAGAAACCACTCCTCGCCGAATCGGATTTTATTTCACTTGTTGAAAGGCAAACGTTTCGTCTCGTTATAGTATATATACCTGTATATATTCACGAACGTGCGATCTACTCGAACCTTTTCCCCTCTGTCGGCTGAAACGAAGCTCTTAAACTTTTTAAGATTCGAATCGATTGGAACAAAAAATAAAACAGAAAAACGAATCTCCGTTCTTCGCGAGAGGGAATCGTTATTTCCTCCATTATTATATCGCGCCGGGTGAGGCGCAATGTACTGTATATATAGTCCGAATTGTTCGACATTCTTGTAACATTCACCGATGGTTTTCTCTCTCTATATATATATATATGGTATAAATAGTTTTTCCTTCGACCTGTAAAGGGTGTCGTGAGAGCGTTTGCTGCGAGAGTTTAAGGTTCGTTTTGGTCCAAGAGGCGAAGAGAGGGTTCTTCAACGACAGGGGAGAAATAGACCGAATTACTGGCAGATTGTGAAACGCTCCAACGTGAGTCCACGGCTGGACAACGACATCGAAATGATTCATACATATATGTTTACCACATACACACATTCGCTAACGGAATGGGCTTTAAATTTTCAAAGAGTCGCGGCAGCATCTCTCTCTCTCTCTCTCTCTCTCTGTGTATCTCTTTCTCACTCTCGAGGCATAGTCGTCGACATCGAATGGCTTTCCATTCGGACTTCCGATTGCTTATATCGGGAGGTGAAAGGTCCTTGAGGCTCTATTTCCTTTATCGAACTTCGATATTCGCTTTCGTTTCTTTACAAAAGCCACTTCCATGAGTTGCGAGGATAGCTATGAAAGAAGCCGCTCCCGCACTTCATCCCCCAGTCCATGCCTCTGTCCTCTGTTGAGAGATCCTTGAATCTCACCCAATCTTTCACTACATCCTCTGAAATCTTTGGGTCTTGTCCAACGGAAGCGAAACGCTCTCTCTCTCTCTCTCTTTCTCTCTTTCTCGGTGTGTGTGTGTCTCTCTCTTTTTTTCTGAATTGTAGATTAAAGTAAAATTGGCTGGATAAAAAAAGATGAAACCTTTGACTCAATGTACCACGTTCGTTCATGGTGACAATTGATAAATATAGATAAATAAAACTAGAATGCCTGGGTTCATTTTTTTATTGATGAATATATTATAATTTAGTTGACATTTTATAGTGATCGTTATTCAAAGTGTCAGGCTTAAGTTATATTTGAATCTATCACTCCTACTTCCATAAAAAAACAAAAAGTTTTCTTTCAGCCTGATAAAAGGTTAGCACCTTCCACGAGGGAGGTGAAGAAGGAATTCGCCCATTTTGAGCAAATTCTCGTAGTGCCCCTCGAGGCTGGGAGTTCAATGTTGTAGAGGGAAGAAAAGCCATTCGACAGCGTAGAAGGAAAAGCTCGAATTGAAGGGAAGGTAATAAACAACACCCCGCAGGGGCACTTCTTGCTCGTCTGGCTTGCTCTCTACCCTGTGCTCTGCTCGGTCATCCGCAACATCCTCGACGATTGCGAGCGTTCCTATGGTCCGCCTACCCCGTCTTCGCCACACTCGGCTCTCTTGTGGCGAAGAATTATTGCGGTTGTACCACAGAAGGCGAGCAGGTATATACAGTGCCAGTACAAAAGTGGGTGAATTCTGAATCCACAGCTCTTGTTACTGTGGACAGTAACAATTTTGTTCGAAATTTCGATTTCGTCGTCTTATCAATGCGTCGATACTTCGATTCCCTCGATACATTGACTCGCTTGATACTTCGATCCTATTTAGAATTCGATCGTGGTTGAAACTTTGATTCTACTCAGGCTCAAACTTTTCGTCACTTGAATTTATCGATACTTTGAGTCTGTCGAAATTTCAATGACTCGATGATTCCATTCTGTTTAGACGTAAACTCGTTCCAACATTAATTCACTTTACAGTTTAACTTGTTACTGATATTTCCTTTTTTTTTTTTAGATTTCTGTGTACACGTCAGATTGGCAACACTATCGAGTCACTCAAGACTTAACCTCGTTGACTCTCCGATTCTCATTTCACTTCAATACATCGACACTTTAACTTTAAGCCACTTTTGTGCAGTTGCTAATTTAATTTTTAAAGACAGTTCGCTTCGCTGACGCTTCAAATTGTCAATATAGAACTCTCTCTTTGATTTTGTCGACACTCTCTTGGGTTGTCTGACTTCAATTCCGTTGATACACCAACCCTTCTATCGTTCTTCCTATTTTATTTTTGCTGCATTAATTTTGGATTTTTTTTTTTGCATATCTTTCTTTTCAAGAGGTGGACTGGTTTTCACAGAAGAGCGTTCAATGCTGGTATGAACGAAAGGTAGGGAGCAGACGAGGTTGAATCCCAGAGATGACGATGATGAGAGAAATGGTAAGACGAGCTCCCCGCCTAATCCCCCGCACCGCGCTCGTCGCCTGGAAACTTTATCACCCTCTCTCACTCTCTTCTCGGTATGTCCTGACGGGGACGTCGAGAGGAGCGAATACGTGGCTCCCGAGACTTTTCAGCTCAGGCTGCGTAATCCTCTCGCATTACTCAAACGTGAGTGGATGCTTGGGCTATAGGAGAGAGTACGTCATATATATATATATATATATATATATATATATATATATATATATATATAAAATACGTCAAGAAGGGGTATATAAACCACAGGAGCTGGTCGCTCACGTGGGCAAGGAGTCATGACTCCCGCACCCGGAACCTCAGGACGTTGTAAGAGGTGCGAGAGCTGCAAAACAGAAAAACCACAGACCACCATCCAAGAGAATGTCCCTCGAAAAAAAAATGAGTAAGATTTACGTAGTTCGCACAACTCTTGACACTGATAGGGTGGGAAAAATGTGACGATCATTCCCAAATAATATTTTATAATACATAGTAATAACAATAATAATAATAATTTTTATAATAATAAATATCTTGATGCTGACATTATTAATGTATTTTCCTATTTACCGGCTGATGAGACGAGATTGGAATTTTCATTTAATTCTACTTGGCTTAAAATTTTACAAGGTGTAACTCTACGTTTCTAGGTCAAGACGTCGTGTCGACGGGACTAATAGTGTGGCCTCGGTTACTGACCCAAATTTCCACGTCGGTCGATTAACGTCGAGGGTTCGTCGAAGGGTGAGTTGTGCTTTCTCGAAATATGTACGTTGGTATATATACACACTCGTTTATATTAGCTGATGTGTATTCTGTGTCCTATTCATAGAATACAGGGATGTCGGTACACATGATTTCGTGGTATTCTATAGTGTCGATTAGCCTCTCGCTCGCATGACTTTCAACCTCTCCTCCTCTTCCGGCTCAATTTAGAGTTAACGATCAAACAAGCTTGTTTGTACTCATATATGTATATGTGCACATAGCACATATATACGTCCAAACATCCAAATAAGTGCACCATTTTTCTTTGAAGCTGAACTTGAATTTTTCCTTGTATGATTGTACAATTTTTTTATATTTTGAAATTGCTCATAAAAATAATGACGAATAATCATTTATAATGATCATGGTCAAACAATTTGTACATATATTGCATATTATTATTAACTAGTCCAAAGAGAACGTTATGATTACTGTCATTGCACAATCTGATTCGGGTAAGAAATAATCTTGAATGTTTTTTATCTTAATCGTATAATTTCCATGAATATACATGAAGAAAAAGCATGAGTAAAGGAGAGCAAGATGGAAAACATATATATATCGAGTATACGTGTTATCCTGTGGTGAGAACGTCACGAACTACGTGAATACATTTAGAAGGTAAAAAAAAGGCTCGGAATCACTCGTAAAATTTACCATCATCTTCGATCTTTGGGCTTGACTTCAGAGGCTTTTGCGGCTCATGGGAAAGGTTCTTGGGTTAGTTCGGAATTATTTAGCGGTGGATAAACCGCGAGGGTTGCCCTCTTTTCCTCTCTCATTCCCTCGAGTATGGTGGAAGGCCGAGGTTAATGGCGTCGATTCCCACCAGTGGGCTTTTCTCTCTCTCTCTCTCTTTCTCCCTCTCTCTCGTTTTCTACGCCACCCACACACACATACACGTCTGAAAATACTCACAATACATTCTCGCTCTTATACACGCGAACTCCTCCCATAACACGTGTATAGATTTTCCTTTCTTATGGCCCAGCGGCACGGGGTACAGCGATCGAATAATTAAAGAGTACGACGTTTCGTAACGACCAGTAGTGGATGTGTATATATATATAGTATACATATATGTCAAAAGTGGAGGCACTTATTATATATTATTGAGAGTATCGAGTAATTGGCGCACTTTCCGAAATGAATGAGGGTGAAAAGCGCGACGAACACCGTCGAGGAATTTGCCTCTCTTGTATATTATATATTCACAAAACATATTTTAATACACGAGATAGAGTTACTTAATAATCGAGTGGGAATGACAAAAAAAAATAACCTTTTTCCACGATTTAACGTGATTAGAAAAGAAATTGTGGCAAATTACGACAGAGAGGGAGCTCTCGCATTAAACAAATATAGGTGTATGGGCTATTTCATGTCAACGGGACCATATTTTATCATTTTTTTGTCTTGAACAAAAATACTTTTTTTTTTTATTACAAAAATCAATAAATTGCAGTGCTAGTAAAAAAGTTCAATCGCTACCAACATTTATCCATGTGATTTCTTTTCCATTAATCAATATAAAAATGTGGGAATTCCTGAATTTGAGATTTCTTGAGCGATATTTTATTTCTCGTGTATCTGAGATGGGCAATACCGATTGAATTCTTTTCCGTACTGTATTCCGAGAACAATTTTGACTGCATTTGTTCGGATATTGTCGGATTTTTGATCTTTATCGACTAGAGCTCTTTATCTTCGTGAGCTTTCTTGCAACTGGTTCCGAAGAGGTTTTCGTCGTTTTTGTACCTTCAATCCTCTTCATCTGACACTCTCGAGAGAGAGATAAGCGCTTGCTGCATTGGATGTACAAAAGCATTATGTCACTGGCTAAATTGAATTCTTGTTCCACTGTTTTCTGGAAATAATATGTTTTATATCCTCGTGCCCGCGCGCTTTCCAACCCGTCATGCGCGTCCCTATTGGAATTCTTTAATGGGAATTTTTCACATTTTCCGCCGGTAGCCCGCAAATGAAACCATCGCGATGATACGTATATATATATATATATATATATATATATATATATATATATACATATACATATATATGTATATAATAAAACGCCATTTTTCCATTGGCACAGAGAATACTGGGATGCACTGCGGGAGA
Organism: Dyspetes luteomarginatus; assembly: GCA_963669185.1. NCBI lineage: Eukaryota > Metazoa > Arthropoda > Insecta > Hymenoptera > Ichneumonidae > Dyspetes > Dyspetes luteomarginatus. Next base: position 10,067,526 of record OY769903.1, on the reverse strand, counting down.
ACGTTCTTTTCTCGCTGTCGCTCTCTTTTCTACCCCATGCGGTCGGCCATCATTGCTTCAACGATTTTCACATCTACGCTGCCTCAGCTTCTTCCTCTTTGCGAGACTCGTACTCGTTCGATTTTCCATCGCGAAGAAGTCAAAGCCGCGAAAAATTTCCATCAAATCCACAGTGGATGCTGCGAGACCAAGGATGTTGAATAAAATCCGCTGTGGTATGCCAGCAGCTCCGGAAAACAGTATAAAGCGACTGAGAAGAATATTTTACCCTCGAAAAATTCCAATGGTGTAACGCCCATTGTGCAAACGGAGATAAATGTGCCAATTGCAGCGATACTCGATCAGATGATTCTTCAATATATCCATACGTAATTACATACCGCTTTCACAGTCGACAAATTTTTATTTCATCTCGACATAAATGTTTATTCAGCACTCGGAATTCACGATTATTACATCATGAACTGAACGGCATTTTCCAAATATCCTGGTGATATTTGCAAGACAGTATTTGTCGCTCTAAATCGGTCCAATGGTAACAAATTTATTCTCACTTGAAAATCGGCATTTTACTATTTTGTTGATTGTCTAACGAAGAAAAATATAAATATTATTTTTCATTTTTACTATATCTTATCCAATAAGAAATTTCTGGCTGATGACGAATCATACCCAGCTTTTGTGAAAGATTCAAAAATTTTATGCAACTATTCAGAAAATATATCTCGTGAATTTTAATATAAAATGCATCGAAAATTCCCTGTGGATTCACGAGTATCTCGATCTTGCTGCTATCATCGAATGTATTGTATTCACGCTTATTACATTCCTATATCAAGGGATGAAATATTGTCTCGTCTCGATTACCGTGAATTTCTCGTTTCAATCGGTCTCTCGATTCGTCTGGCTGCCTTCATATGCACATATATATACATATATATATATATATATATATATATATATATACAGATCTTGTGTGTATCGAATTGACTGGCAATATATCGTCGGGTACATCGTCAGGAAGCCTGGAACGAAGTTGCACGAGAGAAAAAAGGGGTGAGCTTTTTGGCTGTATTGACGAAGGGATGGAAAAAAACCACTCGAACACAAGCGAACAGTTGAAAATAAATTTTTAATCACACGAATCGCCGAGAGCTTTTGTCTCTCCTGGCCAAAAACCAGATGAACGCCTGCTTGGCAGAGTGCGGTAGCAGAATCGAAGAGATGATCGGTGGTGAGTGAGGGGTAGGGGATAATATCGATACGAGCTGAACAAAATTGAAATTGCTTTCCTTCGCGTGACTATACGAAACTTAATGCATGATCGTATCGATTTTACTCTCTTGTTTTATTTCTCCCTTTTCCTCCTTTCGAAGAATCTGATGCTCGTGGCGCGATGAGCACCGTGTATATGTATATAAATTTATACACATATCAACAAAAACGACGAATGTTAATCGCGAGAAGAAGAACTCGTGCCTGCTGCAAGACGAGATCGTCAATATATTTAGGGCCAGTTTTATCCATATATATATAGCACCTTTGAGGATTAACTGGTGAATCGATACATTCAACTATATGGAATTATACATGATGGTGATTGGAGAGGAAGGAGCGGTCTCCGTCGTTTTTTTATGATCCATTAAGAACGAGGGCAAAGTGAGAGATAGAGAAGGAGAGAGAAAGAGAGGGAGAGACAGAGACAGAGACAGAGACTGGAAGTAAAAGGGATAGCCGACTGATAAAAATACTATATAATGATTGTTCGGTCATCATCATATAAATATATAATCTGGGTTAAAGGAGTAAATATATAATTGTTCGGTCATCATTATATAAATATATAATCTGGGTTAAAGGAGTAAGGAGGAATACTTGCTTTCTTTAAAATCACTGTGCAGAGACCCTGCTGCGTCTTATATTCACCGGAAGCTGTCTTGTCACGAATGTCCCTGCTGAGACTAATTCAAAGAAGCTTCTCTTCGATTTTCATACTCCTCATGTCCCGTAATTGATGATTCGGTGAATTGTGTCCACACCAATTGGTCTGATCAAAAAATATTTGTGACAAAATAATTTATTTATAAAATAATTTTCTGTCTATAATTCGCCACCTGTAAGGCCATATATCAGGACCTTATTGGGACAGGATATGTGAGACTGATTTTTCTTTACTCACAGGATGTATTACGAAGAGCTGCGAAATATGTAGTTAGCATAAAAACAGACTGATACGAAATAAGAATGAAAGATACACACACACACACACAGAGCAATGATATTACTCGGCTACAGCTATACATGTGGTCGTTTCGTTCGACTGAATTATATTCAAATGTATTCCAAGTAGATCTTTCTTTGGCTCTCGAGGGCTCAGCTCCCGGTTTTTACGAGTTCATCTATGCGTCGGTTGGATGCTGTAACGTTAAGAACGAGAGCCTGAAAGGATAGATAGAGAATGAGAGAAACGGGTTACTGCTGTTCGTTGCTATATACAGAGGCTAGAGTTGAGGGTGCGTATGAGAATTTAGAGGAAGAAAAATGTTCCCTCTCAAAAACGCTCGGTTGGAGGTGAGATGTGAGGGGGATAGAGCAAGGAGAGTGCGAGAGGGAAAGAGAGAGAGAGAGAGAGAGAGAAGGCCTGTGCGGGTAAGCGGAAGCCGTTGAAATTGGTGCGATGAAGAAAAGTTTCACTTTTACGATACACGGCTGCTGGAGAGAAAGAGAGCAAAGACGAAGGGTAGAGGCCAATTTCACGAGGTACACCCCAGAAAGCCGTCGTATTTTTTTTTTATTTTTATGTACCTCGTAGATATAATAAGAGTAATAGGGGTAGTCCTTATTATACGAATAAACCAAAAGTCGTAGCCACGATGAAATTTTTAAACTATGGCATAAAAAGTAACAGTAATTATCAATTTGAACAAGCGTAATTTCCTTTTTAATCAATAATAATGACTTTTATCTCATGAATAACATATAAAATTAGTTATACAAATGAGAAGCCATTGAAACGAGGCACAAGGTACACTTTGAGATAAAAAGACAAGTCACGCATATTGTGATATGTTGAAAAAAATGTGATGTTTTCGTCTCGAAACTGTTCGGTATATAAAATTTACCGGGTATATTATATATAGCATAGCGATTGTTGGTATATTCTCCTCGAATATGGTTTTTATCACGAAGGATCAATTCTCACGCGAAACCCAGAGCCGACACATAAAGTCTTGCGTGCCGAAGCTACGTAAGATACATATTATGCCCCAGCATGATATATATATATATATATATATATATATATATACAATATTACTGAGAGATGTTCATCGCCCGAGCTATTGACTTCCATTCGATGAGGCTAACTTTATATAATATTTTATGTACGCTCGAACGATGAGGATACATACTTATATATATATATAAAATAAGGGGCAGCAATTTTATGGTCCCAAATAAGAGGTCGATGTCTTATTTGTCGTCAATGTGCCTTACCTCCTTGCGTTAGATTCTCGTACATGTATATATATTATGTGAGTATCTTATCGTTTCAGATAAGATGACGTTCGCCGCATATATATGGAAATTATGGAAAATATATCGCGACTCATCCGGTTATCCTTTTTTTTTCATATATGAAGTTCCGTGTGCAATGCGAGAGACTTCGATTTCCTATACACACATATGTGTATTTACGTGAGATCGCAAAGATGCGCAATGGCTGAGGATTCAAATACCCGTAAGAGACCTGGCAATGCAATGGCAGGATGTGCAGTCTCATCCTGGAGATCAAGGCATTTCCTCCTCGAAGATTTGCTATTAAAAAAAAATTGAGAAAAAAAAGAAAAAAAGTCCAAATGTAAAAAGTTTGATAGAAAATTTGAATTTTCTTTCCTGTAATTTTCATCAATGATACATTTTATTCACAAATTCATCAAAATTGAAATATCATCAAAAAGTTTCCAGTTGTAATAGTTACGTGCTTAGAACTAAAGGGGAATTAGCATTTTTTGTAATTAGACCTTAAAAAAATAATTTAATAATAATTTTGAAAAAAATGGATTAATGGTAGACTGACATTTTTTTGACACCGTCGACAGTATAAATATATTTTTATTTTGAGATAAATTTTTTTGTTGGTTTCCCAATTAATTAGTTTCGTTAAATTTTCTTAATATTGTTGCATTTTGATGGAACCCATCGTCTGTCGAGGCTGATATGGGACGCACTTTTCTGGAACTCATAGTGTGCTGAAGAACAGCAGCGTCCTGGAAACGACCGAATATTGATTAAACGCTTTAGCACGTGAGAAGCGGGAAAGAGAAAGAGGGAGAGAATGAGAGAGAGAGAGAGAGAGAGAGAGACCGAAGCAGCTGCGTGCACGTAATTAGTAGATGCCCCGGAGTTTTAATGGCACTATAATAACACGCAACATCAAATTATAAAGAGGTCGTAGAACCCTGCAACCGAACGATTACGAACGTGTGCAAACTCCATTTACTTGCGAATATCATCGTAAGCTTGTGCTGCCGATGTTACCGTTAGTTACCGTCACCTATGTGTATATTTATACATTGTGTCGTTATTTATACAGCCTTCTTGGTGTCGCCAGAAAATGGAGCAGTATGAACAAGACTTTCAATATTATATTATGAAGGATATGCACACACATTTCAGCAATGGGGATCGGTTAAAAAAAATTATTACGTTACAAAATGTAAAGAAAATATATATCTCATATTTCCCTAAGGGTAGTATAGTAACAGATAACAGTGAATTATCGAAATTGGACTTTTTGAATATTCCATAAATACCTCAATTGTTAACAAATTATGGATATTGGGTAAATAAATTTGTACAAAACATTTAATTGGAAATTATCATGAAAAATTGATATACCATATATCGATGAGCTTGCCTGATATGATTGTCGATTCAAACCTTAATTAGTTGGTGAGAGCCTTAATTGGGCAATTTACTCACTTTTATTCAATTCCTAGAAATAGAAACGTAGAGAGGATGAAAGGAAAGCTAATAATCGAATTTTGTTCTAAATTAAAAATAGTGGAGTTCATGCAGGATCCCGCAGTGTTGGTCGGGTTGGTGCCAAGTTAAAAAACAATCGATATTACAAAGGCAATTTTTAGCCAGCTTTGCACAAACGAGATGCAGAACTCAAATATAGAGTATTATGCTCGAGGTTTGCCGGTTGGCATGGGTCGAGAAAAAAAAATGATGGAGAGCTCGGGGCGAGTTTTTTTTTTGTCGTAGTTCAAGTTTTCAGAGCGCCGGTTAATTGGTTTCCTCGGTAGTAGTGGAAAATGAATTTTCACGCGTGAAAAGCTCGCTTGATTAGCTATACCCGGGGGCAAGCTGGAGAAATATGAGGCACGAACGAATAAACTCGTATACACGTGAGACTTTGGAACACGATAGTCGATGCAATTCCACATTAAATTAATACAGAAATATATTAAATATGATAAATAATAATAACAATAATAATAACAACATACGAATTATCATTATCGATCAGGATTTCATCGAAATAAAATAAAATATTATTTTTTAATGAAATATATATATATATATATATATATCTATATGTTGAATGTGGTAAATAATATCACATTGCTCGTATAAACCAGGACGGAAAGGATTATATTTCTGTGAAGATTTATCAATTTTGAAACAACGCTCGAGCTTTGTTTCCTCTATTTGACCGTTGTATCATTAACGTAATGAAATCCGTTGTCATTAACGTAGAATCCTTTCAGTCCTCCAGAACCGGGAATCCTCGAAAAAACAAAACCGACGTTTATTTCCATTAAATGTCGACTGTGTCGAGCACACGCAACCTAGACACACCTGGCAAATGAAAGAGGCTATATATAGATATACACACACACACACATACGCTTTGGCGATGGTACACGAATAATCCTGGATAATACGATTTAGAGTTGTTCACCATGGAGTGGTCCGCTTTACCATGGAAAATATCGGAGGATATAATTGAAACAGGAAACATTTCTCGTCTCTTCTCTCTTTCTCTTTATCTCTCGGTCGTCTCGTCTGTGAAGCTGAAAATGGCAATAAAGCCACCCTATTTGCCTCTTCTTCCCATGCAGATAAAACAAAAAGCGTTGCAACAACAGTGAGAACGATTAATAATTGAAATCACACCGGGGAACTTTTTGGATCCGTTCGGGTCCGGCTGTTATAATATATTGTTTATTAAATATTATCTACCGAATTTGCTGCATTCTCTATAGATCCTATATACGTACATATTTTGACACGATCGTTTAATTGATTTTTATATTTGATCTCACGAATCGTACATTTGTAACGTATACATAGAGTCGAACGTGGAGAAGAATGTAACTATTATAAACAATCAGCAGCATGTTTAATTTGTCACCATTCTACTGGTTGACAATTAAGCTACATTTTGTTAAAACTATACGAGACGATAATTTAAAAAAATCAGTCAATTACATATTTTTCTATAACCATAGTCTTGTTTTTATATACGTAATAAAATAGTTATGTTAACGATTTATGTAAGTCATTACATGCTGTAAATATATTTTATAATATATTTACAGCTATTCTATAAATAAATTCCATTAAATTCGATGAGGAATTCTCGCTTAAATTTTTTGAATTCTCCTCACTGCTTGTGACGCACCTACTAGCTATGGTCTACCCTATAGCTGCTGAATACTCAAAGTTCCAGTCACCAGCCATCCAGGGGTCAGCACCTGAAGAGAAACAGAAATGCCAATTCTCCCTTAAATTTTGTGAATTTTTCTCACTATTTATGAGGCTCCTTCGTTATGGTCTACCCTTTAGCTGTTGAATACCCAAAGTTCCAGTCGCCAGCCGTTCAGAGGTCAGCACCTGCAGAGATATTGGAATACCAGAGAAAAGACCATAGCGTGTCTCTCCTATGAATTATTAATTCACACGGGCTTCGCACTGTCGCGCGCCCCGGTTCCGATGACCGGAAACTAGACGGGTAATATATTTGTCCGAAATGGTCTCGTGACCCTCTGATTTGTGACTGTCTACGTCGCTGGTGCGTATCTGTCATGCGTTGCTGGCACACTCGTCACTCTGTCACTCCCATTTCCATCCTCCCTGTCCATATGTGATCAAATTACGCGTAGCAATGTGACTCTTCGGTCACGTATAGCTATGCGTAAGACGCGATTAATACGATAGTATTAACAATTACAGATGCTGAAATTTGAGACTCGGACGAAAAATAAATAAATGAATTTTCACTGTTATAGTAAAAATCGATCATTTCGACCTGTATAATTTTAACGAGGTAGTATATTTAATAATATTTGAATAACGAGCTGACGGAGCTTCGAAATTTTCAAGCTAAGGTTCTTCTTACATACTCTAACAAGAGAAGCTCTGCGGAATCCATTGTCAGAGAAGAAAACTTTGGAAAAGTATATTTTTGTAACACAGACTCTTCGCATACTACGAAATTGCGAAAGAGTTTTTTCGGCAATGTTTATGTAAAAATATGAACATGCACTCGTGAGGGAAGAATTCTTGATTTTGCCCCAACCTACAGCTCACACATCGTGGACGCGACGGTATTTTTCGTCGACGAAAAATTCTGTAGGTACGGATCTGTGCGCCTGTCTGTCTGCCTGTCTGTTGGGGACGTGCGTACGTACCTACCTACTAGCTATTCGAAAGACGAGAACCCGAGCACAGCGAGTGAGGGGACGTGGTGGGTGCATATTATATATATATATATATATAGTTGAACGATATGTTGCTCTGTAGTCGTCTCGTTGTTGGCTGCGGTACATACGTCCAAATAAAGGAAAAGAATTTTCTTTTATTCGGTAGACGCATGCTATGCGAGAGGCGCACACGTTCCGACGGTGTAGAGCCAGTTGGTATTCCATTTCTTGCCGCAGCACACGTTTCTCCCCGACCATCTGTACGACTGCTACAGTCCAATCTCTCATAAATTAATAAAAAAATTGATTACAGAGTTTGCTCAAGTTTTTCATTCTCTCGATTCACTTGACTTGATTTGTGGGAACATCGACTAATTTGACCTTTTCAGTGGGAGATGATTCAATTAGAAGAAAGACTGGACTAATGGAAAATGGTATGAGTTATGGAAAACATTTAACTTCATAGAAATTACGTCAGTTATGGCAAAATGATTAAACTAATGGAACATTTTTGGTTATTGAGACATTTTGATTGCAGGAAATCATTGAATAATAGACATTATTTAATGAACAATAAAGTATTTTGAAATGTTTAAATTGTGGAAAAGAAGTTAACTCGATTGAAAAAATTGATTCATGGGAAACTTTTTAAAGTAAGGAAAATTTTCTACTCATAACACGATTTTTTATTCTTGAAAAACGTTTGATTGAGGAAACGTTAAAATTATAGAAAACCATTGAATTATGGAGATGCCTCAACTCATGAAAATTTAACTTACGAATAAATTTGTTATTTATTAATAGTGAATTTAAGGCATGCCAGACTGTACACGATACTCACTACTAGCGTACCATCGTTTCTCGAATTTTTCCTGTTTCTCGTCTGGAAAATTCTTCTCGTGGCAGTTTTGAGGCTCCTTACCTTCTCGGGTATAAGGAGTGTAGCCGGGCGTATACCTGCTCGCATATAGTAGCGTCTCGGGAAATAAGCTTCGGCTGTGGCTTTTCATCTTTGACGTGCCAGTGTTGCCCGCCCGGCCATCAAACGAATGCGCGCTTGCCGGACTCTCTCGTCGACTTGTACTACTGCTCAAACTGCAACTGTACGTATACATATATGTATATACACTGTTTATACACACATATAACAGAAAAGGTGGGACAAGAATAAATGGAGATACGAGGGAACGAGGAAGAATATCGCAATGTTTCTCCACGCTTTCTCTCCGCCAAAAGATGATACTCTTCTCCATTGTCTCAAGAGTTTTCACGTCTCAGAATCTCTCCAGGAGTCCATACTATATATACATAGGTACTATACATACCTCTATATACCGCAAAAAAAGCATACACATCAGATATTATGACAGATGCCGAGCATAAAAATAAATAATATATGAACTGTGAGCGACTCTGACTGAAAAGAAAAAAATATTACATATGGAAAATATTCTAGGGAATATATATATATATATATGGATATATGTGTATGTAATATTTTTTATGAATTTGGATATATAAGCATAGTTATCTTTTATGTGTGTACGTTTATGTGTCCGAGTATGTGCAGCAAGAAGAAATATCTGAGCAAGTTTATCTATTTTCTAGCGTAAACAGCAAAGAAAGCAAGTGCAAGGGCATGGTGCTAGGCCCCTTTGTCGCATTGTCCAAATGTTGCTATGCATGGATGGAGTAGCAACGAATGCCGAATATCTCGGGTAATACGCATAGATGGGAAAGTTTTTCTTCAGATGCGTTTTAGCCTAGAATTAGGAGGAAAGTGCATTTATTTTGTAACCGAGTTTAATTTTATATGTAATAATAAACAATACCCAATATGTCCAACAATTACACCCCAGTTGTTCTTGCTCAATGATCCATAACAATAATAACAATCGAAGGATAACACAACTATGAATATATATATATATATATATGTACATTTACTTTACATGAGCATATCGTATTTCTGTGCAGAAATGAAATATAAAATTGCGAAAATTCAGCATCGCAATATAACAAAAGTAAAAATAATATTATCAGTATTGAGAAGAAACGTAATTTTTATTCGTGAATTTTGGATCACCCCTCGAATGGTAAAAAGAAAATTGGTGCGAAAGAAAATAGAATTGTCACTTTTTTCATATACTTTAGAATAATATTTAACAATTTTTATTTTCGAATAAAATTTATTATTTTATTTTTAGTGATGAATTTAATTGGAGAATAATTTGAAATGATTTTTTAATATTTTTTTTATTTGAATAGGGCCGATCTCTCTCGCACGGTTTATTATACCCCATATATAATGGGTTTATCTTTCGCTGACTCTGCAGTGTTACAATGAGGTCATGAGGTTGGAGGGTTGAGTCAGCTACATACGGTACACACGGTACATGGCTCTTATGTACTTCCAGGCTTGGAATAATTAATTGAGAAGACCATCAGTGAGTTAAAAAAGCTTTGAGAGTTAAAAAATATATAGTTCACGAGGTAAATGCGAGAGAACGTTAACGTTGGGTCTTTTTGCATAGGAGGAGCAAACATACAAACGGCTTCTCGGAGAGGTTATTGAATATAATGTTGGGGAGGAGTTTGTCTTTCATTATACAGCCACGAAGTGCATGTAATGCTAACTTAAAATTGACGGATTTGAGCACGAATGTTTGTTTGCCATTATTTCTAATTAGGACGAGTTTCCGATTGTTACGGAAATGTTGAGTTGTTCTTTTCGTTAAGTGAACAAATATATATATATAGCGAGAAGAAGGAACGAAACAAAATAAATCATCAATTGTTTTTTGATCAATTAATTTTTCATAAATTCTATTTGGCCACATAGAAATCTGGGTAATTATTGCAGCTTTCCTAAATTTAATTTGCATTCACCGAATTCAGTTCGATGTAAATAAAATCCATTTATATAAATCACAGTTTGTCATCTGAAATAAAATTTATTGAATGATAATAAATCTATTTTTCTCGATACCAGAACAAAAAAAAAATTATACCATTGTTTCTATCGAGTTTCATCGATGTAATTTGTTATACTTCAAAGCGACCGTCTGCGCGTCATTGGATATTTCAGCGAGTGGGTTCTTGATCAAATTCGAAAATTGGATTAAAAACGTGTTTTATAAAACTTTTTTTGTAGAAAATTCAGTTATCGAGAGCTCGAAAAATCGAGCTGAAGGGCGTCGATGTACTCTTGTTATCAAATTTCAATCACGTACATCCTTTCAGTTATATATTTTCTAGTTCCACATATATACATCTATGTACAAACCATACTATGTCCCGTTGGCTCATTGGATGAATTGGCACCCACATGGGTCCGTATAATATCGTGTTGCGCAAAACGAGATCTTTCGTTGCCGGAAGTGGAGAGGCTGCAAAGGTTCTCGATTTCATGCCAGAGCATGTGCCTTTGTAACGGCGATGCTCATGAGGCGTGCGGAGAGGGGAAGGTTGAAGTCCACAGGGAAGCATGACAAAAAGTGAAAAAAAAAAAAAAATAATTGTGTGAACATCGAAAATCCGTATGTGAGCATGCCAGCACCGAATGAAGTCTTCTCTTTGCTGTGTGTATCGTCACACGCCTCGAGCACAATTCAAACGTGTGTATATATATATATGTACAAACATACGCGGGTCAACGTCGTTTTTGCTAGTCACCCAGGCTCGTTATATTCGCATATAGAGAATTCTCATTTTCGGACCCAACACGAGAGACGCACCCGGCTTTTAATCAACGGCCATACGGTTAATCAAAGCCCACATATATATATATATATATATATATATATATATATATATATATATATAGAAAGAGAGAGAGAGAGAGAGAGATGAAGAAATATTGTCCTCGCCGACCGTACCAAAGACACACGGAATTGCGCTTTATGTATGAGTGGCTCTTTTTTTTGTTGTTGTAATACACGCAATTTTACGTTTCGTTGCCTCTCACTATCCAAAGGTCCCTTTTTTTCTCGAGTCCCCAAGACGTGGAAATTACTACATGATTTGTCACACGATTTGTCTTTTATGTGTAATTGTATAATTTTTTTTTGCACGACATGATACAAACTCGATTTTATTCGACGAAATAGTACAGTAGATAAATCCTAATTTGTGTGGCTGCGATATGTGGCCGAAAAACGCTTCCCTATCGATATTTCCAAATAATCTAAAATTAAATTAAATTATTTCGCGTTTGAAAAAATGCCATATCAATGTACACGATATTCCAGTTATCATCGGATGATTTATAATAGCCCCGTATGTATTGATAATGATATACGGAAATGGCAAATTTGTCACTGAAAATATCGCGTTTCACCGACGACCTGAAGGAGAGGGAGTACGATGGGGGGAGCAGTTCAATGAACGAAATATAAAATATTAGCACCAGTGGTAACACCGGAAGTTATATTGGTTCGTTCGCACACACGTGGAATATCAATAAAACGGCAAACAGAATCCTTGTGTGCTCTGGACCCAGCGTGTGCCCGTTCGTTTCAAACTTTCCGCCCGGAAGAATAAATGTAAATAATAGTCGGATATATCTTGCTCTCACAAATTTATGTATGTATATATATATACATACATACATGACAGACCAAAAAATCTCTGGCATCCGAACGCGTTATTTATGCACGTCCATTTATACGCACGCCCTCGCTTCGCATTTTTCTCTCTCTCAATTCTCTAACGCACCTTCATATACATATATATATATATATGGTTGTGTGTATACACATATATATAGAAACGGTCCACCGATAAATATTAAAAGGGACATCTCATTATTTTATATTTTGAGCTCATAAGCCGTATTTACGAGAGGGGGCGCTTCAAACTTGCTCTCTTTTTTTCAACCCCCCTCTCACTGTTCGACCCTCGTCCTCGCATTCGCTTTTCCTCGGCTTTCCCGTTTCCTCTCTATACCAATCCTGGAGCATGTTAAGCACAAAAGTTTGGTCCCATCGGGCGGCTAAACTAACTTTCCCGGGGAGAGCACGAAAGGAGCCTCCTTGAAAAACGGAAGAAGCCGATGTATATCCTCTTTCTCTCGATCTTGGAGAACTCTTTTTTTTCGTTATTCGCCGAGGTGGGTTTGGCCATGTATCTTAATGTTACTGCCAATTTGTGGGGCGGATTTTTCTTTTTCCCTTTTTTTCGAAAGTATAGAATCTAATTTCATTTCGCTGGATCAACGACGAAAGAGAAATAGAGATGGAGGGAGAGTGAGGGTTGGACGATGCTGATGAAAGTAACCCTCGTTTTCATGAGCAAAAGATGCGCCTGCCTTCAAAGTATATGTATTTTTGCTCGGCACTTTTTTCGCGCGAGCAAAGCTCGTTTAACCAACGAGCGCACCTTTCTCTCTCTCTCTCTCTCTCTCTCTCTCTCTCTCTCTCTCTCTTGGGCAATCAAGACATCAGCAAAAGCGGGTGTAGTTATTGCCAAAGAGCAAAGGGTTTGAATTAGCTCGCGAAAACGGACGTCGTGTATATATATACACGACGTCCGTCGTGATATATAGATAGAGAGGGAGAGAGAGAGAGAAGGAGAGAAAAAGTGACGCTTGTTATCTTCATCACTCGAAAAAAATATTACAAGCGCACGCAAGTTCTCTTACCTCTTCCATTTGGTCGGATAAATAAATAAATAAATAAATAAATAAATAAATAAATAAATAAATAAATAAATAATTCAAACACGACAAGACGAGGTCATAGTAGATGGATAGATTTCGCACGAATGACTTCGAATACAGTTTCAGAAATTCAGTCACCGAAAATAATCAAGTGGATTCACTGGTGTGTCCCCAGGGGGCGTTTTCGTCGATCCCACTATCTCATTCGTCCAGGTTTATGCGCTCAATACTAGACGAGAGTGTATCAATTTTCCAAATGACCCTTCTCGTATCTTTGTGTAGTGGTGGAGGCACAAAGTAGTAGGGAGTTCGTTTCGATGCCTCAGCCACACCTCGAAATTAAGGAGGAAAATCATGGAACGGTGAACTACTTCCCAGACGATATGTATATATAGATAATTTTGGCGTGCTGTGATGGGCAGCAATAGTATATATATACCTTACTTTATATATGTGGACTTTTATATACGCATAAGTATAGATAGACGAAGTGAGCTTTCCATACTACTAGCCCAGAGAGAAGCTATGGCCTGTCAGGCACCATGATCGATGAACCTGAGGCACGTACGTTTCTATATAGGCCTTGGAGTGCCTCACGAAGGGTGCCTTTTACGCATCGGAAATTCTTCCTTCCTTTTTTTTTTTCGTCTCTTGTACTATTTTTTCTCTTCCTCCTTCGTATCCTCTCCTCCAATTTACAAATGCGAATGAGACTATATACTTGACATCTGGTCACGTGTAAAGAATAGCGAGATGGATTTTCCTTCCTCTTTTCCGAGGGACGAGGAAAAAAAAAACTGCAGTGCCATATGGGGGTACAAACCAATTTTCTTTGCATGAAAAAAACTGGCTTAAGAGAACGGAAGTCGAGAAATTAATTTTGTTTTCAACAAAACAGCAAAAAAAAAAAACATTACCCACGTATATTCGGAGAGCAATTTTCGGTGTCTGCCCGTTTTTTTTTATCTATCTCTGATGATTGAGAATGCTGCGGTTGGTTCTAACTTTGAAATTCAAAAATATCGACTGTCATTCTAATTTGTTTGATTTAAATATTCGATCACATCGCTGTTACTCTGTCTCGTTTTCGTTTTTTAAAGTGGATATTTTTCGGATTTTTGGTGAGAAATCACGAGAGAGAGAGAGAGAGAGAGAGATTCAGAGTCAAAACAGCTCCATGCTGTTTTGATTCAACTGGCTAGTTGAAATTGTGATTGAAAATACCGATGTCGGCATGCACGATATTATGCTCTGGTCGGTGATTATTGTTGTCTTGCGTTTTGACGAGCATTCTCTCTCGCTGTTTGGTAATCAGGCAACGAGCATTGATTACTCGAATATATATGTGCACCTTTATTGCATGAATGCCGAGAGCTTTATAAATATACGTACATTATACACATGTTGGTGGATATTTGTGAAAATGTGCGAACGCCACGCTCCATGTTTTTCAGTTATGTACCTTGGTATCGTGGCAATAAATTCACTTTAAAAAGCACTTTTGTTGGTCGAGCCAACTGCGCCACCGCGCGGATTATGCGTGCAGTGTACCCGCCACGCCATGGCAAAAAAAAAATGGCCCAAAATCGAAACAAATAACGGAGTACAAAAGCGGCTTTTCTAGAATAAAAATCTGACTGAAACGATACTTTTTTTCAGCACCCTGGCACATGACAACAACAAAAAACCCGGAACACATGTCAAGTGATTTATTTGACCCGGTTAACATTTACATATCAACGTGAATATTATGTTTTATAAAAATTCGATATGCAATAAAACAAGGAATAAATTTCAATCATTAAACGAGTTGGCAATTATCGAGCGTAGCTTCTCGATTCATGACCCCCCCCCCCTCCCCCTCCTCACCCCGTACAATTAATTGCAGCTATTGCACAATTTTATTAAATTTTTTGTAGATCCATAATATTCCGCGAGAAAAGCGAGCGATGAGTGTAGCTAATGAAGTATACCATTTCCTTGATATTTTATGCAAATAACGAACGTACATGCAGAGAGAGAGAGAGAGAGAGAGGGAGAGAGAAAATGGATAGAGCGAGAGGTCAAACGATGCATTGCATTCTGCATTTTTAAGAGGAAAAACACAGAGCTATAAAACTAAAAATAACGGATTTCCACATTTCATTTTTTTCGCTTGTTCGCTCGTGCTCTTCATGAGCAGCCCCTATTGTTTACGCAACGCGATTTCGCGTGAGTAAAACGCGAGCATTCTCTCGCATCAGCTTCCTCGCCTCTTTCCTGCGTGCTTTGGAAAAGCTCACGTACCGGCAGCACGACCGGAATAGATTTCGTGTTTTGCCGAGAGAGAGATTCAACCGGGAAACGCCGCTATTAATCGCCCTCTGGGCGCACAACACGGAAATCATGGTTTTTGCAGTATTTTTACCTGCTTTTTCCGCTGACTGTTAATGAAATGAAAAAAATTGAAATATTTTCAATACAAAATAAATGAAATTTTTAATGAAAAAAATAATTAAATATTAACAATGGAATAAATTTATATGAACGTAAATATTGGCAATAAAATAATAAATTATACATTGAACATTATTGAGTGATACCAGAAGTCGTGGTAATTTTTTTCTTTAAGAAATTCACATTGCTCGGCTTGAACAACTGAGATCTTTGCTACTGCAGCCCTCGCGAGTCGAACGACGCGTAAAAGAATGGCATGAAAATTCTATTGAACTCGCAAAAGTTCAGACCATTTTTATCCCTCCATTCTTTCCGTCTCCCTACGTGCCCGTGTACACAATGTTGGTATAAAACAAGGGCTGGATACGTACGAAAGAGAGGCGAAAAGTCTCCGGGTAAAAATGAGAAAAGTCAAGGTAGAGACAGGACATCAGCAGCAGACGGGTCTCTCGACGGACCTCGCGCGTGTTTTTCAACCCAAACGTCTGTCGACTTTTCAGATCGAACAACGCACACAACGCTCTTTATGCCGCATGGGAAATAATACTCCTCGTCTACCCGCATTCGAGTGCAATGCGCAAGAGAAGATAACGCTTGTATTATATACATAAATAAACCAATACCAAATAAAATTCTGAGTCAACGTTGGCTTATTGTTTTTCGAGGATTCCGCATACAGCGGAGTTTCTACTTTCAGCCCTTTCCGTCTCGGAAATGCTCACCGTATATCGTGCAAAGATCCCGTCACAACGAAACTTCTCGAGCCAAGAAAGAGAGAGAGAGAGAGAGACGGAGAGAGGGGGGGGGGGAGGGAGAGTAGGTCGTTGTGAAATTTTAGACCTATAATACGTGAAGAAAAATTCACCTCCCTTGGAGAACTAAGAGAGATGGCGTCAGCCCTTTTGGCTCCCTGGATCCGACCTCTTGACTTGCGTTTAAATCGCACGTGGAAGCCTCTTTGCAAACCTCACTGTGACAAACCGAGAAATCCCTTATGCCATAATCAAGCCATACAATATTTCTGTACTAGTATAGAAACGCCTCTATCACTTTTTTAACTAAATATGGAATACAACCCTTTATTTTACAACCCCCAGTAAATTTATAATTTTAAATCGCACATACCCATGATTGGTATTTCTTTATCGCGATGGGCTGCTTATGCAATCTATACACGAGGGAGACTGTATTCGTAGCTGTGTTAAGTCGTTGATTTAATTTTCCAAAGACTCTATAGCACCCCTGAGTGATGATAATCGTTAAAGAAAATTAAAAAAAAAATGTTTTCATTGGCATTTCTAAAAAATGGATTTATTCGATTAAAATTAATTATTTCGAAATAAATATGTATTTTGATCAAAAGATATTTGTTTTTTTAACCGCATAATTGACGAATCGTTGAAATAATTTTTATTCCTGCAACAAACTTTCTTTTATTCGAATCTTTTATCTCGAAATCAGCTGAATTCGTTTTTCTCCGTTTGTTATATAAATTGCTAGTTGGGTAATGGATTTCCAAGCTACACACGTGACAATATGGAGATAAATCTTGTCCCTGACTTGACCTCCCTTTTTCAACGTCTTCGTCTGTTTTTTCGCCGTGCTTTTTTTCTTTATCTTCTCTCGTTCCACATAGACGAATCTTTCTCCCTCCTGTAGATGCCGTTTCGTCCGTTGGCCTGTGCCCTCGAAACGATCCGGAAAGGGTTACGTGATGCCTCCCTATATCTCTCTCTCTCTCGCGACTACCACCATTCCTGTCCCCTTTTCCATCACACACGTCACACGATGAGGGTTGGGGGAGTGGAGAGTTCACGTCGTTCGCCTCTACTGCGAGAGATTTCCCGACCTGGTTCCTTTTTCTCTCTCTCTCTCTCCCTCCCTCTCTCTCTCTCTCCCTGTCCCTCGCCTGGTGCTGTCATTCCCACGGGAGAGCCCGTCTAATCAGGATGAATGGCTTTACCCACGAGCCTCGCCATTTCCCAACCAACAACTTACCACCAGAGTCCAGGCAAAACGCGGCAAAATGCGAGGATAGCGGTTATATGTATACGAACGAGTAAACGCGAGAGCTGCTATTCGTGTCGACGCCAAACAGACAACCACAAAACCGACGAGACCACCGTGTGCTGACCCCCGGCGCTCTTCGCTGTCATCGGTCTTCATTATAAAAGAGCACCCCAATGGTAGCTAAATCTCGTTTACCTCGTACAATTCCGGCCTCTCGAGCCTCGGGAAAATTAGTTGCGAGAGAGACATATCCTCTGTGCTCACCGCGATCCGTTTTCTCTTCTTCTGTCCCTCATCAACATCAAATACTCTCCAGGGCATTGTACTCTAGAGAGGCGCACGAGCGGAATGAGACGTGTATCGGTGTTGGATAATTATGACAGTTTTTCAATGACTATATTTTTAAGCCACGTCAGGAAATAGCTGATAAATGTTATTTTTATGTAAAACCTGTGTGTGTTGGTTATTTTTTCAATGAAATAAAAAGCACTGAAATGAATTTTAAAAGACTGCGAAATAAATTTAAAAAAATATATTTGGAGGAAATTTAAATAATGATGTCTAAAAAATATAGATTGCTTGTACATTAATCATCGTAATAATTTTAATTTATAATCATTTACAAAGCATAGCCAAATACAAAGTGACTCTTAGACCACGGTGGGGAGACACAAATTATTTTAATTCTTTATTTCTCTCTTCATCAACATGTGCATCTTGCTGAGTGCAAATAATTGATGACGGAATGTCCCGGAAGTCCTTTCGGAGCATCATCTGTTACTGCTAACAGGAAAAGCTTTGTTTTCATTTTTGGGAATGACCAATTGAGCAAAGCTCATGAATAAATGAATTTCATTGATTTACGAAGAGCCAAGTTATACGAAAATAGTTGGTGATAATTTTTACAATTTATATATTAGGATATATTTTAGTTTAGAACCAAATAAAGGAAAGCCTTTCTGAGTTGAATTTATTGATTGTCATTCCTATTATATTTTTACGAAAAAAGAAATAGACACAGTCAACAGAATTTTTTTGTTTGTCTTGACTTAACAGATTTTATCATTTTTTACCAATCAAAAATTGCAACAGCTTGAAAAAAAGGGTTTTGTTTGGTAAACTATCGTGGTGATTCTCGATAAAATAAGAGAGATATGCCGGAAGTGGCCCAGGTCTTATACTTGTTTAGAGAAACTTTTGCGTCAAGCATCTTTTGTTAGTCCTGAACAGTGCTTGAAGTGAAGTATATATCCTCTCTCGCTGCTACTACATTCTGCGACTCCTTCGCGTCTCTCTTCTCGCCGCTCTCGCCGCTGAAACTGTCCTCAAACCCTTCTTTGGCTTTCGCTCTGGGGAAATTCTTTACTTATACACTCCACTCGTGTCTCGTCTTCTCAGCTTCCTTCTCTTACCATCGTTCTGCACTATCTGTATCTCGTCGACCTCCCACCCCCACGAGACTTTCGTTTTAAGAGTGTCTCCTGCTTTTTTTCGTTCTCTTCCTCGATTATCGTTTTTACTTGCCATCACCGCACTCGGCACCCGCAAAGTCACACTTTTTTATACAACTTTATATACAGGGCATTCCGTGCATATTGTACCAGCAGCGTCTGAGGCTGACTCAGATTTGATTCACAATTTCGTTGTACCATTATTCCAAATCTTCGGTGAATTCGAATCCCTTGTTAAGATATTTTCTTTAATTTAATTACGGCGTTTTTATTATTAAAAAAATATGACTCAATCGACTAGCAGAAAAAAAAAGTATAAACACGTCTAGGTGCCTTTGAGAGTCGAGATGATGCTGTAAAAATTTATGAATCAAATCTAAAAGACCTGTCGCACTTGGTTGCACGGAATGCCCCATATATACGTTTAAAAGCAGCCAGCGAAAGCTTCGCGATCGATTGTCACGGGCTCTCTCAGTGAAAATACAAAAAAAAAAAATGAGAGAAAGTGCCAAAAAAGGACCTGAAAGATGATAAAAGTGAGCGGGACGATGGCAGCATAAAAAAAGTGGGATAGTTAGGAAATAAATCGGCAGAGCTTCTCGACTCGATGAACATTTTCGAGCGTGGTGAGTGAGGGTGAGCAGAGAGAGGATTCACATCCCAGAGATGCTTGCTTCGGTGCTATAGAGGTCGCACTGGCTGACGAATAGTTTGCCTCCTACACGGAATAATTAAGGAAGCGTCGGTGGCGACTAGAGAAGAGAGCACGACTGGCGTGGCAGTCTATAGAATGAGAGAGGGCGAGAGGGAGAGAGAGGTTCTACTCTGCTTTTGCTTCTGCTGCTGCTGCTGCTCTGCGGAGGCTAGTCGACGAATTAGTGTGCCGGGTCTTGTGGGTGGAGGGGCGATTAACCCCCGCGGGAGATTTAATCTCGCGGAAAACCAGAGACGATTAAGGCGCATTCGCTCGACAATTTTGCGAGAGTCAGCTCTCTCTCTCTCTCTCTCTTTTTCTCTTTCGTTCTCTCTTTCGTTCTCTCTTTCACTCACTGGCTCATGTGCACCACCAAAACTCTTCTAGTTCGCTCTAGTGTCCGGTATACACGACTCTTGCTAGACACAGGGGCGAGGGGTAATATTCCTCTTTCTCGACGTCACACGTTATAGCATTGGCAAAAACCTCGAACGTATATATATATATATATATATGTATATGTGCACGTCGAGCTTACACATATGGGGAGCGAACTTTATACCCCAAGCTTATAGGGGATGTCGCCAAAATGTGCTATATAGACATGTGGATATATATGTACACATGTATACATGTACGTCTATCGTACCTGAACGAGAGCTGTGCTCGTTCATGTGAGAAATCGAGCATGAGGGCGCGAAAATACACACGGTCTCTCGCACGTATGAGAGGGGTTTCTCTCTCGTTCGCGTCGGCGGAAACGTCGGGCGCGACTGCGTCCGATTCCAATTAACACCTTGCAGACTAATTGCGCTCTACCGCGGTATCTAAGTATATATATATATATATATATATATATATATATATATAAAATATACACAGATAGGTGGTGGATGAACTGCATGCTATGTGCACGCCTGACCAACTCTCACGTCGTAGCCTTGCGTCAAGAAAACTCGTCGTTTGTAACTGAGGCTTTTTTTTTTCATCAACTTCAATGAAATACATTTGAATTATATATGTGCAAAATTAATTATGGTATACATTTTGCTTATGATAAAGGGAAAATGACTCTTTATCTTTTGACATTAAAATTAAGATTTTATTTTAATTTAAGGGCGGATGGGTATTGTTTTGAAATCTAATGAGGGTTGAATTAAAAAAATTATGTTTCAACATTATCAGAGCTTTGTGATTTGTATTGTGTTTTGGTCCGTTAACGCTTGAATATAACGGTCATTGCGCTTTTAAATAGGTAAAACGAGGGTCATGATGTATACGTTTGATTACTATTATTGCTTAAATGTATAGAGTTCGATTCAATAAATTTATAACTCTTAAATTTTTTAATGATTCTCAAAAAATTGAAAATATTTTTTTCAAATAATCGATACCTCTTTTTATTTTTTAAGTAGTGCTCGTTATGAATATTAACATTTGGCTAGGAATTATATTGATTAATGTATTTAAAAAATACAAAATTATTTTTACTCCTGTCTGATATGTCCGATGTAAACTGTAGAGAGCGAGGATGATCGATCAATTTCGAATCTGGACTTTGTCTGGCGAGGTTGACGTGCGACATGAACTCTCCACGGATTTAAACTATACGGGCATGTTTTACTATATGTATAGGGAGAAGAAGGGGTGTCGGGGCAGGTGCATAGGCTCCGCTACACCGTTGCAGAAGCTCCAGCGATCTGACGATGGCAAGGGCTTCGCGGTATTATACTAATCTCGTTAAACTGAGAACGGGTCAGACGGTACTAGACCTTACAACATGGAGTGTGCTATTGTATTAAGATCGCAGCAATGAGAGGGTTGGACACGACATCAGGAAGCTTTGGAAAGGTTATAGCAATTTATTAGTTACCAACTATAGTCATATATCGACAAGAAGTTTAAAGAATTTTTAACTGCTATTGAAATTTACAATTATCATAATTTCATGGAATATTTCTTCAACATCGTAATATCTGTACGAATAAAAAAATTGATTTCACAAAATTTATAATCAGATTGTGAAAAATAGGGTAAATTATTATTCTTGGATTTATTTAAAAAAAAATATGAGCTAAAAAAATTGATCGAAAAAGTAAATCTGCCTTGGGATAAAATATACGTTGCCTGATAAAAATTCACGGTTGGCTGAATGAAATGAATTATAGCGAGTGAATCTATCGCTCGTCGTCGTTGTCGAGACCGGATATGCCGTGGGGTCTGCTGTCGTAAAATGTCGTACGATTTTGCCATTCATTGATCCGTGGAATTCCGTAAAATTTATTAAACTCGTACAGGCATGAAATATCTCTAGCTGTCTCTTCCGAGTTTTTCTCGCATGCGCTCTTTTCTCGCCTTTCTTCGCTGCGCCGAGCAACAATCTGCTTCGCATAGACGATATAGAGAGAGCGAGGACGCGAATCAGCTCAGCAGCCAGCTGGAGCGATGCATTAAATATTTAGTGAACGTCGAATATACGTATACGGGGCGGAGGAGGGGGGGGGGAGATGTATCGTACACCTGAGGGGTTTGGTATTCGTCTTTCATGCGTACATAAGTTTCTGAGTCTCTATCGGTTATTCACCTCTTCGTTTTTTTTCACCCCTATATGTTCGATGAATAGATCGCACTAGGAATTCAACCATTTCAATACCATACATATATTATCTGTCCCTGTATTCATGGATATGAAAGGATAAACGGAATTGCAATATCCTTAAAAAAACAAAACTTTAAAATGAATTAAGTTTGAATAAAACTTCGATTAAGCAATATTAGCAATAAATCATTTTTATCAATGAAAATAATTCCAGTGTTTTTTTTTTCGTATCACGAAAATTAATAATTTAAATATTAACATTATCTCTGCTATTACAAATATTATTATCTATTATATTTTGAAACTTTGTGTCATTGCATCGTATAATTTTTCATCGTTTTACGACCCTTCCCACTTTCCTAATTCAATTGTCGTACACTTATCATTATCATTAATCCGGCTTATCGTTAATTCTGTCCTCCCTTCTGTACAGTATTCGCATAAGGGCACAGGCAAACTGTGCAAAACCTGTGCCGATATATTTGGCTCACTTGACAGAGTTTTGGAGCTCCTGCAGGATATCGTCAGATTTTGAAAAAATTACCTCCTGCTCAGCTATTCTGTGTGCCAGCCAGAGCGCGGCTCAGCCGTCACCGATCCAAGTGCTGAATGTGCCCAATGTGTGCATTGCCAGAACGTAGCGCTAAACGCGTAGCTATATCGCTATATATCGGTTATATATATTCCATATAATAGCAGTATAAATAAAAGCCTCATTCATTGCATAATGTATCAATAATTAAATATTTTTCTTTTAATAATAAAAATTCATAACATATAATAATAATAATATTATCTTTTTATTTATTTAAATATTTTAGTGGCAAAAATTCCGTCCGATTTCATAAAATTGACATTCATTTGCCACTTCTGGAATGTTTATATACAAGCTCGGCCATGCATCATCGACATCCCAGTACTCTCGACCTAGAAAGAGAGAGAGAGAGAGAGAGAGAGAGAGAGAGAGAGAGAGAGAGAGAGAGAGAGAGAGAGAGAGAGAGAGAGAGAGTGAGAGAGAGAGAGAGACGGACATAATCACGTTAAATCCACAAAGTCTCCCTTCAACATTACATCTGGTGGTCTCTCGGTCGTCTCTTGCACTATTCGATATACCAGCTCACGTTGCAAGGATGCAATGAAATCGTGCTTCCCTGGAGCCTGTGCTGCTCCCGTACCATTATTTCTCTCTGACTCTCTTTCATTCCCTCTCGCATCTCGCAGGTTATGATAATGTCGGGTTGGCTGGTGGGGGGGGGGGCTCGTGCTTTCACAGTCAAGGCCGCTTTGAACTCCCCGTGGAGGAAATTTGCGCGTGAGCAAGTACCCTCGGGTTCTCTGGCAACGCAAATATCGAGCAGTCTGATTGAAAGGAGGGACGAGGACGAATATGTATATAGTATATATATATACATATATATATAAAGTATCTCACCTTCTCTAGAGAATCCAAGAGCCTTGGGCTCTCTGATATGCCGACAAATCGGACAAGAAAGAAGAAGAATACAAAGCAGTAGATGAAGTACAAGATCCAAGGAATTGTAGACCAAACGACGAGAGCTTCGTGTATTACAAGAGACTTTCACCAAAAGGGAAGTGATGGTGAGAATTTTCCCTATTCTCTCTTGTGCGAGTTTTCCTGTCGGACTCTTCGTTTATTCTTCTTTCCTCTCTTTATAGTTCGTTCTCATTTTTTCACTTGTTTTTACTTCCTGCCTGTCGTGTCATTCCTCATTCCCACACTCTCTCTTGGGAAAATCCGATTAACGGGGTGAAACGCAAAATGAAGAAAGTCAAGATTGCAGACACTCACCCTCTCTCTCTTTCAGCAACTCTATCTGCTCGTGACGCGATTCCTCTAATTTATTTTCTATACCGAGAAAAAGAGAGAGAAAGAGACTATTTTTTGGCTGGCGGTCAATGAACGCCACTAAGGAATATAAATCTTCCAACTCAATTGTAAGACACCCGGACGTCGGGTTTGATTATTACGGGTGATGATGGATTTTTTTTTTCAATTTTCATATCTGTATGGTCGAACTAAAAAACAACATTTGCAAAACTAATATTTTTCAATTTATTTACTCATAATCTTTTCAGTATCAACTACATCTGTAACAAGATCTCTATCTTTTTCCCAGGTTATAAAATTATCTCAATATCCTTTAGTGAATAGATTAAAATATTGGTTATTATTTTGTTTTAACATTGTAATCGTTGTCTTAAAAGTAAGATTTTTTGTTACTCTCACGACCTACCGGGTTATATAATTATCTCAATATCCTTTAGTGAATGGATTAAAATATTGGTTATTATTTTGTTTTAACATTGTAATCGTTGTCTTGAAAGTAACATTTTTTGTTACTCTCACGACCCACCGGGTTATAAAATGATCTCAATATTCTTTAGTGAATAGATTAAAATATTGGTTATTATTTTGTTTTAACACTGTAATCGTTGTCTTGAAAGTAACATTTTTTGTTACTCTCACGACCTACCGAGTTATAAAATTATCTCAATATCCTTTAGTGAATAGATTAAAATATTGGTTATTATTTTGTTTTAACATTGTAATCGTTGTCTTGAAAGTAACATTTTTTGTTACTCTCACGACCTACCGAGTTATAAAATTATCTCAATATTCTTTAGTGAATAGATTAAAATATTGGTTATTATTTTGTTTTAACATTGTAATCGTTGTCTTGAAAGTAACATTTTTTGTTACTCTCACGACCTACCGAGTTATAAAATTATCTCAATATTCTTTAGTGAATAGATTAAAATATTGGTTATTATTTTGTTTTAACATTGTAATCGTTGTCTTGAAAGTAACATTTTTTGTTACTCCCGCGATATTAACCGTCTTACAAATAAAGTGGTCGACTCTCGCGTTCCCAGCACAGTGGAGAGGGGGGCTTATATATGTAGTTAGGTATCGCGATGCAACAGGTGACGCGACCTGTGATTTTTAAGAGCGGTTATTAAACCTCCATCCGCCTCTCTCCTTCTCATTTCTACTTTGGTCGTCTGAACTGATTTTATATGAGACACACAGTCGTGATGGCTTGCACATGATTTAATTTTCTGTCGCAGACGTCGTTAGGATAAATAATGTATGTATAATTATATGTACAATAGAGAAATACATATGGGCCTAATTATTGATAAATGACAGATGAAACTGACAAGTTTCTCGAGGATTCCTAAATTAAGACTTTGAATATCCGGAATAATTGCTGGTGAATTCGCGATTAGAGATGAAAAAAACGATACAAGATCGTAAATAATGTTGTGAATCGATTTTGGTAAATAAAAATTGTTCAATTTATGCAGAACTCAAGACAAATTTGGACCGGTTAATCTGTCAATGGCGAATCAAAGACTTATCCATAGGTAGAATTTTTGGAATTTAACACTTATGGCTCAGTTCGTGTATACTCGCAGAGATTTTTTGCAGAGTTGGCTGAGGACCAGAGCCAACTAAGTGGTCCACATTTTCCATCGCCCATATATTCGTCGAGAGGGCAAACAGTGATTCAGGCTTAAGCCACATACACATATACAAACTTCTACTCTGCTTCTATTTTCCCGCTCATACCACATCCTTGTCACTTATGTGGGTAAGAACAACATAACTTGGGTCGGGGTCCTTTAGGGGCTTGTTCGCTCGTGCGGAAATTCACGTAAAAAGTTCACGACAAGCCGTGATTGCTGCCTCTCTCCCCCTCTCGCTCTCTCTCTGTCTCACAGCGTAAGTCTATGTTAAAAATAAATCCGTTAATTTTCTGTGCGAATAGTTTTATTGACTCGTCACTCATATTCAGCTCTTGTAACATTCTGATTTAACATACGAGGTGTCGAACCATTTACAATTAACGGTCCTGACACGGTAAATTTGCACTGAACGCCTTCCATAGTGTCCGGCTGTTGCCAGCTGGGTGATTTGGAATGGTGGCCAAGTATCAGAATAATCCGGATAGCTAGACAAAGAGAGAGAGAGAGAGAGAGAGAGAGAGAGAGAGAGAGAGAGAGAGAGAGAGAGAGAGAGAGAGAGAGAGAGAGAGAGAGAGAGAGAGACAGAGAGCCAACTGGCATTCGAAATCTACCACATCCCTGTATATCATACCTTTGATTACGATTACAGTAAAGCGTCCTCAATCCGCATTTCCCGCTCGTATTCCCATGATTGTCCTGGGTCAGAATTTATGCCACGAGACCCCTAACCGTCCATTCTCCAGACCCTCCGGACGTACGTGTATAGAGAGGACATTTATCTATGTCCGTATGTACTTGTCGTACATACGATACGTTTAATTAGTTGTACAGTCGATATAGTTTGATTGTTCTCGCAGTATCCCCGACAATTTCGACCCTTACGGCAATGAATTCAATCGTATCATCAATTGAAGGAAAAATTAACAATCTTCGTCAACTTCTTACCATGTTTTCATCATTTTTCAAATAAAAATGATCGTCTAAGTAAAAAACGAATTGAAGAATATATCGCTGGAATTATTAAAAAAAATTATGAATTCCAAGTGTAATAAAATATTGGATAGTTTTCACGAAAGGGTGAAGTTGTAGGGTGAAATAAGCATTTAAGCGATTTTTCAAGCTTCTTTATCACGAGTTTTCAAAAAAATTAATCATTCTGAATCCGTCGCGTCAATTTTTCTTGATTTATAAATTGTAAATGCACATGGAACTATCTAAAATGCATCATATTTTTATCAGACTGTGCACGAATGAAAAAAAATTACACGAAAAATCCAGAAGCTCCAATTAATGAACGGGCCTATATGGTTGAATCATCAAATGGTCTGATATATGGTCAAACGCGATGCAGAGAAGAAAGATCTATTTCCATAATGAAACAACTTGATCAAACTCATGAGGAATGCTTATGTGGCAAATAAATTCATCGATTGGTCATTTTATCCTAATTCAAAACGAGTATTTTTATATAACGAGTATATTCTTAAGTCTAATTACCCGATACTGTTATAGAATATTCATAAACACGTGTTATTGGATACATATGATCATCCGAGTATAAAATCATTGGAGAAAATATCGCTGTAATAATAAAAATTGTGAATTTTAAGTGTAATTAAATATAGGCAAGTTTCCTCCTTATATTTTCTTCAGTTTAATGCCCCGAGATTACAGTAGAATATTTATAATCGCGTGTAGTTGGAAATACAGGTGGTATAGACACAACGTATGCGTTGTGATGCGAGAGTTTACACAAGCGATGAAACAAGGGAACGCGCACGGTGGGAGTGTAGGGTATGTGACATCCTCGGTCCTAAACTTTACGCCCAAGCGGTTGGACCCCCCGCCAACAATTACTGGGCATAATTACGATGGGGCCAAAGCAAGCGCGAAAGCGTGTGACACCCATATACATATACCAAGAGAAGCATAACGATGAGATTCTAGCGACGAGAGATATTCTCTTTCTCTCTCTCTCGCTCTCTCGCTCTCTCTCGCTCTCTCTCTCGCTCTCTCTCTCTCGTCGCTGCTTTCGCTGATGCTGGAGGTGGTTCGTTGCCCAAAAGGTTGCCGCACGAATGCACCCCGTACTATCTAAAATCCTGGCATGGGAGAAACGCCCGCGCGCGCGTACGACACGACGACAAAGTTGCGTCGTTAAGCGAATAACCATTTCCTGCTGCGGGAAAGCCAAGAGATTCGGCCTTTCGAAACGAGCAGTTTCGTTGGACTCTCGCATTATTCTGGTTTGCGAGATTTTGAGCCAGTCAACGTGTTATACCGTCACGTCTGCCACAACAGAGAAATCTTTTCACTCATGCGAATGAAATTTTACAGCTTACTACCTGCTAATATTACAAATATTATTGTAATTAATAATGTATGAAATTATTATTTTTTTTGTTCGGACGGAACGATACTTTGACATTATTTGAGCCATTTTGTAAATAAATTTTCCGCGAGATTTTTTCAACAATAAATACATTTTTGTTAGAATTTCTTCGAATATACGCAAAATGCGTTTTACTCGCACCAAATCACGTACAAAAAAAAAATTGGTGTCACTCTCGTTTCTTGATTTTCAATTATTTCGTTATCGTCAGAGTGACAATCCGATCAAGTGCTCTTAGAGTTTGCCATTTCCTATTCTCCGTGTAGTATGTTATGTACTTAGGTGCCTCTAACAGCCACTTTTATCGTCAATGTAATTCTCAAGCTCGGAAGATCGATACAGATTCATTGGCTCACGCTGTTGGAATGTTTGTCAGTATTTGTGGATGCAGACAAGGACTGATTTTTTAAAAATTTTATTCTATGTATTCATGCATGATGGTCCTTGCATAAAATGCCCAAAAGTATTTCTATATATATTCGTTACAGACTATTATATTTTCAAGATATATATATAAGTTTGAATAATTCATTAAAAACCTTTTAAATCACTAAGAGGCTTTATGAGGAAATTTCAACATGTTATGAGACAAATATATATTTAGCATCGTCGACGAAATATTCTATAAAACTAAATATTTCATTGTCTGTTCGGCATCATCACTTTAGTTGATTTTACAAAGCTTTTCTCTCGACGTAGTATTTTTAACCCTTTGCACTCGAGAGGTGCCTCTCAGGTGCCACAGCATGTATTGCTATAGTTCGCCCGGGCGAAAAAGCCCTCGAGTATGCAAAGGGCTAATCGTATTTTCTATATACTAGGAACATCCCGTGTATTTGCTATAAATGGGAGGGGTGAAGCATCGACCGATGCCGGAGTTTTCTTCTAAAACGAAATATTTTCATGCCTTGATTATTTTTCAGAATACTCTATAAAAAGGAGAGTCCTTAAAATTGTAATGTGAATTTCAAAAAGTCCTCAAATAAACCCTGCAACTTATGTATATGTATATGTATATGTATATGCATATGTATATGTATATGTATATGTATATATATATATATATATGTATATATATATGTATATGTATACGTATATGTATATGCATATGTATATATATATGTATATGTATACGTAGATATAATATATATATATTGAACGGAAAGAGCAGTATAGTAGTTGGAACCCTCAGCTAACGGGACTGTGTTGGTCGCGTGGTAAACCGGGACGGAGGGTCTCTAAGGTTTCACACTCGAGCGACTACCACCGTTGCGTCCATGCAGATATGCCCAGGGGATAGTCTCTAGGGGACATTGGGGCTGCTTCTGGTCGACGTTGTGTTGCTCTTGCTCCCTGACCAGAGTATATGTAACTGAATAGCTGATACTGCTCGTCGTATTCACGAATTCATGAGTATAGCTGGCTGTTCTCTCTCTCTTTCTCTCTCTGTCTTGGCAAAAGCGAATTCAAGAGACATTCGATTCAAGAGAGCGAATATACGAGCTATGGAGAAGCGAGAGACTGAGTGAGTGATAAAGTACAGATGAATGAATGACATATCTGTATATATATAGACAAACAGAATCAAGAGATATAGAAAATTCAACGTTGGATGCTCGCTGCATAGAAGCAGCAATGGTTTGATGCTCCAGCATCGGGATCTACACACGATGCTCAGCTATCCTTAAACCCGAAGCTTTCTCTGAATACCCACAACGAGACGACAATGCTGCGTCGAGAGTGATGTTGCCACGTGCATGAGACGGAAAAACCCTCTTGCTCTCCTCTTCCTATAGCAATCCGGGGAGATTATCGTGAAGAAGGTGAGGATAGCGCTTGGGTTTCTTGCCTGGAACACAATGTGAACAGAGAAAGATAGAGAGACAGAGAGAGAGAGAGAGTGAGCTGCAACACTGTCTGCTGTATGATGGATAAGCTCAATCCTAGTTTCTTCTTTATCCAGACTACATATTCGACTTCCTACAAATTGTTACAGATCATATTTTAATATACCCGTTCTATACCATTTTTTTTTTTTGTCATACAAGAAATATTCTCGGATATTCCGGGATAAAAAGAAATTTGGCGGAAATATGACTTCAATAAGCATTTTCACGCTTTACTTTGGAGACTTTTGAATGAATTTTGAACTGACTACCTTGTACCAAATGCTACTGTAACCGATAAAGAGGTGCCAAGTTCACCAGAAATTATACCGACTTTCCTTTTAATTGCGAGAGCCAAAATTTCTCTCTCTTTCTCTGTCGTTCTATACGTACAGGTTATTATTACATACCGAATCCTTATCTAGATTTTATCGGATTTGGCTCAGGTTTCATCCATGGAATCATTCGTAATGCCCCATTCACACCGAATAATATTATATTTGCCATTGACCACGTTTGCATTGCGAGCATCAATTAATATTGTTTGATACGTAAGAAGAATATGTTATTCGTTAATGCTTCGATTTTCATCAGGGCTCCAATTACTGCAGAAAGAAAAACAGAGACGTACATGCCATCATATGAGATGGTGAAACGTAATTAAGGAAAAAAAAAAGTATAACTAAACTAATGGTACCAATGCTATTTCGCAACAATTTATATTCAAAAGTACGTAAAATCGATGCAAATTTACTTCAACAAAGCAGTACTTCTTGCAGAAAAAACTGTGTAATCCCTCTGAAAACTTTCTTGAACAAACAAAATTAAAATAAGGCTAAATCATTCAGTTTTCAAGAGAGTAAAAAGCTTATCTTGACAAAATTTCTAGCTTAATTACAACCAGCCTGGCTTATTTCACACACCACGCTAGAGGTCATCATCACCTTTCCCTCCATCAATTTTTAATACGCTTATCAAATAAAGGACAGAACCCCAAATTAAAACAATACAAATACATTTTTGTAAATACTTAATGACGTTTTTCCTCATTCGTGGATTTTTCCTGTTGCGCGAGGGTATCTTCTGAGGACCATAGGAATTCATAGTACACTTTATTATCCATGGAACTGGATAGTTTCTCGTTCGGCAGTGTTGTCCGCTCTTCGTATACTGCATAACGAAGCCTTGAGTACCGGGCGTCCATTCGTCCATTAATACCCGTCGTGTTAGCCCAATTTTCCCTGATAACGGATAATGGCTTCTGGCGAGATGGTCCGCGCATGTACGACGTGCTACTATGGAGTGTATGTACCTCTGTGGTATATACATAACGAAAGTAGATCTCTAATACCGGGCTTGCTGGCGTATATTTCGAGAGCGAGAGCGAAAGAGAGAGAGAGAGAGAGAGAGAGAGAGAGAGGGTGATGAGAGGGAGACAAAGAGATAAATAAATAGAAGGGGTTGTGACTACTGCTGCGTACACCACTTACATGCGACAGTGAAGGTGAGGTGTGTATGTTAGGAGTCACATAAGAGAGGCACGTGTACCGTGACTTGTTCACGGGGTGCATTTTCATCATCAGAGCAGGCTATGGTGCTACAGATTCTGTAGGACATGCACATATATAGAGTACACCTATACATATACATACAGCCCTGCATATATATATATAGAGCAAGGGAGAGAGAGGGCACGAGAGCTGCAACACGCCAACGTACAGCTATGATTAACCATTCCCCTCTCCAACTCTCTCTACGGCAAAATAACATGTGTGTCGTCGACGAGAGTTATCTAATTACCTCGCAGAAGGAAGTAAGCGTAGTGCCTGTATAACACTCTATAACGATGCTACTTCGTAAGCATGTCAGACTTCTCTTGGATGGTGAGTGAGGTCGGTAAGGGAGAGAGAGAGAGAGAGAGAGAGAGAGAGACAGAGAGAGAGGGATATTTTCTGGTCTCTCGTTACGTATAATAGCTTCCGGGCAGGGTTAAATATGGTTTTACAAGAAAATATGGTAGCGTCATACGCGTTGCAATGTACCTCGTTATATTCATGAGAGCCTCTGGCTCTTGTGGTGACTGTGGCATTTTTTTTTATTAGTCCGGCTCGGGTTGGAGATGAAACCTTTCCGTTAGGTCGGTCCAAGTTCACTTTTTTAAGGGATATGATTTTTCACTCTCAGCTATAGTAGGTTTTTGTGAATTAAACTCCGGAGTTTTGTTAATACAGTACTGAAGTACCTAAAAAACTTTTCGATTGCTCTTGAGATTATTCATTTTCAAGGCCCATGATTTTTTTTGTATCCTTAAATATTTTCAAAGTAAAAGACTTATTTTTATATTTTCATCCATAATCCATGCGTTTCATTGCCCACTTATTTTCTTTCTGTGTCAAAGTGCAATTCGATACTCTCTTTTGGTAAAAGTTTCGCCTCGTTATGACATAATAAGAGCATTACGTGTACAGTTGTGGCAAGAGTACAGAACGATGCATGAAGTACGTCATGGTGACTTTGGCAAAAGTAGGTTAATAGGGTAGATACATTACGAGACTTTCAAGTGCGGGATAATGGTGATTAGAGAGACTTCCTCAAGTCTTCCTCTGTTGTGCTATATATATGTATACATATTTTTATATTCGCCTCGTTTGACAGTTTCCTCGTTTCGCTTTATGACTCTTCCTTTGGGCTCTGCGTATATATAGTGATGATAAGGTCGTTCCTTCACAAATGTAACGAGAAGAAAAACTTTTCTTTTCCTATTGATCTATCGTATTCCTTCTGCGTAACGTCGCTTTATAATTGGATCGATGAGACAATTTTGTCTCTCTCTCTGTTTCCCTTTCTCTTTCTCTCCCTCCGCATTCTAAAACATGTCCAATTAAATTGGAAAATAGGTCACTCAAGTTTTATCGATGGCAACACAAAGTAACGTACACCCCATGGTGTGCATTATATTATGTAGTAATTTACATCGCAGTTTCATTATGGCTACGTGAAAAGTTATAAAATAGGTATAAACTATATATCATGCGGTTAGAGGAGAGTAGGGTACGTTTGTTCAGAGTCATATGAAAACGTGGCAATATCGAAACTTTATTAATTGCTATCCAGGTGCGAGATGTGAACTAGCAGAGCATCCTCTCTCTCTCTCTCTCTCTTATTTCCCCGCGGGCTCTGCTAATTTAATTAGTAGGCCTGGCATATCGCGCTCTCCACGAAACGAGACGACGAGAGAATGAGGGTTCTTCCTCTCCCTCTCGTTCTCTCTTTACAGCCTCTCGTCGACACACAATCCGCTATACATATTGATATTGTGTGTGCTCTAGGATCGCGTGCACGTTTCCCACTGCCGAAATGAAATTTCGAATGTTCCATATGTCGGCCTCTGTGATCCCACAAGCGGCTTACAAATGGGAAATAATGGCAACGTGTGCAATTCATGTAATCTATGTATATATAAATAGGGTAATGAAGGGGAATATGGCCCAGAGGCCATATTCCCCCTCTTTACCTTCTAAGAGGCATCAGTGATTTTTTCATAGTAACGAGTTGCCAGGAAAATATAAAATATCGTAAATTTGTTTTCCTTCACACAACCATACGCTTTCTTACAAGGTTTTGGATGCTCGCAAGCCATCAAAGCTCAGTCCGGATTAGCTGATTCACCTGTTACATAGCCGAACAAAAAAAAAGTTAGAAACGTATGATGGGATTGAACACCGAAAAATTGATGGAAAAAAAAATCACAAGGAGTTCTTGGATCTGAAGATTTATAGGCCTTAACATTCCTCAACTAATTCAACACCTATTTATGCGATTTGGACTCTGTTGGCAGGGTTTATAGGTATAAATATTTTTAGTGGTCCATCTTCCCCACTTTCCATTGATGTGTTGTGCGACATACCATGTATGCATATGACACGGGACGCTAGCACTCAAAGTTCTCTATCAACGACCAAGTTCCAAATTTCATTCATACGTATATTATGTGATATACATATAATATATGCATTATATCAAGATTGCATTATCTATTTATTTATTATGAAGTTTATAACATAATACTATTAATATAGGATATATTATGTATAGCCAGTCGATTATTAGTTAGATTATCGATGGGATATGGTTATCGGAAGTAGGAAGCCCACGGGGTGGCCCCTCGTTGAAGCAATCTCCACCCTGATTGCGTTTGACGCGTCATTGAGCGGAATGATGGAGACGCGACGTTGCACACAGCATCGTCACAGCGACATCGACATCAGAGGGTGGGTATGTTCATGTGTATATATATATATATAGAGAGAGAGAGAGAGAGAGAGAGAGAGAGAGAGAGAGAGAGAGAGAGGTATATAAACGCGCTTGGGACTCTTGACGCACGGCAGAGTAAGCAAGAGACAGGCATCCACCAACCCTGCTTGTGTGCTCTTGCATAACCGATCACTCTCATTCATTAATTCAGCGTGATCGATATTGCACAAGTCTCGAACTATACTTGAGACCGTTCGCGTGGACCCTCCCCTCACACTTCCCCAGCACCTGTTCGAATTGACGGTGAATAGGTTCGATTACCCCCCCACCTCATGATTCCAGCGAAATGACGATAATTTATCAGATATGCTGTCACGCATGTCTGCTTCTCCGCAGAAGATTTTTATCGAATTATTATTATTTTTTTTCCAGAGGATAATGAGGAGTTTTATTTCCATAGCGTCTTTCATCGGTACGACGATATGCATGAATTAAATAAAAAAATGTGCGTACTAGTTTAATAATTTTTACATTGTGGAATGTTATTGATAGTTTTTTATTTTTTACGACCATTAACATATATATATTT